>OY757947.1:34786882-35386882 GCA_963585895.1 Sepioteuthis lessoniana | reverse complement strand
CCATTCTGCTTCTTTTATTCATCTTCGTAGGTACAAATCCACCGTGCGTTGGTATAATCCAAACTTCTTCGGTAAATGTAAATTTCCATTCTGCATCATTTATTCATCTTCGTAGGTACAAATCCACCGCGCGTTAGTATAATCCAAACTTCTTCGGTAAATGGAAATTTCCATTCTGCATCTTTTATTCATCTTCGTAGGTACAAAGCCTCCGCGCATTTGTATAATCCAAACTTCTTCTGTAAATGTAAATTTCCATTCTGCATCTTTTATTCATCTTCATAGGTACAAATCCACCGCGCATTGGTATAATCCAAAATTCTTGGGGAAATGTGAGTTTCCTTCGTGCATCTTTTATTCATCTTCATAGGTACAAATCCACCGCACGTTGGTATAATCCAAACTTCTTCGGTAAAAGTAAATTTCCATTCTACATCTTTTTTAAATCTTCATAGGTACGAATCCACCGCGCGTTGGTATAATCCAAACTTCTTCGGTAAATGTAAATTTCCATTCTGCATTTTTTATTCATCTTCTTAGGTGAAAATCCACCGCGCGTTGGTATAATCCAAATTTCTTCGGTAAATGTAAATTTCCATTCTGCATCTTTTATTCATCTTCATAGGTACAAATCCACCGCGCGTTGGTATAATTCAAACTTCTTCGGTAAATGTAAATTTCCATTCTGCATCTTTTATTCATCTTTATAGGTACAAATCCACCGCGCGTTGGTATAATCCAAACTTCTTCGGTAAATGTAAATTTCCATTCTGCATCTTTTATTCATCTTCATAGGTACAAATCCACCGCGCGTTGGTATAATCCAAACTTCTTCGGTAAATGTAAATTTCCATTCTGCATCTTTTATTTATCTTCATAGGTACAAATCCACCGTGCGTTGGTATAATCCAAACCTCTTGGGGAAATGTAAGTTTCCCCCGTGCATCTTTTATTCATCTTCATAGGTACAAATCCAAAGCATGTTGGTATAATCCCAACTTCTTCGGTAAATGTAAATTTCCATTCGGCTTCTTTTATTCATCTTCGTAGGTACAAATCCACCGCGCGTTGGTATAATCCAAACTTCTTCGGTAAATGTAAATTTCCATTCTGCATCTTTTATTCATCTCCCTAGGTACAAATCCACCGCACGTTGGTATAATCCAAACTTCTTCGGTAAATGTTAATTTCCATTCTGCATCATTTATAAATCTTCATAGGTACGAATCCACCGCGCGTTGGTATAATCCAAACCTCTTGGGGAAATGGAAGTTTCCCTCGTGCATCTTTTATTCATCTTCATAGGTACAAATCCACCGCACGTTGGTGTAATCCAAACTTCTTCGGTAAATGTAAATTTCCATTCTGCTTCTTTTATTCATCTTCGTAGGTACAAATCCACCGTGCGTTGGTATAATCCAAACTTCTTCGGTAAATGTAAATTTCCATTCTGCATCTTTTATTCATCTTCGTAGGTACAAATCCACCGCGCGTTGGTATAATCCAAACTTCTCCGGTAAATGTAAATTTCCATTCTGCATCATTTATTCATCTTCGTAGGTACAATCCACCGTGCGTTAGTATAATCCAAACTTCTTCGGTAAATGTAAATTTCCATTCTGCATCTTTTATTCATCTTCATAGGCAGAAATCCATCGCGCCTTGGTATAATCCGAACCTCTTGGGGAAATGTAAGTTTCCCTCATGCATCTTTTATTCATCTTCATAGGTACAAATCCACCGCGCGTTGGTATAATCCAAACTTCTTCGGTAAATGTAAATTTCCATTCTGCATCTTTTATTCATCTCCCTAGGTACAAATCCACCGCACGTTGGTATAATCCAAACTTCTTCGGTAAATGTTAATTTCCATTCTGCATCATTTATAAATCTTCATAGGTACGAATCCACCGCGCGTTGGTATAATCCAAACCTCTTGGGGAAATGGAAGTTTCCCTCGTGCATCTTTTATTCATCTTCATAGGTACAAATCCACCGCACGTTGGTGTAATCCAAACTTCTTCGGTAAATGTAAATTTCCATTCTGCTTCTTTTATTCATCTTCGTAGGTACAAATCCACCGTGCGTTGGTATAATCCAAAATTCTTCGGTAAATGTAAATTTCCATTCTGCATCTTTTATTCATCTTCGTAGGTACAAATCCACCGCGCGTTGGTATAATCCAAACTTCTCCGGTAAATGTAAATTTCCATTCTGCATCATTTATTCATCTTCGTAGGTACATTCCACCGTGCGTTAGTATAATCCAAACTTCTTCGGTAAATGTAAATTTCCATTCTGCATCTTTTATTCATCTTCATAGGCAGAAATCCATCGCGCCTTGGTATAATCCGAACCTCTTGGGGAAATGTAAGTTTCCCTCATGCATCTTTTATTCATCTTCATAGGTACAAATCCACCGCGCGTTGGTATAATCCAAACTTCTTCGGTAAATGTAAATTTCCATACTGCATCTTTTATTCATCTTCATAGGTACAAATCCACTGGCGTTGGTATAATCCAAACTTCTTCGGTAAATGTAAATTTCCATTCTGCTTCTTTTATTCATCTTCATAGGTACAAATCCACCGCTCGTTGGTATAATCCAAACTTCTTCGGTAAATGTAAATTTCCATTCTGCATCTTTTATTCATCTTCATAGGTACAAATCCACCGCGCGTTGGTATAATCCAAACTTCTTCGGTAAATGTAAATTTCCATTCTGCATCTTTTATTCATCTTCATAGGTACAAATCCACCGCGCGTTGGTATAATCCAAACCTCTTGGGGAAATGTAAGTTTCCCTCGTGCATCTTTTATTCATCTTCATAGGTACAAATCCACCGCACGTTGGTATAATCCAAACTTCTTCGGTAAATGTAAATTTCCATTCTGCTTCTTTTATTCATCTTCGTAGGTACAAATCCACCGCGCGTTTGTATAATCCAAACTTCTTCGGTAAATGTAAATTTCCATTCTGCATCTTTTATTCATCTTCGTAGGTACAAATCCACCGCGCGTTGGTATAATCCAAACTTCTTCGGTAAATGTAAATTTCCATTCTGCATCTTTTATTCATCTTCATAGGTAGAAATCCACCGCGCGTTGGTATAATCCAAACCTCTTATGGAAATGTAAGTTTCCCTCATGCATCTTTTATTCATCTCCCTAGGTACAAATCCATCGCGCGTTGGTATAATCCAAACTTCTTCGGTAAATGTAAATTTCCATTCTGCATCATTTATAAATCTTCATAGGTACGAATCCACCGCGCGTTGGTATAATCCAAACTTCTTCGGTAAATGTAAATTTCCATTCTGCATCTTTTATTCATTTTCATAGGTCCAAATCCACCGCGCGTTGGTATAATCCAAACCTCTTGACGAAATGGAAGTTTCCCTCGTGAATCTTTTATTCATCTTCATAGGTATAAATCCACCGCACGTTGGTATAATCCAAACTTCTTCGGTAAATGTAAATTTCCATTCTGCTTCTTTTATTCATCTTCGTAGGTACAAATCCACCGCGCGTTTGTATAATCCAAACTTCTTCGGTAAATGTAAATTTCCATTCTGCATCTTTTATTCATCTTCGTAGGTACAAATCCACCGTGCGTTGGTATAATCCAAACTTCTTCGGTAAATGTAAATTTTCATTCTGCATCTTTTATTCATCACCCTAGGTACAAATCCACCGCACGTTGGTATAATCCAAACTTCTTCGGTAAATGTAAATTTCCATTCTGCATCATTTATAAATCTTCATATGTACGAATCCACCGCGCGTTGTTATAATCCAAACTTCTTCGGTAAATGGAAATTTCCATTCTGCATCTTTTATTCATCTTCGTAGGTACAAATCCACCGCACATTTGTATAATCCAAACTTCTTCGGTAAATGTAAATTTCCATTCTGCATCTTTTATTCATCTTCATAGCTACAAATCCACCGCGCGTTGGTATAAACCAAACCTCTTGGGGAAATGTAAGTTTCCCTCATGCATCTTTTATTCATCTTCATAGGTACAAATCCACCGCGCGTTGGTATAATCCAAACTTCTTCGGTAAATGTAAATTTCCATTCTGCATCTTTCATTCATCTTCATAGGTACAAATCCACCGCGCGTTGGTATAATCCAAACTTCTTCGGTAAATGTAAATTTCCATTCTGCATCTTTTATTCATCTTCATAGGTACAAATCCACCGCGCGTTGGTATAATCCAAACTTCTTCGGTAAATGTAAATTTCCATTCTGCATCTTTTATTTATCTTCATAGGTACAAATCAACCGCGCATTGGTATAATCCAAACTTCTTCGGTAAATGTAAATTTCCATTCTGCATCTTTTATTCATCTTCATAGGTAGAAATCCACCGCGCGTTGGTATAATCCAAACCTCTTGGGGAAATGTAAGTTTCCCTCATGCATCTTTTATTCATCTTCATAGGTACAAATCCACCGCGCGTTGGTATAATCCAAACTTCTTCGGTAAATGTAAATTTCCATTCTGCATCTTTTATTCATCTTCATAGGTACAAATCCACCGCGCGTTGGTATAATCCAAACTTCTTCGGTAAATGTAAATTTCCCTTCTGCATCTTTTATTCATCTTCATAGGTACAAATCCACCGCGCTTTGGTATAATCCAAACCTCTTGGGGAAATGTAAGTTTCCCTCGTGCATCTTTTATTCATCTTCATAGTTACAAATCCACCGCACGTTGGTATAATCCAAACTTCTTCGGAAAATGTAAATTTCCATTCTGCTTCTTTTATTCATCTTCGTAGGTACAAATCCACCGCGCGTTGGTATAATCCAAACTTCTTCGGTAAATGTAAATTTCCATTCTGCATCTTTTATTCATCTTCATAGGTACAAATCCACCGCGCGTTGGTATAATCCAAACTTCTTCGGTAAATGAAAATTTCCATTCTGCATCTCTTATTCCTCTTCATAGGTACAAATCCACCGCGCGTTGGTATAATCCAAAGTTCTTCAATAAATGTAAATTTCCAATCTGCATCTTTTATTCATCTCCCTAGGTACAAATCCACCGCACGTTGGTATAATCCAAACTTCTTCGGTAAATGTAAATTTCCATTCTGCATCTTTTATTTATCTTCATAGGTACAAATCAACCGCGCATTGGTATAATCCAAACTTCTTCGGTAAATGTAAATTTCCATTCTGCATCTTTTATTCAAATTCATAGTTAGAAATCCACCGCGCGTTGGTATAATCCAAACCTCTTGGGGAAATGTAAGTTTCCCTCATGCATCTTTTATTCATCTTCATAGGTACAAATCCACCGCGCGTTGGTATAATCCAAACTTCTTCGGTAAATGTAAATTTCCATTCTGCATCTTTTATTCATCTTCATAGGTACAAATCCACCGCGCGTTGGTATAATCCAAACTTCTTCGGTAAATGTTAATTTCCATTCTGCATCTTTTATTCATCTTCATAGGTACAAATCCACCGCTCGTTGGTATAATCCAAACTTCTTCGGTAAATGTAAATTTCCATTCTGCATCTTTTATTCATCTTCATAGGTACAAATCCACCGCGCGTTGGTATAATCCAAACTTCTTCGGTAAATGTAAATTTCCATTCTGCATCATTTATAAATCTTCATAGGTACGAATCCACCGCGCGTTGGTATAATCCAAACTTCTTCGGTAAATGTAAATTTCCATTCTGCATCTTTTATTCATCTTCATAGGCCAAATCCACCGCGCGTTGGTATAATCCAAACCTCTTGGGGAAATGGAAGTTTCCCTCGTGCATCTTTTATTCATCTTCATAGGTACAAATCCACCGCGCGTTGGTATAATCCAAACTTCTCCGGTAAATGTAAATTTCCATTCTGCATCATTTATTCATCTTCGTAGGTACAAATCCACCGCGCGTTAGTATGATCCAAACTTCTTCGGTAAATGGAAATTTCCATTCTGCATCTTTTATACATCTTCGCAGGTACAAATCCAGCGCGCATTTGTATAATCCAAACTTCTTCGGTAAATGTAAATTTCCATTCTGCATCTTTTATTCATCTTCATAGGTACAAATCCACCGCGCGTTGGTATAATCCAAACTTCTTCGGTAAATGTAAATTTCCATGCTGCATCTTTTATTCATCTTCATAGGTACAAATCCACCGCGCGTTGGTATAATCCAAACTTCTTCGGTAAATGTAAATTTCCATTCTGCATCTATTATTTATCTTCATAGGTACAAATCAACCGCGCATTGGTATAATCCAAACTTCTTCGGTAAATGTAAATTTCCATTCTGCATCTTTTATTCATCTTCATAGGTAGAAATCCACCGCGCGTTGGTATAATCCAAACCTCTTGGGGAAATGTAAGTTTCCCTCATGCATCTTTTATTCATCTTCATAGGTACAAATCCGACGCGCGTTGGTATAATCCAAACTTCTTCGGTAAATGTAAATTTCCATTCTGCATCTTTTATTCATCTTCATAGGTACAAATCCACCGCGCGTTGGTATAATCCAAACTTCTCCGGTAAATGTAAATTTCCTTTCTGCATCTTTTATTCATCTTCATAGGTACAAATCCACCGCGCTTTGGTATAATCCAAACCTCTTGGGGAAATGTAAGTTTCCCTCGTGCATCTTTTATTCATCTTCATAGGTACAAATCCACCGCGCGTTGGTATAATCCAAACTTCTTCGGTAAATGTAAATTTCCATTCTGCATCTTTTATTCATCTTCATAGGTACAAATCCACCGCGCGTTGGTATAATCCAAACTTCTTCGGTAAATGTAAATTTCCATTCTGCATCATTTATAAATCTTCATAGGTACGAATCCACCGCGCTTTGGTATAATCCAAACTTCTTCGGTAAATGTAAATTTCCATTCTGCATCTTTTATTCATCTTCATAGGTCCAAATCCACCGCGCGTTGGTATAATCCAAACCTCTTGGGGAAATGGAAGTTTCCCTCGTGCATTTTTTATTCATCTTCATAGGTACAAATTCACCGCGCGTTGGTATAATCCAAACTTCTCCGGTAAATGTAAATTTCCATTCTGCATCATTTATTCATCTTCGTGTTACAAATCCACCGCGAGTTAGTATAATCCAAACTTCTTCGGTAAATGGAAATTTCCATTCTGCATCTTTTATTCATCTTCATAGGCAGAAATCCATCGCGCCTTGGTATAATCCGAACCTCTTGGGGAAATGTAAGTTTCCCTCATGCATCTTTTATTCATCTTCCTAGTTACAAATCCACCGCGCGTTGGTATAATCCAAACTTCTTCGGTAAATGTAAATTTCCATTCTGCATCTTTTATTCATCTTCATAGGTACAAATCCAGCGCGCGTTGGTATAAACCAAACCTCTTGGGGAAATGTAAGTTTCCCTCATGCATCTTTTATTCATCTTCATAGGTACAAATCCACCGCGCGTTGGTATAATCCAAACTCCTTCGGTAAATGTAAATTTCCATTTTGCATCTTTTATTCATCTTCATAGGTACAAATCCACCGCGCGTTGGTACAATCCAAACTTCTTCGGTAAATGTAAATTTCCATTCTGCATCTATTATTTATCTTCATAGGTACAAATCAACCGCGCATTGGTATAATCCAAACTTCTTCGGTAAATGTAAATTTCCATTCTGCATCTTTTATTCATCTTCATAGGTAGAAATCCACCGCGCGTTGGTATAATCCAAACCTCTTGGGGAAATGTAAGTTTCCCTCATGCATCTTTTATTCATCTTCATAGGTACAAATCCGACGCGCGTTGGTATAATCCAAACTTCTTCGGTAAATGTAAATTTCCATTCTGCATCTTTTATTCATCTTCATAGGTACAAATCCACCGCGCGTTGGTATAATCCAAACTTCTCCGGTAAATGTAAATTTCCTTTCTGCATCTTTTATTCATCTTCATAGGTACAAATCCACCGCGCTTTGGTATAATCCAAACCTCTTGGGGAAATGTAAGTTTCCCTCGTGCATCTTTTATTCATCTTCATAGGTACAAATCCACCGCGCGTTGGTATAATCCAAACTTCTTCGGTAAATGTAAATTTCCATTCTGCATCTTTTATTCATCTTCATAGGTACAAATCCACCGCGCGTTGGTATAATCCAAACTTCTTCGGTAAATGTAAATTTCCATTCTGCATCATTTATAAATCTTCATAGGTACGAATCCACCGCGCTTTGGTATAATCCAAACTTCTTCGGTAAATGTAAATTTCCATTCTGCATCTTTTATTCATCTTCATAGGTCCAAATCCACCGCGCGTTGGTATAATCCAAACCTCTTGGGGAAATGGAAGTTTCCCTCGTGCATTTTTTATTCATCTTCATAGGTACAAATTCACCGCGCGTTGGTATAATCCAAACTTCTCCGGTAAATGTAAATTTCCATTCTGCATCATTTATTCATCTTCGTGTTACAAATCCACCGCGAGTTAGTATAATCCAAACTTCTTCGGTAAATGGAAATTTCCATTCTGCATCTTTTATTCATCTTCATAGGCAGAAATCCATCGCGCCTTGGTATAATCCGAACCTCTTGGGGAAATGTAAGTTTCCCTCATGCATCTTTTATTCATCTTCCTAGTTACAAATCCACCGCGCGTTGGTATAATCCAAACTTCTTCGGTAAATGTAAATTTCCATTCTGCATCTTTTATTCATCTTCATAGGTACAAATCCAGCGCGCGTTGGTATAAACCAAACCTCTTGGGGAAATGTAAGTTTCCCTCATGCATCTTTTATTCATCTTCATAGGTACAAATCCACCGCGCGTTGGTATAATCCAAACTCCTTCGGTAAATGTAAATTTCCATTTTGCATCTTTTATTCATCTTCATAGGTACAAATCCACCGCGCGTTGGTACAATCCAAACTTCTTCGGTAAATGTAAATTTCCATTCTGCATCTTTTATTCATCTTCATAGGTACAAATCTACCGGGCGTTGGTATAATCCAAACTTCTTCGGTAAATGTAAATTTCCATTCTGCATCTTTTATTTATCTTCATAGGTAAAAATCAACCGCGCATTGGTATAATCCAAACTTCTTCGGTAAATGTAAATTTCCATTCTGCATCTTTTATTCATCTTCATAGGTAGAAATCCACCGCGCGTTGGTATAATCCAAACCTCTTTGGGAAATGTAAGTTTCCCTCATGCATCTTTTATTCATCTTCATAGGTACAAATCCACCGCGCGTTGGTATAATCCAAACTTCTTCGGTAAATGTAAATTTCCATTCTGCATCTTTTATTCATCTTCATAGGTACAAATCCACCGCGCGTTGGTATAATCCAAACTTCTTCGGTAAATGTAAATTTCCATTCTGCATCTTTTATTCATCTTCATAGGTACAAATCCACCGCTCGTTGGTATAATCCAAACTTCTTCGGTAAATGTAAATTTCCATTCTGCATCTTTTATTCATCTTCATAGGTACAAATCCACCGCGCGTTGGTATAATCCAAACTTCTTCGGTAAATGTAAATTTCCACTCTGCATCATTTCTATATCTTCATAGGTACGAATCCACCGCGCGTTGGTATAATCCAAACTTCTTCGGTAAATGTAAATTTCCATTCTGCATCTTTTATTCATCTTCATAGGTCCAAATCCACCGCGCGTTGGTATAATCCAAACCTCTTGGGGAAATGGAAGTTTCCCTCGTGCATCTTTTATTCATCTTCATAGGTAAAAATCCACCGCGCGTTGGTATAATCCAAACTTCTCCGGTAAATGTAAATTTCAATTCTGCATCATTTATTCATCTTCGTAGGTACAAATCCACCGCGCGTTAGTATAATCCAAACTTCTTCGGTAAATGGAAATTTCCATTCTGCATCTTTTATTCATCTTCGTAGGTACAAATCCACCGCGCATTTGTATAATCCAAACTTCTTCGGTAAATGTAAATTTCCATTCTGCATCTTTTATTCATCTTCATAGGTACTAATCCACCGCGCGTTGGTATAATCCAAACTTCTTCGGTAAATGAAAATTTCCATTCTTCATCTTTTATTCATCTTCATAGGTACAAATCCACCGCGCGTTGGTATAATCCAAACTTCTTCGGTAAATGTAAATTTCCATTCTGCATCTTTTATTCATCTTCATAGGTACAAATCCACCGCGCGTTGGTATAATCCAAACTTCTTCGGTAAATGTAGGTTTCCCTCATGCATCTTTTATTCATCTTCATAGGTACAAATCCACCGCGCGTTGGTATAATCCAAACTTCTTCGGTAAATGTAAATTTCCATTCTGCATCTTTTATTCAACTTCATAGGTAGAAATCCACCGCGCGTTGGTATAAACCAAACCTCTTGGGGAAATGTAAGTTTCCCTCATGCATCTTTTATTCATCTTCATAGGTACAAATCCACCGCGCGTTGGTATAATCCAAACTTCTTCGGTAAATGTAAATTTCCATTCTGCATCTTTTATTCATCTTCGTAGGTACAAATCCACCGCGCGTTGGTATAATCCAAACTTCTTCGGTAAATGTAAATTTCCATTCTGCATCTTTTATTCATCTTCGTAGGTACAAATCCACCGCGCGTTGGTATAATCCAAACTTCTTCGGTAAATGTAAATTTCCATTCTGCATCTTTTATTCATCTTCGTAGGTACAAATCCACCGCGCGTTAGTATAATCCAAACGTCTTCGGTAAATGGAAATTTCCATTCTGCATCTTTTATTCATCTTCGTAGGTACAAATCCACCGCGCGTTGGTATAATCCAAACCTCTTGGGGAAATGTAAGATTCCCTCGTGCATCTTTAATTCATCTTCATAGGTACAAATCCACCGCGCGTTGGTATAATCCAAACTTCTTCGGTAAATGTAAATTTCCATTCTGCGTCTTTTATTCATCTTCATAGGTACAAATCCACCGCGCGTTAGTATAATCCAAACTTCTTCGGTAAATGTAAATTTCCATTCTGCATCATTTATAAATCTTCATAGGTACGAATCCACCGCGCTTTGGTATAATCCAAACTTCTTCGGTAAATGTAAATTTCCATTCTGCATCTTTTATTCATCTTCATAGGTCCAAATCCACCGCGCGTTGGTATAATCCAAACCTCTTGGGGAAATGGAAGTTTCCCTCGTGCATTTTTTATTCATCTTCATAGGTACAAATTCACCGCGCGTTGGTATAATCCAAACTTCTCCGGTAAATGTAAATTTCCATTCTGCATCATTTATTCATCTTCGTGTTACAAATCCACCGCGAGTTAGTATAATCCAAACTTCTTCGGTAAATGGAAATTTCCATTCTGCATCTTTTATTCATCTTCATAGGCAGAAATCCATCGCGCCTTGGTATAATCCGAACCTCTTGGGGAAATGTAAGTTTCCCTCATGCATCTTTTATTCATCTTCCTAGTTACAAATCCACCGCGCGTTGGTATAATCCAAACTTCTTCGGTAAATGTAAATTTCCATTCTGCATCTTTTATTCATCTTCATAGGTACAAATCCAGCGCGCGTTGGTATAAACCAAACCTCTTGGGGAAATGTAAGTTTCCCTCATGCATCTTTTATTCATCTTCATAGGTACAAATCCACCGCGCGTTGGTATAATCCAAACTCCTTCGGTAAATGTAAATTTCCATTTTGCATCTTTTATTCATCTTCATAGGTACAAATCCACCGCGCGTTGGTACAATCCAAACTTCTTCGGTAAATGTAAATTTCCATTCTGCATCTTTTATTCATCTTCATAGGTACAAATCTACCGGGCGTTGGTATAATCCAAACTTCTTCGGTAAATGTAAATTTCCATTCTGCATCTTTTATTTATCTTCATAGGTAAAAATCAACCGCGCATTGGTATAATCCAAACTTCTTCGGTAAATGTAAATTTCCATTCTGCATCTTTTATTCATCTTCATAGGTAGAAATCCACCGCGCGTTGGTATAATCCAAACCTCTTTGGGAAATGTAAGTTTCCCTCATGCATCTTTTATTCATCTTCATAGGTACAAATCCACCGCGCGTTGGTATAATCCAAACTTCTTCGGTAAATGTAAATTTCCATTCTGCATCTTTTATTCATCTTCATAGGTACAAATCCACCGCGCGTTGGTATAATCCAAACTTCTTCGGTAAATGTAAATTTCCATTCTGCATCTTTTATTCATCTTCATAGGTACAAATCCACCGCTCGTTGGTATAATCCAAACTTCTTCGGTAAATGTAAATTTCCATTCTGCATCTTTTATTCATCTTCATAGGTACAAATCCACCGCGCGTTGGTATAATCCAAACTTCTTCGGTAAATGTAAATTTCCACTCTGCATCATTTCTATATCTTCATAGGTACGAATCCACCGCGCGTTGGTATAATCCAAACTTCTTCGGTAAATGTAAATTTCCATTCTGCATCTTTTATTCATCTTCATAGGTCCAAATCCACCGCGCGTTGGTATAATCCAAACCTCTTGGGGAAATGGAAGTTTCCCTCGTGCATCTTTTATTCATCTTCATAGGTAAAAATCCACCGCGCGTTGGTATAATCCAAACTTCTCCGGTAAATGTAAATTTCAATTCTGCATCATTTATTCATCTTCGTAGGTACAAATCCACCGCGCGTTAGTATAATCCAAACTTCTTCGGTAAATGGAAATTTCCATTCTGCATCTTTTATTCATCTTCGTAGGTACAAATCCACCGCGCATTTGTATAATCCAAACTTCTTCGGTAAATGTAAATTTCCATTCTGCATCTTTTATTCATCTTCATAGGTACTAATCCACCGCGCGTTGGTATAATCCAAACTTCTTCGGTAAATGAAAATTTCCATTCTGCATCTTTTATTCATCTTCATAGGTACAAATCCACCGCGCGTTGGTATAATCCAAACTTCTTCGGTAAATGTAAATTTCCATTCTGCATCTTTTATTCATCTTCATAGGTACAAATCCACCGCGCGTTGGTATAATCCGAACTTCTTCGGTAAATGTAGGTTTCCCTCATGCATCTTTTATTCATCTTCATAGGTACAAATCCACCGCGCGTTGGTATAATCCAAACTTCTTCGGTAAATGTAAATTTCCATTCTGCATCTTTTATTCAACTTCATAGGTAGAAATCCACCGCGCGTTGGTATAAACCAAACCTCTTGGGGAAATGTAAGTTTCCCTCATGCATCTTTTATTCATCTTCATAGGTACAAATCCACCGCGCGTTGGTATAATCCAAACTTCTTCGGTAAATGTAAATTTCCATTCTGCATCTTTTATTCATCTTCGTAGGTACAAATCCACCGCGCGTTGGTATAATCCAAACTTCTTCGGTAAATGTAAATTTCCATTCTGCATCTTTTATTCATCTTCGTAGGTACAAATCCACCGCGCGTTGGTATAATCCAAACTTCTTCGGTAAATGTAAATTTCCATTCTGCATCTTTTATTCATCTTCGTAGGTACAAATCCACCGCGCGTTAGTATAATCCAAACGTCTTCGGTAAATGGAAATTTCCATTCTGCATCTTTTATTCATCTTCGTAGGTACAAATCCACCGCGCGTTGGTATAATCCAAACCTCTTGGGGAAATGTAAGATTCCCTCGTGCATCTTTAATTCATCTTCATAGGTACAAATCCACCGCGCGTTGGTATAATCCAAACTTCTTCGGTAAATGTAAATTTCCATTCTGCGTCTTTTATTCATCTTCATAGGTACAAATCCACCGCGCGTTAGTATAATCCAAACTTCTTCGGTAAATGTAAATTTCCATTCTGCATCTTTTATTCATCTTCATAGGTACAAATCCACTGCGCGTTGGTATAATCCAACTTTCTTCGGTAAATGTAAATTTCCATTCTGCATCTTTTATTCATCTTCATAGGTACAAATCCACCGCGCGTTGGTATAATCCAAACTTCTTCGGTAAATGTAAATTTCCATTCTGCATCTTTTATTCAACTTCATAGGTAGAAATCCACCGCGCGTTGGTATAAACCAAACCTCTTGGGGAAATGTAAGTTTCCCTCATGCATCTTTTATTCATCTTCATAGGTACAAATCCACCGCGCGTTGGTATAATCCAAACTTCTTCGGTAAATATAAATTTCCATTCTGCATCTTTTATTCATCTTCATAGGTACAAATCCCCCGCGCGTTGGTATAATCCAAACTTCTTCGGTAAATATAAATTTCCATTCTGCATCTTTTATTCAACTTCATAGGTACAAATCCACCGCGCGTTGGTATAATCCAAACTTCTTCGGTAAATGTAAATTTCCATTCTGCATCTTTTATTCATCTTCATAGGTACAAATCTACCGCGCGTTGGTATAATCCAAACTTCTTCGGTAAATGTAAATTTCCATTCTGCATCTTTTATTTATCTTCATAGGTACAAATCCACCGCGCATTGGTATAATCCAAACTTCTTCGGTAAATGTAAATTTCCATTCTGCATCTTTTATTCATCTTCATAGGTACAAATCCACCGCGCGTTAGTATAATCCAAACGTCTTCTGCAAATAGAAATTTCCATTCTGCATCTTTTATTCATCTTCATAGGTACAAATCCACCGCGCGTTGGTATAATCCAAACTTCTTCGGAAAATGTAAATTTCCATTCTGCTTCTTTTATTCATCTTCGTAGGTACAAATCCACCGCGCGTTGGTATAATCCAAACTTCTTCGGTAAATGTAAATTTCCATTCTGCATCTTTTATTCATCTTCGTAGGTACAAATCCACCGCGCGTTGGTATAATCCAAACTTCTTCGGTAAATGTAAATTTCCATTCTGCATCTTTTATTCATCTTCGTAGGTACAAATCCACCACGCGTTAGTATAATCCAAACGCCTTCGGTAAATGGAAATTTCCATTCTGCATCTTTTATTCATCTTCGTAGGTACAAATCCACCGCGCGTTGGTATAATCCAAACCTCTTGGGGAAATGTAAGATTCCCTCGTGCATCTTTAATTCATCTTCATAGGTACAAATCCACCGCGCGTTGGTATAATCCAAACTTCTTCGGTAAATGTAAATTTCCATTCTGCATCTTTTATTCATCTTCATAGGTACAAATCCACCGCGCGTTGGTATAATCCAAACTTCTTCGGTAAATGTAAATTTCCATTCTGCATCTTTTATTCATCTTCATAGGTACAAATCCACCGCGCGTTGGTATAATCCAACCTTCTTCGGTAAATGTAAATTTCCATTCTGCATCTTTTATTCATCTTCATAGGTACAAATCCACCGCGCGTTGGTATAATCCAAACTTCTTCGGAAAATGTAAATTTCCATTCTGCTTCTTTTATTCATCTTCGTAGGTACAAATCCACCGCGCGTTGGTATAATCCAAACTTCTTCGGTAAATGTAAATTTCCATTCTGCATCTTTTATTTATCTTCATAGGTACAAATCCACCGCGCATTGGTATAATCCAAACTTCTTCGGTAAATGTAAATTTCCATTCTGCATCTTTTATTCATCTTCATAGGTACAAATCCACCGCGCGTTAGTATAATCCAAACGTCTTCTGCAAATAGAAATTTCCATTCTGCATCTTTTATTCATCTTCATAGGTACAAATCCACCGCGCGTTGGTATAATCCAAACTTCTTCGGAAAATGTAAATTTCCATTCTGCTTCTTTTATTCATCTTCGTAGGTACAAATCCACCGCGCGTTGGTATAATCCAAACTTCTTCGGTAAATGTAAATTTCCATTCTGCATCTTTTATTCATCTTCGTAGGTACAAATCCACCGCGCGTTGGTATAATCCAAACTTCTTCGGTAAATGTAAATTTCCATTCTGCATCTTTTATTCATCTTCGTAGGTACAAATCCACCACGCGTTAGTATAATCCAAACGTCTTCGGTAAATGGAAATTTCCATTCTGCATCTTTTATTCATCTTCGTAGGTACAAATCCACCGCGCGTTGGTATAATCCAAACCTCTTGGGGAAATGTAAGATTCCCTCGTGCATCTTTAATTCATCTTCATAGGTACAAATCCACCACGCGTTGGTATAATCCAAACTTCTTCGGTAAATGTAAATTTCCATTCTGCATCTTTTATTCATCTTCATAGGTACAAATCCACCGCGCGTTGGTATAATCCAAACTTCTTCGGTAAATGTAAATTTCCATTCTGCATCTTTTATTCATCTTCATAGGTACAAATCCACCGCGCGTTGGTATAATCCAACCTTCTTCGGTAAATGTAAATTTCCATTCTGCATCTTTTATTCATCTTCATAGGTACAAATCCACCGCGCGTTGGTATAATCCAAACTTCTTCGGAAAATGTAAATTTCCATTCTGCTTCTTTTATTCATCTTCGTAGGTACAAATCCACCGCGCGTTGGTATAATCCAAACTTCTTCGGTAAATGTAAATTTCCATTCTGCATCTTTTATTCATCTTCGTAGGTACAAATCCACCACGCGTTAGTATAATCCAAACGTCTTCGGTAAATGGAAATTTCCATTCTGCATCTTTTATTCATCTTCGTAGGTACAAATCCACCGCGCGTTGGTATAATCCAAACCTCTTGGGGAAATGTAAGATTCCCTCGTGCATCTTTAATTCATCTTCATAGGTACAAATCCACCGCGCGTTGGTATAATCCAAACTTCTTCGGTAAATGTAAATTTCCATTCTGCATCTTTTATTCATCTTCATAGGTACAAATCCACCGCGCGTTGGTATAATCCAAACTTCTTCGGTAAATGTAAATTTCCATTCTGCATCTTTTATTCATCTTCATAGGTACAAATCCACCGCGCGTTGGTATAATCCAAACTTCTTCGGTAAATGTAAATTTCCATTCTGCATCTTTTATTCATCTTCGTAGGTACAAATCCACCGCGCGTTGGTATAATCCAAACTTCTTCGGTAAATGTAAATTTCCATTCTGCATCTTTTATTCATCTTCGTAGGTACAAATCCACCGCGCGTTAGTATAATCCAAACGTCTTCGGTAAATGGAAATTTCCATTCTGCATCTTTTATTCATCTTCGTAGGTACAAATCCACCGCGCGTTGGTATAATCCAAACCTCTTGGGGAAATGAAAGATTCCCTCGTGCATCTTTAAATCATCTTCATAGGTACAAATCCACCGCGCGTTGGTATAATCCAAACATCTTCGGTAAATGTAAATTTCCATTCTGCATCTTTTATTCATCTTCATAGGTACAAATCCACCGCGCGTTGGTATAATCCAAAGTTCTTCGGTAAATGTAAATTTCCATTCTGCATCTTTTATTCATCTTCATAGGTACAAATACACCGCGCGTTGGTATAATCCAACCTTCTTTGGTAAATGTAAATTTCCATTCTGCATCTTTTATTCATCTTCATAGGTACAAATCCACCGCGCGTTGGTATAATCCAAACTTCTTCGGAAAATGTAAATTTCCATTCTGCTTCTTTTATTCATCTTCGTAGGTACAAATCCACCGCGCGTTGGTATAATCCAAACTTCTTCGGTAAATGTAAATTTCCATTCTGCATCTTTTATTCATCTTCGTAGGTACAAATCCACCGCGCGTTGGTATAATCCAAACTTCTTCGGTAAATGTAAATTTCCATTCTGCATCTTTTATTCATCTTCATAGGTACAAATCCACCGCGCGTTAGTATAATCCAAACGTCTTCGGTAAATGTAAATTTCCATTCTGCATCTTTTATTCAACTTCATAGGTAGAAATCCAACGCGCGTTGGTATAAACCAAACCTCTTGGGGAAATGTAAGTTTCCCTCATGCATCTTTTATTCATCTTCATAGGTACAAATCCACCGCGCGTTGGTATAATCCAAACTTCTTCGGTAAATGTAAATTTCCATTCTGCATCTTTTATTGATCTTCATAGGTACAAATCCACCGCGCGTTGTTATAATGCAAACTTTTTCGGTAAATGTAAATTTCCATTCTGCATCTTTTATTCATCTTCATAGGTACAAATCTACCGGGCGTTGGTATAATCCAAACTTCTTCGGTAAATGTAAATTTCCATTCTGCATCTTTTATTTATCTTCATAGGTACAAATCCACCGCGCATTGGTATAATCCAAACTTCTTCGGTAAATGTAAATTTCCATTCTGCATCTTTTATTCATCTTCATAGGTACAAATCCACCGCGCGTTGGTATAATCCAAACTTCTTCGGTAAATGTAAATTTCCATTCTGCATCTTTTATTCATCTTCATAGGTACAAATCCACCGCGCGTTGGTATAATCCAAACTTCTTCGGTAAATGTAAATTTCCATTCTGCATCTTTTATTCATCTTCATAGGTACAAATCCACCGCGCGTTGGTATAATCCAAACTTCTTCGGTAAATGTAAATTTCCATTCTGCATCTTTTATTCATCTTCATAGGTACAAATCCACCGCTCGTTGGTATAATCCAAACTTCTTCGGTAAATGTAAATTTCCATTCTGCATCTTTTATTCATCTTCATAGGTACAAATCCACCGCGCGTTGGTATAATCCAAACTTCTTCGGTAAATGTAAATTTCCATTCTGCATCTTTTATTCATCTTCGTAGGTACTAATCCACCGCGCGTTGGTATAATCCAAACCTCTTGGGGAAATGTAAATTTCCATTCTGCTTCTTTTATTCATCTTCGTAGGTACAAATCCACCGCGCGTTGGTATAATCCAAACTTCTTCGGTAAATGTAAATTTCCATTCTGCATCTTTTATTGATCTTCATAGGTACAAATCCACCGCGCGTTGGTATAATGCAAACTTTTTCGGTAAATGTAAATTTCCATTCTGCATCTTTTATTCATCTTCATAGGTACAAATCTACCGGGCGTTGGTATAATCCAAACTTCTTCGGTAAATGTAAATTTCCATTCTGCATCTTTTATTTATCTTCATAGGTACAAATCCACCGCGCATTGGTATAATCCAAACTTCTTCGGTAAATGTAAATTTCCATTCTGCATCTTTTATTCATCTTCATAGGTACAAATCCACCGCGCGTTGGTATAATCCAAACTTCTTCGGTAAATGTAAATTTCCATTCTGCATCTTTTATTCATCTTCATAGGTACAAATCCACCGCGCGTTGGTATAATCCAAACTTCTTCGGTAAATGTAAATTTCCATTCTGCATCTTTTATTCATCTTCATAGGTACAAATCCACCGCGCGTTGGTATAATCCAAACTTCTTCGGTAAATGTAAATTTCCATTCTGCATCTTTTATTCATCTTCATAGGTACAAATCCACCGCTCGTTGGTATAATCCAAACTTCTTCGGTAAATGTAAATTTCCATTCTGCATCTTTTATTCATCTTCATAGGTACAAATCCACCGCGCGTTGGTATAATCCAAACTTCTTCGGTAAATGTAAATTTCCATTCTGCATCTTTTATTCATCTTCGTAGGTACTAATCCACCGCGCGTTGGTATAATCCAAACCTCTTGGGGAAATGTAAATTTCCATTCTGCTTCTTTTATTCATCTTCGTAGGTACAAATCCACCGCGCGTTGGTATAATCCAAACTTCTTCGGTAAATGTAAATTTCCATTCTGCATCTTTTATTCATCTTCGTAGGTACAAATCCACCGCGCGTTGGTATAATCCAAACTTCTTCGGTAAATGTAAATTTCCATTCTGCATCTTTTATTCAACTTCATAGGTAGAAATCCACCGCGCGTTGGTATAAACCAAACCTCTTGGGGAAATGTAAGTTTCCCTCATGCATCTTTTATTCATCTTCATAGGTACAAATCCACCGCGCGTTGGTATAATCCAAACTTCTTCGGTAAATGTAAATTTCCATTCTGCATCTTTTATTCATCTTCATAGGTACAAATCCACCGCGCGTTGGTATAATCCAAACTTCTTCGGTAAATGTAAATTTCCATTCTGCATCTTTTATTCATCTTCATAGGTACAAATCTACCGGGCGTTGGTATAATCCAAACTTCTTCGGTAAATGTAAATTTCCATTCTGCATCTTTTATTTATCTTCATAGGTACAAATCCACCGCGCATTGGTATAATCCAAACTTCTTCGGTAAATGTAAATTTCCATTCTGCATCTTTTATTCATCTTCATAGGTAGAAATCCACCGCACGTTGGTATAATCCAAACCTCTTGGGGAAATGTAAGTTTCCCTCATGCATCTTTTATTCATCTTCATAGGTACAAATCCACCGCGCGTTGGTATAATCCAAACTTCTTCGGTAAATGTAAATTTCCATTCTGCATCTTTTATTCATCTTCAGAGGTACAAATCCACCGCGCGTTGGTATAATCCAAACTTCTTCGGTAAATGTAAATTTCCATTCTGCATCTTTTATTCATCTTCGTAGGTACAAATCCACCGCGCGTTGGTATAATCCAAACTTCTTCGGTAAATGTAAATTTCCATTGTGCATCTTTTATTCATCTTCATAGGTACAAATCCACCGCGCGTTAGTATAATCCAAACGTCTTCGGTAAATGGAAATTTCCATTCTGCATCTTTTATTCATCTTCGTAGGTACAAATCCACCGCGCGTTGGTATAATCCAAACCTCTTGGGGAAATGTAAGTTTCTCTCGTGCATCTTTTATTCATCTTCATAGGTACAAATCCACCGCGCGTTGGTATAATCCAAACTTCATCGGTAAATGTAAATTTCCATTCTGCATCTTTTATTCATCTTCATAGGTACAAATCCACCGCGCGTTGGTATAATCCAAACTTCTTCGGTAAATGTAAGTTTCACTCATGCATCTTTAATTCATCTTCATAGGTACAAATCCACCGCGCGTTGGTATAATCCAAACTTCTTCGGTAAATGTAAATTTCCATTCTGCTTCTTTTATTCATCTTCGTAGGTACAAATCCACCGCGCGTTGGTATAATCCAAACTTCTTCGGTAAATGTAAATTTCCATTCTGCATCTTTTATTCATCTTCGTAGGTACAAATCCACCGCGCGTTGGTATAATCCAAACTTCTCCGGTAAATGTAAATTTCCATTCTGCATTTTATTCATCTTCATAGGTACAAATCCACCGCGCGTTGGTATAATCCAAACTTCTTCGGTAAATGTAAATTTCCATTCTGCATCTTTTATTCATCTTCGTAGGTACAAATCCACCGCGCGTTAGTATAATCCAAACGTCTTCGGTAAATGGAAATTTCCATTCTGCATCTTTTATTCATCTTCGTAGGTACAAATCCACCGCGCGTTGGTATAATCCAAACCTCTTGGGGAAATGTAAGTTTCCCTCGTGCATCTTTAATTTATCTTCATAGGTACAAATCCACCGCGCGTTGGTATAATCCAAACTTCTTCGGTAAATGTAAATTTCCATTCTGCATCTTTTATTC
This sequence comes from Sepioteuthis lessoniana, assembly GCA_963585895.1. Lineage (NCBI taxonomy): Eukaryota > Metazoa > Mollusca > Cephalopoda > Myopsida > Loliginidae > Sepioteuthis > Sepioteuthis lessoniana. Next base: position 35,365,536 of record OY757947.1, on the reverse strand, counting down.
ATCTTCATAGGTACAAATCCACCGCGCGTTGGTATAATCCAAACTTCTTCGGTAAATGTAAATTTCCATTCTGCATCTTTTATTCATCTTCATAGGTACAAATCCACCGCTCTTTGGTATAATCCAAACTTCTTCGGTAAATGTAAATTTCCATTCTGCATCTTTTATTCATCTTCATAGGTACAAATCCACCGCGCGTTGGTATGATCCAAACTTCTTCAGTAAATGTAAATTTCCATTCTGAATCTTTTATTCATCTTCATAGGTAGAAATCCACCGCGCGTTGGTATAAACCAAACCTCTTGGGGAAATGTAAGTTTCCCTCATGCATCTTTTATTCATCTTCATAGGTACAAATCCACCGCGCGTTGGTATAATCCAAACTTCTTCGGTAAATGTAAATTTCCATTCTGCATCTTTTATTCATCTTCGTAGGTACAAATCCACCGCGCGTTGGTATAATCCAAACTTCTTCGGTAAATGTAAATTTCCATTCTGCATCTTTTATTCATCTTCATAGGTACAAATCAACCGCGCGTTAGTATAATCCAAACGTCTTCTGTAAATGGAAATTTCCATTCTGCATGTTTTATTCATCTTCGTAGGTACAAATCCACCGCGCGTTGGTATAATCCAAACCTCTAGGGGAAATGTAAGTTTCCCTCGTGCATCTTTTATTCATCTTCATAGGTACAAATCCACCGCGCGTTGGTATAATCCAAACTTCTTCGGTAAATGTAAATTTCCATTCTGCATCTTTTATTCATCTTCATAGGTACAAATCCACCGCGCGTTGGTATAATCCAAACTTCTTCGGTAAATGTAAGTTTCACTCATCCATCTTTTATTCATCTTCATAGGTACAAATCCACCGCGCGTTGGTATAATCCTAACTTCTTCGGTAAATGTAAATTTCCATTCTGCATCTTTTATTCAACTTCATAGGTAGAAATCCACCGCGCGTTGGTATAAACCAAACCTCTTGGGGAAATGTAAGTTTCCCTCATGCATCTTTTATTCATCTTCCTAGGTACAAATCCACCGCGCGTTGGTATAATCCAAACTTCTTCGGTAAATGTAAATTTCCATTCTGCATCTTTTATTCATCTTCATAGGTACAAATCCACCGCGCGTTGGTATAATCCAAACTTCTTCGGTAAATGTAAATTTCCATTCTGCATCTTTTATTCATCTTCATAGGTACAAATCCACCGCGCGTTGGTATAATCCAAACTTCTTCGGTAAATGTAAATTTCCATTCTGCATCTTTTATTTATCTTCATAGGTACAAATCCAACGCGCATTGGTATAATCCAAACTTCTTCGGTAAATGTAAATTTCCATTCTGCATCTTTTATTCATCTTCATAGGTAGAAATCCACCGCGCGTTGGTATAATCCAAACCTCTTGGGGAAATGTAAGTTTCCCTCGTGCATCTTTTATTCATCTTCATAGGTACAAATCCACCGCGCGTTGGTATAATCCAAACTTCTTCGGTAAATGTAAATTTCCATTCTGCATCTTTTATTCATCTTCATAGGTACAAATCCACCGCGCGTTGGTATGATCCAAATTTCTTCGGTAAATGTAAATTTCCATTCTGCATCTTTTATTTATCTTCATAGGTACAAATCCACCGCGCATTGGTATAATCCAAACTTCTTCGGTAAATGTAAATTTCCATTCTGCATCTTCTATTCATCTTCATAGGTACAAATCCACCGCGCGTTAGTATGATCCAAACGTCTTCGGTAAATGGAAATTTCCATTCTGCATCTTTTATTCATCTTCGTAGGTACAAATCCACCGCGCATTTGTATAATCCAAACTTTTTCGGTAAATGTAAATTTCCATTCTGCATTTTTTATTCATCTTCATAGGTACAAATCCACCGCGCGTTGGTATAATCCAAACTTCTTCGGTAAATGTAAATTTCCATTCTGCATCTTTTATTCATCTTCATAGGTACAAATCCACCGCGCGTTGGTATAATCCAAACTTCTTCGGTAAATGTAAATTTCCATTCTGCATCTTTTATTCATCTTCATAGGTACAAATCCACCGCGCTTTGGTATAATCCAAACCTCTTGGGGAAATGTAAGTTTCCCTCGTGCATCTTTTATTCATCTTCATAGGTACAAATCCACCGCACGTTGGTATAATCCAAACTTCTTCGGAAAATGTAAATTTCCATTCTGCTTTTTTTATTCATCTTCGTAGGTACAAATCCACCGCGCGTTGGTATAATCCAAACTTCTTCGGTAAATGTAAATTTCCATTCTGCATCTTTTATTCATCTTCGTAGGTACAAATCCACCGCGCGTTGGTATAATCCAAACTTCTTCGGTAAATGTAAATTTCCATTCTGCATCTTTTATTCATCTTCATAGGTACAAATCCACCGCGCGTTAGTATAATCCAAACGTCTTCTGTAAATGGAAATTTCCATTCTGCATCTTTTATTCATCTTCGTAGGTACAAATCCACCGCGCGTTGGTATAATCCAAACCTCTAGGGGAAATGTAAGTTTCCCTCGTGCATCTTTTATTCATCTTCATAGGTACAAATCCACCGCGCGTTGGTATAATCCAAACTTCTTCGGTAAATGTAAATTTCCATTCTGCATCTTTTATTCATCTTCATAGGTACAAATCCACCGCGCGTTGGTATAATCCAAACTTCTTCGGTAAATGTAAGTTTCACTCATCCATCTTTTATTCATCTTCATAGGTACAAATCCACCGCGCGTTGGTATAATCCTAACTTCTTCGGTAAATGTATATTTCCATTCTGCATCTTTTATTCAACTTCATAGGTAGAAATCCACCGCGCGTTGGTATAAACCAAACCTCTTGGGGAAATGTAAGTTTCCCTCATGCATCTTTTATTCATCTTCCTAGGTACAAATCCACCGCGCGTTGGTATAATCCAAACTTCTTCGGTAAATGTAAATTTCCATTCTGCATCTTTTATTCATCTTCATAGGTACAAATCCACCGCGCGTTGGTATAATCCAAACTTCTTCGGTAAATGTAAATTTCCATTCTGCATCTTTTATTCATCTTCATAGGTACAAATCCACCGCGCGTTGGTATAATCCAAACTTCTTCGGTAAATGTAAATTTCCATTCTGCATCTTTTATTCATCTTCATAGGTACAAATCCACCGCGCGTTGGTATAATCCAAACTTCTTCGGTAAATATAAATTTCCATTCCGCATCTTTTATTTATCTTCATAGGTACAAATCCAACGCGCATTGGTATAATCCAAACTTCTTCGGTAAATGTAAATTTCCATTCTGCATCTTTTATTCATCTTCATAGGTACAAATCCACCGCGCGTTGTAAGGATCCAAACTTCTTCGGTAAATGTAAATTTCCATTCTTAATCTTTTATTCATCTTCATAGGTACAAATCCACCGCGCGTTGGTATGATCCAAACTTCTTCGGTAAATGTAAATTTCCATTCTGCATCTTTTATTCATCTTCATAGGTACAAATCCACCGCGCGTTGGTATAATCCAAACCTCTTGGGGAAATGTAAGTTTCCCTCGTGCATCTTTTATTCATCTTCATAGGTACAAATCCACCGCACGTTGGTATAATCCAAACTTCTTCGGTAAATGTAAATTTCCATTCTGCTTCTTTTATTCATCTTCGTAGGTACAAATCCACCGCGCGTTGGTATAATCCAAACTTCTTCGGTAAATGTAAATTTCCATTCTGCATCTTTTATTCATCTTCATAGGTACAAATCCACCGCGCGTTGTAAGGATCCAAACTTCTTCGGTAAATGTAAATTTCCATTCTGCATCTTTTATTCATCTTCATAGGTAGAAATCCACCGCGCGTTGGTATAATCCAAACCTCTTGGGGAAATGTAAGTTTCCCTCGTGCATCTTTTATTCATCTTCATAGGTACAAATCCACCGCGCGTTGGTATAATCCAAACTTCTTCGGTAAATGTAAATTTCCATTCTGCATCTTTTCTTCATCTTCATAGGTACAAATCCACCGCGCGTTGGTATAATCCAAACTTCTTCGGTAAATGTAAATTTCCATTCTGCATCTTTTATTTATCTTCATAGGTACAAATCCACCGCACATTGGTATAATCCAAACTTCTTCGGTAAATGTAAATTTCCATTCTGCATCTTTTATTCATCTTCATAGGTACAAATCCACCGCGCGTTAGTATGATCCAAACGTCTTCGGTAAATGGAAATTTCCATTCTGCATCTTTTATTCATCTTCGTAGGTACAAATCCACCGCGCATTTGTATAATCCAAACTTTTTCGGTAAATGTAAATTTCCATTCTGCATCTTTTATTCATCTTCATAGGTACAAATCCACCGCGCGTTGGTATAATCCAAACTTCTTCGGTAAATGTAAATTTCCATTCTGCATCTTTTATTCATCTTCATAGGTACAAATCCACCGCGCGTTGGTATAATCCAAACTTTTTCGGTAAATGTAAATTTCCATTCTGCATCTTTTATTCATCTTCATAGGTACAAATCCACCGCGCTTTGGTATAATCTAAACCTCTTAGGGAAATGTAAGTTTCCCTCGTGCATCTTTTATTCATCTTCATAGGTACAAATCCACCGCACTTTGGTATAATCCAAACTTCTTCGGTAAATGTAAATTTCCATTCTGCATCTTTTATTCATCTTCGTAGGTACAAATCCACCGCGCGTTGGTATAATCCAAACCTCTTGGGGAAATGTAAGTTTCCCTCGTGCATCTTTAATTCATCTTCATAGGTACAAATCCACCGCGCGTTGGTATAATCCAAACTTCTTCGGTAAATGTAAATTTCCATTCTGCATCTTTTATTCATCTTCATAGGTACAAATCCACCGCGTGTTGGTATAATCCAAACTTCTTCGGTAAATGTAAATTTCCATTCTGCATCTTTTATTCATCTTCATAGGTACAAATCCACCGCTCGTTGGTATAATCCAAACTTCTTCGGTAAATGTAAATTTCCATTCTGCATCTTTTATTCATCTTCATAGGTACAAATCCACCGCGCGTTGGTAGGATCCAAACTTCTTCGGTAAATGTAAATTTCCATTCTTAATCTTTTATTCATCTTCATAGGTACAAATCCACCGCGCGTTGGTATAATCCAAACTTCTTCGGTAAATGTAAATTTCCATTCTGCATCTTTTATTCATCTTCATAGGTACAAATCCACAGCGCGTTGGTATAATCCAAACTTCTTCGGTAAATGTAAGTTTCACTCATGCATCTTTTATTCATCTTCATAGGTACAAATCCACCGCGCTTTGGTATAATCCAAACTTCTTCGGTAAATGTAAATTTCCATTCTGCATCTTTTATTCAACTTCATAGGTAGAAATCCACCGCGCGTTGGTATAAACCAAACCTCTTGGGGAAATGTAAGTTTCCCTCATGCATCTTTTATTCATCTTGCAAGGTACAAATCCACCGCGCGTTGGTGTAATCCAAACTTCTTCGGTAAATGTAAATTTCCATTCTGCATCTTTTATTCATCTTCATAGGTAGAAATCCACCGCGCGTTGGTATAATCCAAACCTCTTGGGGAAATGTAAGTTTCCCTCGTGCATCTTTTATTCATCTTCATAGGTACAAATCCACCGCGCGTTGGTATAATCCAAACTTCTTCGGTAAATGTAAATTTCCATTCTGCATCTTTTATTCATCTTCATAGGTACAAATCCACCGCGCGTTGGTATAATCCAAACTTCTTTGGTAAATGTAAATTTCCATTCTGCATCTTTTATTCATCTTCATAGGTACAAATACACCGCTCGTTGGTATAATCCAAACTTCTTCGGTAAATGTAAATTTCCATTCTGCATCTTTTATTCATCTTCATAGGTACAAATCCACCGCGCGTTGTTATAATCCAAACTTCTTCGGTAAATGTAAATTTCCATTCTGCATCTTTTATTCATCTTCATAGGTACAAATCCACCGCGCGTTGGTATAATCCAAACTTTTTCTGTAAATGTAAATTTCCATTCTGCATCTTTTATTCATCTTCATAGGTACAAATCCACCGCGCTTTGGTATAATCGAATCCTCTTGGGGAAATGTAAGTTTCCCTCGTGCATCTTTTATTCATCTTCATAGGTACAAATCCACCGCACTTTGGTATAATCCAAACTTCTTCGGTAAATGTAAATTTCCATTCTGCTTCTTTTATTCATCTTCGTAGGTACAAATCCACCGCGCGTTGGTATAATCCAAACTTCTTCGGTAAATGTAAATTTCCATTCTGCATCTTTTATTCATCTTCGTAGGTACAAATCCACCGCGCGTTAGTATAATCCAAACGTCTTCGGTAAATGGAAATTTCCATTCTGCATCTTTTATTCATCTTCGTAGGTACAAATCCACCGCGCGTTGGTATAATCCAAACCTCTTGGGGAAATGTAAGATTCCCTCGTGCATCTTTAATTCATCTTCATAGGTACAAATCCACCGCGCGTTGGTATAATCCAAACTTCTTCGGTAAATGTAAATTTCCATTCTGCATCTTTTATTCATCTTCATAGGTACAAATCCACCGCGCGTTGGTATAATCCAAACTTCTTCGGTAAATGTAAATTTCCATTCTGCATCTTTTATTCATCTTCATAGGTACAAATCCACCGCTCGTTGGTACAGTCCAAACTTCTTCGGTAAATGTAAATTTCCATTCTGCATCTTTTATTCATCTTCATAGGTACAAATCCACCGCGCGTTGTAAGGATCCAAACTTCTTCGGTAAATGTAAATTTCCATTCTTAATCTTTTATTCATCTTCATAGGTACAAATCCACCGCGCGTTGGTATGATCCAAACTTCTTCGGTAAATGTAAATTTCCATTCTGCATCTTTTATTCATCTTCATAGGTACAAATCCACCGCGCGTTGGTATAATCCAAACCTCTTGGGGAAATGTAAGTTTCCCTCGTGCATCTTTTATTCATCTTCATAGGTACAAATCCACCGCACGTTGGTATAATCCAAACTTCTTCGGTAAATGTAAATTTCCATTCTGCTTCTTTTATTCATCTTCGTAGGTACAAATCCACCGCGCGTTGGTATAATCCAAACTTCTTCGGTAAATGTAAATTTCCATTCTGCATCTTTTATTCATCTTCATAGGTACAAATCCACCGCGCGTTGGTATAATCCAAACTTTTTCTGTAAATGTAAATTTCCATTCTGCATCTTTTATTCATCTTCATAGGTACAAATCCACCGCGCTTTGGTATAATCGAATCCTCTTGGGGAAATGTAAGTTTCCCTCGTGCATCTTTTATTCATCTTCATAGGTACAAATCCACCGCACTTTGGTATAATCCAAACTTCTTCGGTAAATGTAAATTTCCATTCTGCTTCTTTTATTCATCTTCGTAGGTACAAATCCACCGCGCGTTGGTATAATCCAAACTTCTTCGGTAAATGTAAATTTCCATTCTGCATCTTTTATTCATCTTCGTAGGTACAAATCCACCGCGCGTTAGTATAATCCAAACGTCTTCGGTAAATGGAAATTTCCATTCTGCATCTTTTATTCATCTTCGTAGGTACAAATCCACCGCGCGTTGGTATAATCCAAACCTCTTGGGGAAATGTAAGATTCCCTCGTGCATCTTTAATTCATCTTCATAGGTACAAATCCACCGCGCGTTGGTATAATCCAAACTTCTTCGGTAAATGTAAATTTCCATTCTTAATCTTTTATTCATCTTCATAGGTACAAATCCACCGCGCGTTGGTATAATCCAAACTTCTTCGGTAAATGTAAATTTCCATTCTGCATCTTTTATTCATCTTCATAGGTACAAATCCACCGCTCGTTGGTACAGTCCAAACTTCTTCGGTAAATGTAAATTTCCATTCTGCATCTTTTATTCATCTTCATAGGTACAAATCCACCGCGCGTTGTAAGGATCCAAACTTCTTCGGTAAATGTAAATTTCCATTCTTAATCTTTTATTCATCTTCATAGGTACAAATCCACCGCGCGTTGGTATGATCCAAACTTCTTCGGTAAATGTAAATTTCCATTCTGCATCTTTTATTCATCTTCATAGGTACAAATCCACCGCGCGTTGGTATAATCCAAACCTCTTGGGGAAATGTAAGTTTCCCTCGTGCATCTTTTATTCATCTTCATAGGTACAAATCCACCGCACGTTGGTATAATCCAAACTTCTTCGGTAAATGTAAATTTCCATTCTGCTTCTTTTATTCATCTTCGTAGGTACAAATCCACCGCGCGTTGGTATAATCCAAACTTCTTCGGTAAATGTAAATTTCCATTCTGCATCTTTTATTCATCTTCATAGGTACAAATCCACCGCGCGTTGTAAGGATCCAAACTTCTTCGGTAAATGTAAATTTCCATTCTGCATCTTTTATTCATCTTCATAGGTAGAAATCCACCGCGCGTTGGTATAATCCAAACCTCTTGGGGAAATGTAAGTTTCCCTCGTGCATCTTTTATTCATCTTCATAGGTACAAATCCACCGCGCGTTGGTATAATCCAAACTTCTTCGGTAAATGTAAATTTCCATTCTGCATCTTTTCTTCATCTTCATAGGTACAAATCCACCGCGCGTTGGTATAATCCAAACTTCTTCGGTAAATGTAAATTTCCATTCTGCATCTTTTATTTATCTTCATAGGTACAAATCCACCGCGCATTGGTATAATCCAAACTTCTTCGGTAAATGTAAATTTCCATTCTGCATCTTTTATTCATCTTCATAGGTACAAATCCACCGCGCGTTAGTATGATCCAAACGTCTTCGGTAAATGGAAATTTCCATTCTGCATCTTTTATTCATCTTCGTAGGTACAAATCCACCGCGCATTTGTATAATCCAAACTTTTTCGGTAAATGTAAATTTCCATTCTGCATCTTTTATTCATCTTCATAGGTACAAATCCACCGCGCGTTGGTATAATCCAAACTTCTTCGGTAAATGTAAATTTCCATTCTGCATCTTTTATTCATCTTCATAGGTACAAATCCACCGCGCGTTGGTATAATCCAAACTTTTTCGGTAAATGTAAATTTCCATTCTGCATCTTTTATTCATCTTCATAGGTACAAATCCACCGCGCTTTGGTATAATCTAAACCTCTTGGGGAAATGTAAGTTTCCCTCGTGCATCTTTTATTCATCTTCATAGGTACAAATCCACCGCACTTTGGTATAATCCAAACTTCTTCGGTAAATGTAAATTTCCATTCTGCATCTTTTATTCATCTTCGTAGGTACAAATCCACCGCGCGTTGGTATAATCCAAACCTCTTGGGGAAATGTAAGTTTCCCTCGTGCATCTTTAATTCATCTTCATAGGTACAAATCCACCGCGCGTTGGTATAATCCAAACTTCTTCGGTAAATGTAAATTTCCATTCTGCATCTTTTATTCATCTTCATAGGTACAAATCCACCGCGTGTTGGTATAATCCAAACTTCTTCGGTAAATGTAAATTTCCATTCTGCATCTTTTATTCATCTTCATAGGTACAAATCCACCGCTCGTTGGTATAATCCAAACTTCTTCGGTAAATGTAAATTTCCATTCTGCATCTTTTATTCATCTTCATAGGTACAAATCCACCGCGCGTTGGTAGGATCCAAACTTCTTCGGTAAATGTAAATTTCCATTCTTAATCTTTTATTCATCTTCATAGGTACAAATCCACCGCGCGTTGGTATAATCCAAACTTCTTCGGTAAATGTAAATTTCCATTCTGCATCTTTTATTCATCTTCATAGGTACAAATCCACAGCGCGTTGGTATAATCCAAACTTCTTCGGTAAATGTAAGTTTCACTCATGCATCTTTTATTCATCTTCATAGGTACAAATCCACCGCGCGTTGGTATAATCCAAACTTCTTCGGTAAATGTAAATTTCCATTCTGCATCTTTTATTCAACTTCATAGGTAGAAATCCACCGCGCGTTGGTATAAACCAAACCTCTTGGGGAAATGTAAGTTTCCCTCATGCATCTTTTATTCATCTTGCAAGGTACAAATCCACCGCGCGTTGGTGTAATCCAAACTTCTTCGGTAAATGTAAATTTCCATTCTGCATCTTTTATTCATCTTCATAGGTAGAAATCCACCGCGCGTTGGTATAATCCAAACCTCTTGGGGAAATGTAAGTTTCCCTCGTGCATCTTTTATTCATCTTCATAGGTACAAATCCACCGCGCGTTGGTATAATCCAAACTTCTTCGGTAAATGTAAATTTCCATTCTGCATCTTTTATTCATCTTCATAGGTACAAATCCACCGCGCGTTGGTATAATCCAAACTTCTTTGGTAAATGTAAATTTCCATTCTGCATCTTTTATTCATCTTCATAGGTACAAATACACCGCTCGTTGGTATAATCCAAACTTCTTCGGTAAATGTAAATTTCCATTCTGCATCTTTTATTCATCTTCATAGGTACAAATCCACCGCGCGTTGTTATAATCCAAACTTCTTCGGTAAATGTAAATTTCCATTCTGCATCTTTTATTCATCTTCATAGGTACAAATCCACCGCGCGTTGGTATAATCCAAACTTTTTCTGTAAATGTAAATTTCCATTCTGCATCTTTTATTCATCTTCATAGGTACAAATCCACCGCGCTTTGGTATAATCGAATCCTCTTGGGGAAATGTAAGTTTCCCTCGTGCATCTTTTATTCATCTTCATAGGTACAAATCCACCGCACTTTGGTATAATCCAAACTTCTTCGGTAAATGTAAATTTCCATTCTGCTTCTTTTATTCATCTTCGTAGGTACAAATCCACCGCGCGTTGGTATAATCCAAACTTCTTCGGTAAATGTAAATTTCCATTCTGCATCTTTTATTCATCTTCGTAGGTACAAATCCACCGCGCGTTAGTATAATCCAAACGTCTTCGGTAAATGGAAATTTCCATTCTGCATCTTTTATTCATCTTCGTAGGTACAAATCCACCGCGCGTTGGTATAATCCAAACCTCTTGGGGAAATGTAAGATTCCCTCGTGCATCTTTAATTCATCTTCATAGGTACAAATCCACCGCGCGTTGGTATAATCCAAACTTCTTCGGTAAATGTAAATTTCCATTCTGCATCTTTTATTCATCTTCATAGGTACAAATCCACCGCGCGTTGGTATAATCCAAACTTCTTCGGTAAATGTAAATTTCCATTCTGCATCTTTTATTCATCTTCATAGGTACAAATCCACCGCTCGTTGGTACAGTCCAAACTTCTTCGGTAAATGTAAATTTCCATTCTGCATCTTTTATTCATCTTCATAGGTACAAATCCACCGCGCGTTGTAAGGATCCAAACTTCTTCGGTAAATGTAAATTTCCATTCTTAATCTTTTATTCATCTTCATAGGTACAAATCCACCGCGCGTTGGTATGATCCAAACTTCTTCGGTAAATGTAAATTTCCATTCTGCATCTTTTATTCATCTTCATAGGTACAAATCCACCGCGCGTTGGTATAATCCAAACCTCTTGGGGAAATGTAAGTTTCCCTCGTGCATCTTTTATTCATCTTCATAGGTACAAATCCACCGCACGTTGGTATAATCCAAACTTCTTCGGTAAATGTAAATTTCCATTCTGCTTCTTTTATTCATCTTCGTAGGTACAAATCCACCGCGCGTTGGTATAATCCAAACTTCTTCGGTAAATGTAAATTTCCATTCTGCATCTTTTATTCATCTTCATAGGTACAAATCCACCGCGCGTTGGTATAATCCAAACTTTTTCTGTAAATGTAAATTTCCATTCTGCATCTTTTATTCATCTTCATAGGTACAAATCCACCGCGCTTTGGTATAATCGAATCCTCTTGGGGAAATGTAAGTTTCCCTCGTGCATCTTTTATTCATCTTCATAGGTACAAATCCACCGCACTTTGGTATAATCCAAACTTCTTCGGTAAATGTAAATTTCCATTCTGCTTCTTTTATTCATCTTCGTAGGTACAAATCCACCGCGCGTTGGTAATATCCAAACTTCTTCGGTAAATGTAAATTTCCATTCTGCATCTTTTATTCATCTTCGTAGGTACAAATCCACCGCGCGTTAGTATAATCCAAACGTCTTCGGTAAATGGAAATTTCCATTCTGCATCTTTTATTCATCTTCGTAGGTACAAATCCACCGCGCGTTGGTATAATCCAAACCTCTTGGGGAAATGTAAGATTCCCTCGTGCATCTTTAATTCATCTTCATAGGTACAAATCCACCGCGCGTTGGTATAATCCAAACTTCTTCGGTAAATGTAAATTTCCATTCTTAATCTTTTATTCATCTTCATAGGTACAAATCCACCGCGCGTTGGTATAATCCAAACTTCTTCGGTAAATGTAAATTTCCATTCTGCATCTTTTATTCATCTTCATAGGTACAAATCCACTGCTCGTTGGTACAGTCCAAACTTCTTCGGTAAATGTAAATTTCCATTCTGCATCTTTTATTCATCTTCATAGGTACAAATCCACCGCGCGTTGTAAGGATCCAAACTTCTTCGGTAAATGTAAATTTCCATTCTTAATCTTTTATTCATCTTCATAGGTACAAATCCACCGCGCGTTGGTATGATCCAAACTACTTCGGTAAATGTAAATTTCCATTCTGCATCTTTTATTCATCTTCATAGGTACAAATCCACCGCGCGTTGGTATAATCCAAACCTCTTGGGGAAATGTAAGTTTCCCTCGTGCATCTTTTATTCATCTTCATAGGTACAAATCCACCGCACGTTGGTATAATCCAAACTTCTTCGGTAAATGTAAATTTCCATTCTGCTTCTTTTATTCATCTTCGTAGGTACAAATCCACCGCGCGTTGGTATAATCCAAACTTCTTCGGTAAATGTAAATTTCCATTCTGCATCTTTTATTCATCTTCATAGGTACAAATCCACCGCGCGTTGTTATAATCCAAACTTCTTCGGTAAATGTAAATTTCCATTCTGCATCTTTTATTCATCTTCATAGGTACAAATCCACCGCGCGTTGGTATAATCCAAACTTTTTCGGTAAATGTAAATTTCCATTCTGCATCTTTTATTCATCTTCATAGGTACAAATCCACCGCGCTTTGGTATAATCGAAACCTCTTGGGGAAATGTAAGTTTCCCTCGTGCATCTTTTATTCATCTTCATAGGTACAAATCCACCGCACTTTGGTATAATCCAAACTTCTTCGGTAAATGTAAATTTCCATTCTGCTTCTTTTATTCATCTTCGTAGGTACAAATCCACCGCGCGTTGTAAGGATCCAAACTTCTTCGGTAAATGTAAATTTCCATTCAGCATCTTTTATTCATCTTCGTAGGTACAAATCCACCGCGCGTTAGTATAATCCAAACGTCTTCGGTAAATGGAAATTTCCATTCTGCATCTTTTATTCATCTTCGTAGGTACAAATCCACCGCGCGTTGGTATAATCCAAACCTCTTGGGGAAATGTAAGATTCCCTCGTGCATCTTTAATTCATCTTCATAGGTACAAATCCACCGCGCGTTGGTATATTCCAAACTTCTTCGGTAAATGTAAATTTCCATTCTGCATCTTTTATTCATCTTCATAGGTACAAATCCACCGCGCGTTGGTATAATCCAAACTTCTTCGGTAAATGTAAATTTCCATTCTGCATCTTTTATTCATCTTCATAGGTACAAATCCACCGCGCGTTGGTATAATCCAAACTTTTTCGGTAAATGTAAATTTCCATTCTGCATCTTTTATTCATCTTCATAGGTACAAATCCACCGCGCTTTGGTATAATCTAAACCTCTTGGGGAAATGTAAGTTTCCCTCGTGCATCTTTTATTCATCTTCATAGGTACAAATCCACCGCACTTTGGTATAATCCAAACTTCTTCGGTAAATGTAAATTTCCATTCTGCTTCTTTTATTCATCTTCGTAGGTACATATCCACCGCGCGTTTGTATAATCCAAACTTCTTCGGTAAATGTAAATTTCCATTCTGCATCTTTTATTCATCTTCGTAGGTACAAGTCCACCGCGCGTTAGTATAATCACAAACGTCTTCGGTAAATGGAAATGTCCATTCTGCATCTTTTATTCATCTTCGTAGGTACAAATCCACCGCGCGTTGGTATAATCCAAACCTCTTGGGGAAATGTAAGTTTCCCTCGTGCATCTTTAATTCATCTTCATAGGTACAAATCCACCGCGCGTTGGTATAATCCAAACTTCTTCGGTAAATGTAAATTTCCATTCTGCATCTTTTATTCATCTTCATAGGTACAAATCCACCGCGCGTTGGTATAATCCAAACTTCTTCGGTAAATGTAAATTTCCATTCTGCATCTTTTATTCATCTTCATAGGTACAAATCCACCGCTCGTTGGTATAATCCAAACTTCTTCGGTAAATGTAAATTTCCATTCTGCATCTTTTATTCATCTTCATAGGTACAAATCCACCGCGCGTTGGTAGGATCCAAACTTCTTCGGTAAAAGTAAATTTCCATTCTTAATCTTTTATTCATCTTCATAGGTACAAATCCACCGCGCGTTGGTATAATCCAAACTTCTTCGGTAAATGTAAATTTCCATTCTGCATCTTTTATTCATCTTCATAGGTACAAATCCACCGCGCGTTGGTATAATCCAAACTTCTTCGGTAAATGTAAGTTTCACTCATGCATCTTTTATTCATCTTCATAGGTACAAATCCACCGCGCGTTGGTATAATCCAAACTTCTTCGGTAAATGTAAATTTCCATTCTGCATCTTTTATTCAACTTCATAGGTAGAAATCCACCGCGCGTTGGTATAAACCAAACCTCTTGGGGAAATGTAAGTTTCCCTCATGCATCTTTTATTCATCTTCCAAGGTACAAATCCACCGCGCGTTGGTGTAATCCAAACTTCTTCGGTAAATGTAAATTTCCATTCTGCATCTTTTATTCATCTTCATAGGTAGAAATCCACCGCGCGTTGGTATAATCCAAACCTCTTGGGGAAATGTAAGTTTCCCTCGTGCATCTTTTATTCATCTTCATAGGTACAAATCCACCGCGCGTTGGTATAATCTAAACTTCTTCGGTAAATGTAAATTTCCATTCTGCATCTTTTATTCATCTTCATAGGTACAAATCCACCGCGCGTTGGTATAATCCAAACTTCTTCGGTAAATGTAAATTTCCATTCTGCATCTTTTATTCATCTTCATAGGTACAAATACACCGCTCGTTGGTATAATCCAAACTTCTTCGGTAAATGTAAATTTCCATTCTGCATCTTTTATTCATCTTCATAGGTACAAATCCACCGCGCGTTGTTATAATCCAAACTTCTTCGGTAAATGTAAATTTCCATTCTGCATCTTTTATTCATCTTCATAGGTACAAATCCACCGCGCGTTGGTATAATCCAAACTTTTTCTGTAAATGTAAATTTCCATTCTGCATCTTTTATTCATCTTCATAGGTACAAATCCACCGCGCTTTGGTATAATCGAATCCTCTTGGGGAAATGTAAGTTTCCCTCGTGCATCTTTTATTCATCTTCATAGGTACAAATCCACCGCACTTTGGTATAATCCAAACTTCTTCGGTAAATGTAAATTTCCATTCTGCTTCTTTTATTCATCTTCGTAGGTACAAATCCACCGCGCGTTGGTATAATCCAAACTTCTTCGGTAAATGTAAATTTCCATTCTGCATCTTTTATTCATCTTCGTAGGTACAAATCCACCGCGCGTTAGTATAATCCAAACGTCTTCGGTAAATGGAAATTTCCATTCTGCATCTTTTATTCATCTTCGTAGGTACAAATCCACCGCGCGTTGGTATAATCCAAACCTCTTGGGGAAATGTAAGATTCCCTCGTGCATCTTTAATTCATCTTCATAGGTACAAATCCACCGCGCGTTGGTATAATCCAAACTTCTTCGGTAAATGTAAATTTCCATTCTGCATCTTTTATTCATCTTCATAGGTACAAATCCACCGCGCGTTGGTATAATCCAAACTTATTCGGTAAATGTAAATTTCCATTCTGCATCTTTTATTCATCTTCATAGGTACAAATCCACCGCTCGTTGGTATAATCCAAACTTCTTCGGTAAATGTAAATTTCCATTCTGCATCTTTTATTCATCTTCATAGGTACAAATCCACCGCGCGTTGTAAGGATCCAAACTTCTTCGGTAAATGTAAATTTCCATTCTTAATCTTTTATTCATCTTCATAGGTACAAATCCACCGCGCGTTGGTATGATCCAAACTTCTTCGGTAAATGTAAATTTCCATTCTGCATCTTTTATTCATCTTCATAGGTTCAAATCCACCGCGCGTTGGTATAATCCAAACCTCTTGGGGAAATGTAAGTTTCCCTCGTGCATTTTTTATTCATCTTCATAGGTACAAATCCACCGCACGTTGGTATAATCCAAACTTCTTCGGTAAATGTAAATTTCCATTCTGCTTCTTTTATTCATCTTCGTAGGTACAAATCCACCGCGCGTTGGTATAATCCAAACTTCTTCGGTAAATGTAAATTTCCATTCTGCATCTTTTATTCATCTTCATAGGTACAAATCCACCGCGCGTTGTTATAATCCAAACTTCTTCGGTAAATGTAAATTTCCATTCTGCATCTTTTATTCATCTTCATAGGTACAAATCCACCGCGCGTTGGTATAATCCAAACTTTTTCGGTAAATGTAAATTTCCATTCTGCATCTTTTATTCATCTTCATATGTACAAATCCACCGCGCTTTGGTATAATCGAAACCTCTTGGGGAAATGTAAGTTTCCCTCGTGCATCTTTTATTCATCTTCATAGGTACAAATCCACCGCACTTTGGTATAATCCAAACTTCTTCGGTAAATGTAAATTTCCATTCTGCTTCTTTTATTCATCTTCGTAGGTACAAATCCACTGCGCGTTGTAAGGATCCAAACTTCTTCGGTAAATGGAAATTTCCATTCTGCATCTTTTATTCATCTTCGTAGGTACAAATCCACCGCGCGTTGGTATAATCCAAACCTCTTGGGGAAATGTAAGATTCCCTCGTGCATCTTTAATTCATCTTCATAGGTACAAATCCACCGCGCGTTGGTATATTCCAAACTTCTTCGGTAAATGTAAATTTCCATTCTGCATCTTTTATTCATCTTCATAGGTACAAATCCACCGCGCGTTGGTATAATCCAAACTTCTTCAGTAAATGTAAATTTCCATTCTGCATCTTTTATTCATCTTCATAGGTACAAATCCACCGCGCGTTGGTATAATCCAAACTTCTTCGGTAAATGTAAATTTCCATTCTGCATCTTTTATTCATCTTCATAGGTACAAATCCACCGCGCGTTGGTATAATCCAAACTTCTTCGGTAAATGTAAATTTCCATTCTGCATCTTTTATTTATCTTCATAGGTACAAATCCGACGCGCATTGGTATAATCCAAACTTCTTCGGTAAATGTAAATTTCCATTCTGCATCTTTTATTCATCTTCATAGGTACAAATCCACCGCGCGTTAGTATGATCCAAACGTCTTCGGTAAATGGAAATTTCCATTCTGCATGTTTTATTCATCTTCGTAGGTACAAATCCACCGCGCATTTGCATAATCCAAACTTTTTCGGTAAATGGAAATTTCCATTCTGCATCTTTTATTCATCTTCATAGGTACAAATCCACCGCGCGTTGGTATGATCCAAACTTCTTCGGTAAATGTATATTTCCATTCTGCATCTTTTATTCATCTTCATAGGTACAAATCCACCGCGCGTTGGTATAATCCAAACCTCTTGGGGAAATATAAGTTTCCCTCGTGCATCTTTTATTCATCTTCATAGGTACAAATCCACCGCACGTTGGTATAATCCAAACTTCTTCGGTAAATATAAATTTCCATTCTGCTTCTTTTATTCATCTTCGTAGGTACAAATCCACCGCGCGTTGGTATAATCCAAACTTCTTCGGTAAATGTAAACTTCCATTCTGCATCTTTTATTCATCTTCATAGGTACAAATCCACCGCGCATTGGTATAATCCAAACTTCTCCGGTAAATGTAAATTTCCATTCTGCATCTTTTATTCATCTTCGTAGGTACAAATCCACCGCGCGTTAGTATAATCCAAACTTCTTCGGTAAATGGAAATTTCCATTCTGCATCTTTTATTCATCTTCATAGGTAGAAATCCACCGCGCGTTGGTATAAACCAAACCTCTTGGGGAAATGTAATTTTCCCTCATGCATCTTTTATTCATCTTCATAGGTACAAATCCACCGCGCGTTGGTATAATCCAAACTTCTTCCGTCAATATAAATTTCCATTCTGCATCTTTTATTCATCTTCATAGGTACAAATCCACCGCGCGTTGGTATAATCCAAACTTCTTCGGTAAATGTAAATTTCCATTCTGCATCTTTTATTTATCTTCATAGGTACAAATCCACCGCGCGTTGGTATAATCCAAACTTCTTCGGTAAATGTAAATTTCCATTCTGCATCTTTTATTCATCTTCATAGGTACAAATCCACCGCGCGTTGGTATAATCCAAACCTCTTGGGGAAATGTAAGTTTCCCCCGTGCATCTTTTATTCATCTTCATAGGTACAAATCCACCGCACATTGGAATAATCCAAACTTCTTCGATAAATGTATATTTCCATTCTGCTTCTTTTATTCATCTTCGTAGGTACAAATCCACCGCGCGTTGGTATAATCCAAACTTCTTCGGTAAATGTAAATTTCCATTCTGCATCTTTTATTCATCTTCGTAGGTACAAATCCACCGCGCGTTGGTATAATCCAAACTTCTCCGGTAAATGTAAATTTCCATTCTGCATCTTTATTCATCTTCATAGGTACAAATCCAACGCGCGTTGGTATAATCCAAACTTCTTCGGTAAATGTAATTTTCCATTCTGCATCTTTTATTCATCTTCATAGTTAGAAATCCACTGCGCGTTGGTATAAACCAAACCTCTTGGGGAAATGTAAGTTTCCCTCATGCATCTTTTATTCATCTTCATAGGTACAAATCCACCGCGCGTTGATATAATCCAAACTTCTTCGGTAAATGTAAATTTCAATCCTGCATCTTTTATTCATCTTCATAGGTACAAATCCACCGCGCGTTAGTATAATCCAAACTTCTTCGGTAAATGTAAATTTCCATTCAGCATCTTTTATTCATCTTCATAGGTACAAATCCACCGCGCGTTTGTATAATCCAAACTTCTTCGGTAAATGTAAATTTCCATTCTGCATCTTTTATTCATCTTCATAGGTACAAATCCACCGCGCGTTGGTATAATCCAAACTTCTTCGGTAATTGTAAATTTCCATTCTGCATCTTTTATTCATCTTCATAGGTACAAATCCACCGTGCGTTGGTATAATCCAAACCTTCTGGGGAAATGTAAGTTTCCCTCATGCATCTTTTATTCATCTTCATAGGTACAAATCCAAAGCACGTCGGTATAATCCAAACTTCTTCGGTAAATGTAAATTTCCATTCTGCATCTCTTATTCATCTTCATAGGTACAAATCCACCGCGCGTTGGTTTAATCCAAACTTCTTCGGTAAATGTAAATTTCCATTGCGCATCTCTTATTCATTTCCCTAGGTACAAATCCACCGCGCGTTCGTATAATCGAAACTTCTTCGGTAAATGCAAATTTCCATTCTGCATCTTTAATTCATCTTCATAGGTACAAATCCACCATGCGTTGGTATGATCCAAATTTCTTCGGTAAATGTAAATTTCCATTCTGCATATCTTATTCATCTCCCTAGGTACAAATCCACCACGCGTTGGTATAATCCAAACTTCTTCGGGAAATGTATATTACCATTCTGCATCTTTTATTCATCTTCATAGGTACAAATCCACCGCGCGTTGGTATAATCCAAACTTCTTCGGTAAATGTAAATTTCCATTCTGCATCTTTTATTCATCTTCATAGGTACAAATCTACCGCGCGTTGGTATAATCCAAACTTCTTCGGTAAATGTAAATTTCCATTCTGCATCTTTTATTCATCTCCCTAGGTACGAATCCACCGCGCGTTGTTATAATCCAAACTTCTTCGGTAAATGTAAATTTCCATTCTGCATCTCTTATTCATCTTCATAGGTACAAATCCACCGCACGTTGGTATAATCCAAACTACTTCGGTAAATGTAAATTTCCATTCTGCATCTTTTATTCAGCTTCATAGGTACAAATCCATCGCGCGTTGGTATAATCCAAACTTCTTCGGTAAATGTAAATTTCCATTCTGCATCTTTTATTCATCTTCATAGGTACAAATCCACCGCGCGTTGGTATAATCCAAACTTCTTCGGTAAATGTAAATTTCCATTTTGCATCTTTTATTCATCTTCTGAGGTATGAATCCACAGCGCGTTGGTATAATCCAAACTTCTCCGGTAAATGTAAATTTCCATTCTGCATCTTTTATTCATATTTATAGGTACAAATCCACTGCGCGTTGGTATAATCCAAACTTCTTCGGTAAATGTAAATTTCCATTCTGCATCTTTTATTCATCTTCATAGGTACAAATCCACCGCGCGTTGGTATAATCCAAACTTCTTCGGTAAATGTAAATTTCCATTGCGCATCTCTTAATCATCTCCCTACGTACAAATCCACCGCGCGTTGGTATAATCCAAACTTCTTCGGTAAATGTAAATTTCCATTCTGCATCTCTTATTCATCTTCATAGGTACAAATCCACCGCGCGTTGGTTTAATCAAAACTTCTTCGGTAAATGTAAATTTCCATTGCGCATCTCTTATTCATTTCCCTAGGTACAAATCCACCGCGCGTTGGTATAATCGAAACTTCTTCGGTAAATGTAAATTTCCATTCTGCATCTTTAATTCATCTTCATAGGTACAAATCCACCATGCGTTGGTATAATCCAAACTTCTTCGGTAAATGTAAATTTCCATTCTGCATATCTTATTCATCTCCCTAGGTACAAATCCACCACGCGTTGGTATAATCCAAACTTCTTCGGGAAATGTATATTACCATTCTGCATCTTTTATTCATCTTCATAGGTACAAATCCACCGCGCGTTGCTATAATCCAAACTTCTTCGGTAAATGTAAATTTCCATTCTTCATCTTTTATTCATCTCCCTAGGTACAAATCCACCGCGCGTTGGTATAATCCAAACTTCTTTGGTAAATGAAAATTTCCATTCTGCATCTTTTATTCATCTTCAAAGTACAAATCTACCGCGCGTTGGTATAATCCAAACTTCTTCGGTAAATGTAAATTTCCATTCTGCATCTTTTATTCATCTCCCTAGGTACGAATCCACCGCGCGTTGGTATAATCCAAACTCCTTCGGTAAATGTAAATTTCCATTCTTCATCTTTTATTCATCTCCCTAGGTACAAATCCACCGCGCGTTGGTATAATCCAAACTTCTTTGGTAAATGAAAATTTCCATTCTGCATCTTTTATTCATCTCCCTAGGTACAAATCCACCACGCGTTGGTATAATCCAAACTTCTTCGGTAAATGTAAATTTCCATTCTGCATCTTTTATTCATCTCCCTAGGTACAAATCCACCGCGCGTTGGTATAATCCAAACTTCTTCGGTAAATGTAAATTTCCATTCTTCATCTCTTATTCATCTTCATAGGTATAAATCCACCGCGCGTTGGTATAATCCAAACCTCTCCGGTAAATGTAAATTTCCATTCTGCATCTTTTATTCATCTTCATAGGTACAAATCCACCGCGCGTTGGTATAATCGAAGCTTCTTCGGTAAATGTAAATATCAATTCTGCATTTTTTATTCATCTTCATAGATACAAATCCACCGCGCGTTGCTATAATCCAAACTTCTTCGGTAAATGTAAATTTCCATTCTGCATCTTTTATTCATCTCCCTAGGTACAAATCCACCGCGCCTTGGTATAATCCAAACTTCTTCGGTAAATGTAAATTTCCATTCTGCATCTTTTATTCATCTCCCTAGGTACAAATCCACCGCGCGTTGGTATAATCCAAACTTCTTCGGAAAATGAAAATTTCCATTCTGCATCTTTTATTCATCTTCATAGGTACAAATCCACCGCGCGTTGGTATAATCCAAACTTCTTCGGTAAATGTAAATTTCCATTCTGCATCTTTTATTCATCTCCCTAGGTACAAATCCACCGCGCGTTGGTATAATCCAAACTTCTTCGGTAAATGTAAATTTCCATTCTGCATCTTTTATTCATCTTCATAGGTACAAATCCACCGCGCATTGGTATAATCCAAACTTCTTCGGTAAATGTAAATTTCCATTCTGCATCTCTTATGCATCTTCATAGGTAAAAATCCACCGCGCGTTGGTATAATCCAAACTTCTTCGGTAAATGTAAATTTCCATTCTGCATCTTTTATTCATCTTCATAGGTACAAATCCACCGCGCGTTGGTATAATCCAAACTCTTCGGTAAATGTAAATTTCCATTCTGCATCTTTTATTCATCTTCATAGGTACAAATCCACCGCGCGTTGGTATAATCCAAACTTCTTCGGTAAATGTAAATTTCCATTCTGCATCTTTCATTTATCTCCCTAGGTACAAATCCACCGCGCGTTGGTATAATCCAAACTTCTTCAGTAAATATAAATTTCCATTCTGCATCTTTTATTCATCTTCATAGGTACAAATCCTACGCGCGTTGGTATAATCCAAACTTCTTCGGTAAATGTAAATTTCCAATCTGCATCTTTTATTCATCTTCATAGGTACAAATCCATCGCGTTTTGGTATAATCCAAAATTCTTCGGTAAATGTAAATTTCCATTCTGCATCTTTTATTCATCTTCATAGGTACAAATCCATCGCGCGTTGGTATAATCCAAACTTCTTCGGTAAATGTAAATTTCCATTCTGCATCTTTTATTCATCTTCATAGGTACAAATCCACCACGCGTTGGTATAATCCAAACTTCTTCGGTAAATGTAAATTTACATACTGCATCTTTTATTCCTTTTCATCGGTACAAATCCACTGCGCGTTGGTATAATCCAAACTTCTTAGGAAAATGTAAGTTACCCTAGTGCATCTTTTATTCATCTTCATAGGTACACATCCACCGCAGTTTGGTATAATACAAACTTCTTCGGTAAATGTAAATTTCCATTCTGCATCTTTTATTCATCTTCCTAGGTACAAATCCACCGCGCGTTGATATATTCCAAACTTCTTCGGTAAATGTAAATTTCCATTCTGCAACCTTTATTCATCTTCATTGGTACAAATCCACCGCGCGTTGGTATAATCCAAACTTCTTCGGTAAATGTAAATTTCCATTCTGCATCTTTTATTCATCTTCATAGGTACACATCCACCGCGTGTTGGTATAATACAAACTTCTTCGGTAAATGTAAATTTCCATTCTGCATCTTTTATTCATCTTCCTAGGTACAAATCCACCGCGCGTTGATATATTCCAAACTTCTTCGGTAAATGTAAATTTCCATTCTGTAACCTTTATTCATCTTCATTGGTACAAATCCACCGCGCGTTGGTATAATCCAAACTTCTTCGGTAAATGTAAATTTCCATTCTGCATCTCTTATTCATCTTCATAGGTACAAATCCACCGCGCGTTGGTATAACCCAAACTTCTTCGGTAAATGTGAATTTCCATTCTGCATCTTTTATTCATCTTCATAGTTACAAATCCACCGCGCGTTGGTATAATCCAAACTTCTTCGGTAAATGTAAATTTCCATTCTGCATCTTTTATTCATCTTCCTAGGTACAAATCCACTGCGCGTTGGTATAATCCAAACTTCTTCGGTAAATGTAAATTTCCATTCTGCATCTTTCATTTATCTCCCTAGGTACAAATCCACCGTGCATTGGTATAATCCAAACTTCTTCAGTAAATGTAAATTTCCGTTCTGCATATTTTATTCATCTTCATAGGTACAAATCCATCGCGTTTTGGTATAATCCAAAATTCTTCGGTAAATGTAAATTTCCATTCTGCATCTTTTATTCATCTTCATAGGTACAAATCCTACGCGCGTTGGTATAATCCAAACTTCTTCGGTAAATGTAAATTTACATTCTGCATCTTTTATTCCTTTTCATCGGTACAAATCCACTGCGCGTTGGTATAATCCAAACTTCTTAGGAAAATGTAAGTTACCCTAGTGCATCTTTTATTCATCTTCATAGGTACACATCCACCGCAGTTTGGTATAATACAAACTTCTTCGGTAAATGTAAATTTCCATTCTGCATCTTTTATTTATCTTCCTAGGTACAAATCCACCGCGCGTTGGTATAATCCAAACTTCTTCGGTAAATGTAAATTTACATTGCGCATCTCTTATTCATCTCCCTAGGTACAAATCCACCGCACGTTGGTATAATCCAAACATCTTCGGTAAATGTAAATTTCCATTCTGCATCTTTTATTCATCTTCATAGGTACAAATCCACCGCGCATTGGTATAATCCAAACTTCTTCGGTAAATGTAAATTTCCATTCTGCATCTTTTATTCATCTTCATAGGTACAAATCCACCGCGCGTTGGTATAATCCATACTCTTCGGTAAATGTATATTTCCCTTCTGCATCTCTTATGCATCTTCATAGGTAAAAATCCACCGCGCGTTGGTATAATCCAAACTTCTTCGGTAAATGTAAATTTCCATTCTGCATCTCTTATTCATCTTCTTAGGTACAAATCCACCGCGCGTTGGTATAATCCAAACTTCTTAGGAAAATGTAAGTTACCCTAGTGCATCTTTTATTCATCTTCATAGGTACACATCCACCGCCGTTTGGTATAATACAAACTTCTTCGGTAAATGTAAATTTCCATTCTGCATCTTATATTCATCTTCCTAGGTACAAATCCACCGCGCGTTGATATATTGCAAACTTCTTCGGTAAATGTAAATTTCCATTCTGCAACCTTTATTCATCTTCATTGGTACAAATCCACCGCGCGTTGGTATAATCCAAACTTCTTCGGTAAATGTAAATTTCCGTTCTGCATATTTTATTCATCTTCATAAGTACAAATCGACCGCATGTTGGTATAATCCAAACTTCTTCGGTAAATATAAATTTCCATGGTGCATCTTTCAGTTATCTTCATAGGTACAAATCCACCGCTCGTTGGGATAATCCAAACATCTTCGGTAAATGTAAATTTCCATTCATCATCTTTTATTCATCTTCTGAGGTACAAATTCAACGCGCCTTGGTATAATCCAAACATTTTAGGTAAATGTAAATTTCCCTTGTTCATTTTTTATTCATCTTCATAGGTACAAATCCACCGAGTGTTGGTATAATACAAACTTCTTCGATAAATGTAAATTTCCATTCTGCATCTTTTATTCCTCTTCATAGGTACAAATCTACCGCGCGTTGGCATAATCCAAACTTCTTTGGTAAATGTAAATTTCCATTCTGCTTCTTTTCTCCATTTTCATGGGTGAAATCCACCGCGTGTTGGTATAATCCAAACTTCTTCGGTAAATGTAAATTTCCATTCTGCATCTATTATGCATCTTCATAGATACAAATCCACCGCGCGTTGATATAATCCAAACTTCTTCGGTAAATGAAAATTTCCTTTCTGAAACCTTTATTCATCTTCATAGGTACAAATCCACCGCGCGTTGGTAAAATCCAAACTTCTTCCGTAAATATAAATTTCCATGGTGCATCTTTCAGTCATCTTCATAGGTACAAATCCACCGCTTGTTGGGATAATCCAAACATCTTCGGTAAATGTAAATTTCCATTCTGCATCTTTTATTCATCTTCTGAGGTACAAATTCAACGCGCGCTGGTATAATCCAAACATCTTAGGTAAATATAAATTTCCCTTGTTCATCTTTTATTCATCTTCATTGGTACAAATCCACCGCGCGTTGGTATAATACAAACTTCTTCGGTAAATCTAAATTTCCATTGTGCATCTTTTATTCCTCTTCATAGGTACAAATCCACCGTGCGTTGGTATAATCCAAACTTCTTTAGTAAATGTAAATTTCCATTCTGCTTCTTTTCTCCATTTTCATGGGTAAAATCCACCGCGTGTTGGTATAAACTAAACTTCTTCGGTAAATGTAAATTTCCATTCTGCATCTATAATTCATC
The DNA here is from genome assembly GCA_963585895.1 of Sepioteuthis lessoniana. Taxonomy (NCBI): domain Eukaryota; kingdom Metazoa; phylum Mollusca; class Cephalopoda; order Myopsida; family Loliginidae; genus Sepioteuthis; species Sepioteuthis lessoniana. The sequence goes on along the minus strand of OY757947.1, from coordinate 35,339,358 downwards.
ATCCTAGGTACAAATCCACCGCACGTTGGTATAATCCAAACTTCTTCAGTAAATGTAAATTTCCATTCTGCATCTTTTATTCATCTTCATAGGTACAAATCGACTGCATGCTTGTATAATCAAAACTTCTTCGGTAAATGTAAATTTCAATTTTGCATCTTTTATTCATCTTCATAGGTACAAATCCACCGAGCGTTGGTATAATCAAAACTTCTTCGGTAAATGTAAATTTCCATTCTGCATCTTTTATTCATCTTCATAAGTAAAAATCCACCGCACGTTGGTATAATCAAAACTTCTTCGGAAAATGTAAATTTCCATTCTGCATCTTTTCTTCATTTTCATCGGTACAAATCCACCGCGCGTTGGTATAATCAAAACTTCTTGGGGAAATGTAAGTTTCCCTCATGCATCTTTTCTTCATCTTCATAGTTACAAATCCATGGCGCGTTGTTATAATCCAAACTTCTTCGGGAAATGTAAATTTCCATTCTGCATCTTTTATTCATCTTCATAGGTACAAATCCACCGCATGTTGGTATAATCAAAACTTATTCGGTAAGTGTAAATTTCCATTCTGCATCTTTTATTCATCTTCATAGGTACAAATCCACCGCGCGTTGGTATAATCCAAACTTCTTCGGTAAATGTAAATTTCCATTCTGCATCTTTTATTCATCTTCATAGGTACAAATCCACCACGCGTTGGTATAATCCAAACTTCTTCGGTAAATGTAAATTTCCATTCTGCATCTTTTATTCATCTTCATAGGTACAAATCCACCGCGCGTTGGTATAATCCAAACTTTTTCGGGAAATGTAAATTACCATTCTGCATCTTTTATTCATCTTCATAGGTTCAAATCCTCCGCGCGTTGGTATAATCCAAACTTTTTGGGGAAATGTAAGTTTCCCTCGTGCATCTTTTATTCATCTTCATAGGTACAAATCCTTCGCACGTTGGTGTAATCCAAACTTCTTCGGTAAATGTAAATTTCAGTTCTGCATCTTTTATTCATCTTCATAGGTACAAATCCACGGCGCGTTGGTATAATCCAAACTTCTTCGGGAAATGTAAATTTCCATTCTGCATCTTTTATTCATCTTCCTAGGTACAAATCCACCGCGCGTTGGTATAATCCAAACTTCTTCGGTAAATGTAAATTTCCATTCTGCATCTTTTATTCATCTTCATAGGTACAAATCCACCGCGCGTTGGTATAATCCAAACTTCTTCGGTAAATTTAAATTTCCATTCTGCATCTTTTATTCATCTTCATGAGTAAAAATCCACCGCACGTTGGTATAATCAAAACTTCTTCGGTAAATGTAAATTTCAATTCTGCATCTTTTATTCATCTTCATAGGTACAAATCCACCGTGCTTTGGTATAATACAAACTTCTTCTGTAAATGTAAATTTCCATGGTGCATCTTTTATTCATCTTCATAGGTACAAATCCACCGTGCGTTGGGATAATCCAAACTTCTTCGGTAAATGTAAATTTCCATTCTGCATCTTTTATTCATCTTCATAGGTACAAATCCACCGCGCGTTGGTATAATCCACACTTCTTCGGGAATTGTAAATTTCCATTCTGCTTATTTTATTCATCTTCATAGGTACAAATCTGCCGAGCGTTGGTATAATCTTAACTTCTTCGGTAAATGTAAATTTCGATGGTGCATTTTCAGTCATCTTCAGAGGTACAAATCCACCGCGCGTTGGGATAATCCAAACTTCTTCGGTAAATGTAAATTTCCATTCTGCATCTTTTATTCATCTTCAAAGGTAAACATCCACCGAGCATTGGTATAATCCAAACTTCTTCGGTAAATGTAAATTTCCATTGTGCATCTTTTTTTCATCTTCATAGGTACAAATCCCACGTGCGTTGGTGTAATACAAACTTCTTCGGTAAATGTAAATTTCCATTCTGCATCTTTTATTCATCTTCCTAGGTACAAATCCACCGCGCGTTGATATAATCCAAACTTCTTCGGTAAATGTAAATTTCCATTATGCAACCTTTATTCATCTTCATAGGTGCAAATCCACCGCACGTTGGTATAATCCACACTTCTTCGGTAAATGTAAATTTCCGTTCTGCATCTTTTATTCATCTCCCTAGGTACAAATCCACCGCGCGTTGATATAATCCAAACTTTTCCAGTAAATGTGAATTTCCATTCTGCAACCTTTATTCATCTTCATAGGTACAAATCCACTGCATGTTGGTATAATCCAAACTTCTTCTGTAAATGTAAATTTCCATTCTGCATCTTTTATTCATCTTCATAGGTACAAATCCACCGCGCGTTGGTATAATCCAAACTTCTTCGGGGAATGTAAATTTCAATTCTGCATCTTTTATTCATCTTCATAGGTACAAATCGACTGCATGTTGGTATAATCAAAACTTCTTCGGTAAATGTAAATTTCCATTCTTCATCTTTTATTCATCTTCAAAGGTAAATATCCACCGAGCGTTGGTATAATGCAAACCTCTTCGGTAAATGTAAATTTCCATTGTGCATCTTTTATTCATCTTCATAGGTACAAATCCACCGCGCGTTTGTATAATCCAAACTTCTTCGGTAAATTTAAATTTCCATTCATCTTCTTTTATTCATCTTCATAAGTACAAATCCACCGCGCGTTGGTATAATCAAAATTTCTTCGGTAAATGTAAATTTCCATTCTGCATCTTTTCTTCATTTTCATAGGTACAAATCCACCGCGCGTTGGTATAATCCAAACTTCTTGGGGAAATGTAAGTTTCCCTCGTGCATCTTTTATTCATCTTCATAGGTACAAATCCACTGCATGTTGGTATAATACAAACTTCTTCGGTAAATGTAAATTACCATTCTGCATCTTTTATTAATCTTCATAGGTACAAATCCACCACGCGTTGGTATAATCCAAACTTCTTCGGTAAATGTAAATTTCCGTTCTGCATCTTTTATTCATCTTCATAGGTACAAATCCACCGTGCGTTGGTATAATCCACACTTCTTCGATAAATGTAAATTTCCATTCTGCATCCTTTATTCATAGGTACAAATCCACCGCGCGTTTGTATAATCCAAACTTCTTCGGTAAATGTAAATTTCCTTTCTGCATCTTTTATTCATCTTCATAGGGATAAATCCAACGAGCGTTGGTGTAATCCAAACTTCTTTGGGAAATGTAAATATGTATTGTCCATCTTTACTTCAGCTTCTTAGGTACAAATCCACTTCACGATGGTATAATCCAAACTTCTTGGGGAAATGTAAATTACCATTGTGCATCTTTTATTCATCTTCATAGGTACAAATCAACCGCGCGTTGATATAATCCAAACTTCTTCGGGAAATGTAAATTTCCATTGTGTATCTTTTCTTCATAGGCACATATCCACTGTGCGTTGGTATAATCCAAACTTTTTCGGGAAATGTACATTTCCATTGTGCATCTTTACTTCAGCTTCCTAGGTACAAATCCCCCGCGCGTTGGTATAATCCAAACTTCTTCGGGAAATGTAAATTACCATTCTGCATCTTTTATTCATCTTCATAGGTACAAATCCACCGCGCGTTGGTATAATCCAAACTTCTTCGGTAAATGTAAATTTCCATTCTGCATCTTTTATTCATCTTCCTAGGTACAAATCCACCGCGCGTTGGTATAATCCAAACTTCTTCGGGAAATGTAAATTCCCTTGTGCATCTTTTCTTCATCTTCATAAGTAAAAATCCACCGAATGTTGGTATAATCCAAACTTCTTCGGGAAATGTAAATTTCCATTTTGCATCTTTTATTAATCTCCCTAGGTACAAATCCAACGAGCGTTGGTGTAATCCAAACTTCTTTGGGAAATGTAAATATCTATTATGCATCTTTACTTCAGCTTCATAGGTACAAATCCACTTCACGATGGTATAATCCCAAGTTCTTCGGTAAATGTAAATTTCCCTTCTGCATCTTTTATTCATCTTCATAGGTACAAATCCACCGCGAGTTTGTATAATCAAAAATTCTCATGGAAATCAAAATTTCTAATCCGGTTATTTTCATCATTTTTAGAGGTACAAATCCACCGTGCGTTGGTGTAAACCAAACTTCTTTTGGATATTAAAATTTCTTTTCCGCATGTCTTTATTATCTTCAGAGTTACAAATCCACCACGTTTTTTTACAATCCAAACTTCTTCGGAAAATAAAATTTCCATTCGTCCTTTAGTCATCGACTGCAGTGGTTGGTATAAACCAAACTTCTTTTGGAAATGAAAATATCCATTCCAGATGTTTTCATCATCATCAGAGGTACTAATCCACTGCGGGTTGGTTTAATCCAATGTTTTTCTTAAAATAAAATTTCCATTGTGCATGTTTTCTTCATCTTCAGATCTACAAATCCATTGTGAGTTGGTATACCCCAAACTTTTTTGGGAAATATAAATTTTCATTCCGTATGTTTTCATCATCTTTAGAGGTATAAATCCACTGCGTGTTTGTTTAATCCAAACTTCTTCGGGTAATGAAAATTTCCATTCCGGATGTTTTCATCATCTTCAGAGGTACAAATCCACTGTGCATTGGTATAATCCAAACTCTTTCTCCAAAATATACCTTCCATTCTTGATGCGTTCTTCATCTTCAGATGTATGAATCCACTGCACACTGTATTATCTAAACTCTTTTTCCGAATGTACTTTATATTCTGGATTTCTCCTTCATCTTCCGTGGTACAAATCCACTTCGTGTTGTTGTAATCCAAACTCTTCCAAAATATTCTTTACCTTTTGGATGTCTTCTTCACCTTCGGTGGTACAAATCCACTGTTCCTTGGTGTAATCCAACCTCCTTCTCCAAAATATAGTTTACATTCTGGATGTCTTCTTCATCTTAAGAGGTAGAAACCCACCGCACGTTGTTTTATCCAAACGCCATCTCTAAATCTAGTTTACATTCTGGATGTCTTCTTTAACTTTAGAGGTACAAATCCACCCTGCGTTGGTGTAATCCAAATTCCTTCTCCTTAGTTTCTCTTCTTGATGTCTTCTACATCTTCAGAGGTACAAAATCACCGTGTGTTGGAACAATCCAAACTCCTTCTCCAATGCATAGTTTCCATTCTTTATGTCTTCTTCATCTTCACAGGTACAAATCCACCGTCCGTTGGTATTTTCCAAACTCTTTTCCAAATCTAGTTTATATTCTTGATGTCTTCTTCATCTTCAGACGATTATACCAACGTGAATACTTTAATTCTGTTGAAAATTCATTAACTATGTTTCTGAAACGAATATTTACTTCATGCTTGAAATTACTGTTGAAATATATAAATGCATTGGATATGACTGTATAGATTGAGAGCCAGTAATTGTCTTCATGATTCCTTTATTAGACTTTCTATCTTTTTCTCTTTAATGTTGAATCATTTTTCTTGCTATTTTCTCTATTTAATGAATTTTTCCTTACTCACTAATCTAATGCCAGATACCTTTTGGTAGAATAAAATTTCACTTACAAATCCAATCTGCGTTTTCCTTCTTTTTATACTAATAAACATTAATAACTGTTTTCGGTTGGGGCTGTAGAATGCCCCGACTGTGTCTGTGAACAGAGATAAGACCTCACAAACTCATATCCTATATATGATAGAAAACAATCTGATGGTGAGGTTCCAGTCCTAGCATTTCAAAGAATGCTGAGTCGCTTTCATTCCGATTACTCCCAGGTCAGCCCTCTCCTTAAGTGGCAGCACCTGATAGGGTCCTATCTATGGGTTAAATAGAACAAAACAGTTTTTTTATGCAACACAAGATTATTTGAAACGGAACTGTTTTTGACATTGATATAACATACTTATGCTGAACTGAAATGTTTGAAATAGAACTTTGTGTGTATATATATATATATATATAGATTTGGTATTAATGACCTACAGTTGTTGAAGTGACATAAAACAAAACAAAACCTTGCAGTTGATACACTTCTATCGTTGTTGCAATGCATGGATCCCATTGGTAAAAAAAAATCTTAACAGAGAAAATTATTTAAGAACTTTTCAACTCCCCACCACCAATGTTGAAATCATTTGTGTCACTATAACAGCAATTATCATATCTCGCAGGAAGTGAATATTCAATTTATATATTAGTATCATGATACATGTTGTTTTAAAAAGAATGTATTAATTTTGATGATATTACTTTTTTTTCTATCATCACATTACCTGATCAGTATCCGAATTTTAAGATGGTGTTTTTTGCTGGTGGACATCTGTTAATTATTAATATTATGTACTATTTGATACTGAGTAATCTAAAATTATTTACTTCATAGATTATTTTCCAATTATTTCACATCTGATATTTTCAGACCGCTTCAAAATTTTGACATATTTATCAACTCTCTCCGCACAAGCAGGATGTGAGACTGGCCAATGTTTCAAGTGGAGTTGAACCATCTTGAATTAAGAATTGTGTTTCTCCTAGATCGGTTGACATTGCAAAATTAAAGAGCCCAGTCTTCTCTATTAATTCGCTATACGAGGAGATAGAATAATTGGATGCATAGCTTTCCCAAGGATATTAGCTCTATGGAATAGGTTAACAATCTTATCCAAGATTTGAACTCTATTCGCCATGCCTATTATAACCATTAAACCACGAGCATCTGTAAAACATTTTTATGTAGTTATTATATTAGGGCATATGAATTATATTTCATTTGACATATTATGAACTGGACAAGTCTTATGATCGATTGATAACAGTAATCCGAGCACGGTTTATGTGTGATTGGAGGAGAGTCTGACAGTGGGCGGGACAGGACAAGGCCGTCAAAAAAGAGGGAATAGATAGATAGGAAGGGCCTAAAGGAAGCGGGTAGGTATTCAAGCTGTGTAAGCGTGAATTGGGTGAAGTAGACATCTAAGCCAGGTAGTACAGGCGAGAACTTAGGGAGGTGAACAGCCGTGCAGTGCGGGTAAATGAATCATCCTGAGGGAAGGAGTCAACTCGACCGACCAATAATAGGATTTCATTTTATTTGACAAGCAGGGGAACAAGATGACTAATACATCCCAACAAATCAGCTTGACAATCATATTTGACAGTATATTGTAGTGGTTAAATTTCCATTTAGTCAACATTAGATATTTTTCTGGTGATGTCTAATAAACATTTGAGAAATTGTCCTATCAATTAGAAAATGGGATAAAAGAAGGATCTATCTCAACTTGTTTGTATTATAACGACGTGAGAAGAAACATACTACGTGATAAGCATTCCTGTGTGTGTATGTAAATATGTGTTGCGGAGCCGATAAGCGTGTCGACTCCGCGAATAATTTAAGTTTAATGCGTGCGAGTGTAGTGTCAGCCAGAGACAATGAAGGAAACAAAAGGCAGGATAATAGATACAACAAAAGTGATGATTTTATTGCCGGAATTACAAGCGTGTATGTAAATGTCCGTGGCGGTTGTATGTAGTCTTCAGCTAGGATGGGTTACGTCGTTAGCTGGTATAGTCGCGTTGTAGATGTTCGCAGCTGGACGTTCGACGAGGGTAGCTGGCGTAGGTCGAGTCGTGGAGATACAGCTGGATGTTTGATGCTGGTAAGCTGAGATTCGGTCGGGTCATTGGATACCGTTGGGCAGTCGTCGCGGGCAGCTGAGGTCGGTCGAGTCGTTGCGGAAAGCCGAAGTTGGTCGCTGGTAAATCGATGTCCCGGTTTTGACATTTCGTTGGTATGGTCGAGTCGTGGTTGTTAGCTCGTAACAGCGAGTCGTTACGTGAGCTAGTTGTTGCAATGCTAGTATAGTCCGTAACAGCGAGTCGTTACGTGGACTAGGTATTGCGTTGCTGGGGCAGTCAGTAACATCGAGTCGTTATGTGGACTGCATTGCAGGAGCGTCGTGGTCGGTAGATCGATATCCCGGTTTCTGACAGTACGTTGGGTTAGACGGGGGGGTGTCGATCTGGTTTCTGGCTCGTACAGCGGGTCGTACGTGAGCCAGTTGTTGCAGTAGTAGGACAGTCCGTAACAGCGAGTCGTTACGTGGACTACGTTGTACCTTGCAAGAGCGTCGAGGTCGAGTTCGGTTATGGCAGCTTGGTCATGTAGTGTCGGGCGAGCTGGTGACTAAGACTGAGCCGTGTCTTAGTGTTACGGACCAAGTGAAAGGTCTGAGGCTGTGGTTAAGGTTTGCCGGGCCTTAGTACAGACGAGATCGAGCGAACGAGTCGAGGAAAGGTTAGGGCTTTGTCATGCCCCCTAGCCGTGCGGACGTATCGGACGGGAGCGAAGGCTTTGCCGTGTCAAAGCCGTGCGGACGATGGCTATGGCTGGGTCGCGCCAAAGCCGTGCGGACGATGACTATGGCTGGGTCGCACCAAAGCCGTGCGGACGATGGCTATGGCTGGGTCGCGCCAAAGCCGTGTGGACGATGACTATTGCTGGGTCGCGCCAAAGCCGTGCGAACGAGCGGACAGGCCAGGAGGCCAAGGCTAAGATGGGCGTTATCTTAGCGCTGCGCAGATATCGAAGCGGTAGCTAAGGGCTGGACCTTGCCATTAGTAGGACCCGAGCCTCGTGGAACCGAGTGGCTCCTGAGAGCGTCCGCGTAGATCTCTGTATTTATCGTTGCGTCCCACCAACGCACGAATATGGCACAAGGCCGTTTTTAAGGTGGGCCCGGTCGCAGGGCCGAAGCCCACACGCGTCCGGCAAGACCAAAAATAACTTCGGCCCCGTCGGCATTCCCCTTTTTGGGGCGCCTCAGGCGTCAGGCAATAAACCCAACCCCCCTGAAGGGGGTATAAGCCTGGGGGGATGGCCCCCTGAGGCCGGAGGAAATCTCCAGTGCCGAGGCACACCCGGCAGAACCGCCCAGAGGTTAGACGGCCTACCGAATGCAACCGAAGAACTGGAGAGGAAAGGCCACACACAAACGCCCTAGAGCGTTCGCCCTATTTGTCGTGTATTTGTCGTGTATTTGTCGCTGCCTCCCACCAGACACGACTTGACACAAGGTCAAAAGCCCGAAGGCCAATTAAAGTGGGGATGAAGGGGAGGGGAAGGTCGGGAACGAGCTGAGACTCGAACCCTGCTTGTCTGTGCTGCTCATCGGCTCACTTAGTGCAATGTGAGCCTGATGAGGCAAGCAGTTTCACGAACCCAAATGTGGGTCCGGGCACGTATGCCAGTTTGCGGCTTAAACTAAATCGAAAAAGAGCTTCATTATTTTCGGCCGCGCCCAGATGTTATTTCTGTAGGGCGAAATGTAATCTGATCTGTTGACGTTCGTAGGCCGGTCGCGGCATATGTATATAATTGCAAAGTCAGTTCGAGTGTGTGTGTGTGTGTGTTTGTGTGCGTTTGTGTGTGTGTGCATATATATGTATAAGTGCAATCTCACTTTATAATGAACAAATCCTTGTATCCTATTTATTTCGTTTTTTTGTTTTTTTCATTGGTTTTCACAGAAAGTGTATCCTTTTTTCTTGGATATGTGAAGACAATACTTAATGAAAAGTTTCTCTTTGGATTTCTTGGTGATTATACCGTATTTTCTGTAGATGGTGTGCTTTCGTAAAATTTAGCAGTTTTGTGTAGATAGGAAAATATATCTTTCTAGCACTTCAAGCAGATGGTGTCGTTGTGCCATTAGGTAAAAATCAACATATACTACAGGCACATATTTTCTAGTAGGCTATATATATTAAGATATGCATGATCTAGCATACTGGATCAGTCGTCTTGCCTAGCTCCCCAAACCTTATTGAACGTTGAAACGGGCCGTTCTGTTAATAACTATTTATATATATATATATATATAAGTGGATAATTCATTGATTTGTACATTATGCAATAAAAATGAATTCTTATTTAAAATGATTTGGAAATTAAGATTTTTACCATAATTACCTATTCTTAATTTCATTCATCAAACTAAACATCATCTCTAATAATAAAGACCAGTTTGATATTGGTTTTTGACATTATATAAGTTAGGAACTTCAAAAGACAAAGAAAGAAAATCTCATTTGATGTTTGAAAATAAATGTTTATAAAAGAAAGAAATAAAGGTTTACCCTCAAATTCTAAAATTATTTACGACTATAGAAAATATTATTTAAATATTTTACCAGTGGAAATGCAAACTTTAATGCGATTCATATTCCTACTAAGGAGTGGTAATACCCGTCCTGTAAATGAATTATTCGATTCATATTCATCTATGATTATACAAATAGTGATACTTAGGATTATATATTATCAATAATTAACAGTAGGGGACGACATTCCACCGAAAAATATACTGATGTAAATGGGATAAGTTATTATATTTCATTTTTCTAAGTAAATTGGATTTCCAAATAAATTTTGCGAGTAAAACAGAATTTTTCTAATAAAACTCTTTTCAATGTATATTTATGACAATAGGATCTTTAATGCTATAGAAACCTGTACTTGTAAATTGCGCTGTAGAATATTCCTATTAAGAAGTGATAATGCCCATCCCGCCAATAAGTGTCCTACGTACGACAAATCATATATTTAATTATATACTTTCGGTATTTTAGAAATTGCTTAGTGCTTTCTATTTGCTGGGACATTAGAATATGTAGTTGCTGACTGCTCCACTTCACGCCTCTTTTCAGTCGTATTCAAGCTGTCCGCTTGCCTCTTTGTTTTCTTGTACTGTCCGGCTGCTCTCCTCTCTTCGTATTGTCTGCCTATCACGAATCTCATTCGTTCTCTCAACCTGCAACTGCTGTCACTGTTTCTCTCTCCCTCTCAGCCATGTGGCCCGCTTCTCAATATTCTAACACACACACACACACACACACACACACACAGTCTGCTTTCCTTTATTCTCGGTGCACTACCGAGCTACTCGACTCTGCCCAATCACATTGACGCTGTTACCCACTTTCTCTTCATCCACTCTCTCTCTCACACACAAACACCTACATAATCTTAAAAATAAGAATTGATATTTTGATCATTATTTGAAAATACTTAGACTTAATGATTACATATATTCAAAACTATTAAAATGAATTACAAATTATTTCATTAGAAATGCACTAAATAAGATTTAAATAGTTTACTGTCGAAATATAATGAAAGGAATGAGAAAATGAAAAGGGAAATGGCTTTTATATATAAATACATTGTTTACTTTGTCCAACGACATCACTCGTCCTGTTGGCTGGGACTGTAGAATAAACCGACTGAAGAGTGAAAAGAAACCCTCCCCAACTAGTCTCCTGAGTGTAACACTAAACTGCATCAGATAGTAAGGCTCCAATCCTAGAATGTGGAGTACTCTTTTATTACCATTACTGTCAGATATGAAAAAAGATTAAAATTGACTTTTTCATTATATAAAATAGAATGTAATTACTACTATACTATTAATAAGTTTGTGATATTTTAAGTGGATTGTTCATGGTAAAATAAAGAAGAAATTCTTTTGTAAATCTAAGAATTTAAAATTAATTTGATTGTTACCAAAATAACCACATGTGTATGCAGTTGTTTTTTTACTTTCATTTAATGAATTGAAACTTATTTTTTACTCTACACTTGGCGGCTGAAAATCATCTTAGGTATTTTGTGTCTGCTGGGTTTGAAGAATAAAATGACTGCAGGGTGATAACACCCCTCCACCAACTAATATCGCTCGAATGACACGTCCGTCCTGTACCAGTTTGTAATAATAAGTACAAACTGTAGAAAAATTCAATTTTCTTATGATTATTAACTATTTCTATTTTTATTCATCAGATTAAGGATGAACTTCAATGATAAAGACTGACTTGATATTTGTTTTTGATATTTTTTATGTTAAGTCCTCCAGAAGAGAAATAATATCATTTAAAAATAAATGTTATTCTAATAAATAAATAAAGAATAGTCATCAAATTCTTCTATCATTAATGACTATTGAAAGAATTATTTTTTAAAATTTACCTAAAGAAATGTATTACATACTCCTTCCGACAATAAGTGTTCTACGTATGACACATCATAGATTTAATGATATATATTTGGTATCTTAGAATTATCTTAGCTCTTCTCTGTCGATTCGGGCAGTAGAAAATGTAATTACAGATGCGTAACCTCTCATCAACCTTAATTTTTCCTAGGTATGACACTATACTGCATGTGATGGTGATACTTCAATGCTGGAGCTTTGGGGAATGTGGAGTTAACTCTTTATTATCATTACTCTCAGGTTTACTCTCCCCTGGAGTGATAGTACCAGTTAGGGTCTGATCTATTTGTCAAAAAGAACAATTCAGTTATTATTTAGTGTCAATATCATAAGTTATCGCGTTCGCCATATTTGAAATCGTTTCACTGTGTAAACCAATGAGATTTAACAATTCATTTAAGAATCAAGAATCATGGTTTATTCAATAGCAAATCCATCCTTGTATAAGTACGGTAGTGGTACTATTTAATAAGGGGATAAGGGAGTTCATTTATTTCTAAAGGATAGAAGAAAGAAATCATCCCCGACTACATGTTAAAGAAATTATTTATTGCAAACTTTTCCTGGATTATTCTTAGAGCATAAATATTTCATTTTTGTTATAATTCAAATAAAATGTGTCGATATGAACTAAAATTTAAAAGCTAAATCTTAATTCTATCTTATACACCCAGAAAAGTAATTTCTATATAATTTAATAAGTTTTGTAGATGGTCAACAAAATATACAGCAATAATCAGATTAATAAACTCTCTCTCTCTCTCTCTCTCTCTCTCTCTCTCTCTCTCTCTCTCTCGCTCGTGTATTTTGCATTATTAAATAGAAAACTTTGCTTGAAACACTTAGTGGGTATTAACAACTGATAAAAAAGTTGAATTAAGTAATACATTTCTTCAGGTTAAAGTGTTAATAATTTTTTTAGACATAAATAATTGAAGAATTTAACAACTAATCGAAATTTGTTTCTTTTACTAACATTCATTTAAAAACAAAAATTTGATTCTGTTTGTCATTTGTTGCGTCTAACTTAGAAAATTTCAAAAACAAATATCAAGTCTCTTTTTATCATTGACGATGATTCTTATTTTGTCTACTAAAAATACTAAAACCTAATAATGCTAAGAAAATTGAGTTTTTCTTTCATTTCAATTTATATTTAAAGGAAGATATGCGTAATTTTTAAAAATTGCTCATTTTCAAAACTGTATACACTAGAGAGAGAGAGAGAGAGAGATTGATTGAGCAGCGTGAGTGTGTCTTCGTGGGACAGAGTGAATGAGGCAGGAGAAAGCCGGACAACCAAGCTACGTAAGCAACAGAGAGAGAAAAAGAAATAAGCCGTCCTAGAGAGAATTGTACCGAAATAAACTAAATAAGACAAAGTAATTATAATTTTATCAAAGTAGTCATTTGCATCAATCTATATTTAGTTAAGTGTCAAATATGTAATTATTTGATTGTATACTCAATTTAAATAATTCGTTTCCTATATATTTTCAGTGATATTATAGTCTTTTATAAAATACATATAATTGTGACTTATTTATAACAAATCATATATATATATATACACGGGCAACCCATGAGTGTTGATATGCCATTACACAAAAGAATAAGCCACTTACAGGATTTGACGTAAAATAACACACAATATTTGATACACCACTGAACAATATTAGTTGTCTAAATGATAAAAACCACTGAACAAACCCAATCATTTGTCTCAGTGGAAATATCATTTGTACTTAAAATGTTGTCTTCAAATTGATTTAATCTGACTTTTACTCAATTGAAATTTAAAAAGCATAAACCTTTTATTTAACCTAAGGTTGTTTGGTGTTTGATGGTTCATCAATATTTCTGGATTATTTATAGCCAAATCCTATTTATCTATTTTATGTATATGAGTTGTAAGTGAACAGTTTGTTCTTAAGTTGATTTTTAAACAAGTTCTTAAATCCCATTTGATTGCACACAATTAAATGGTTTCATCATTGCTATCTAACTGTAATAATTCGATCTAATATTAATTGTTCATTTGCACACATTAACACTAGAACCATTCAATTACCTAACAATAATAACTCAATCGAGTTTTTTTTAGCACAGAAACAACTGAAAACCTTTAACAGCAATAACTCTTTAATATTAAACATGCGATTTCACTGTTAAATAGTTTCAAGAATAGTCAAGGACTAAATAGTTTTATTTGATATATACTTAAGATCCAAACAGATACTACTACAACTACTTTTGGTCAAAGTCGACCTGAGAGTGATGTTAATGAATGGGTACTACACATTTCCCAAAGTTTCAGGACTGAAGTATCACTATCAGGGACCTTACATTGTCATACCATTTAAAATGTGTGCAAACAAATAATATCAAATAGAGTTACTTGTGTTAGTAATACTTGAAAGCATTTAATTGTGGCGAAATAAAATAATATTAAATTGAATGTTTACTTGATTTGGTTGTGTTTAATTCATATCAACCCTTCTATATTATTTAATACCAAATCTTGATAACAGACACAAACATACACGTACATATATATATATATGTGTGTGGTAATAAAATATCCTACCCCCACCTTTTCTAAGTTGACTGAATAATACAGAAATATGTATAATAAGCTGTACATATACTGGCACCTTGCTTGAAAGATTATTCATGTCCTACTAATCTCTGTCTATCCACTTATTTTAATCTCTAACTCAATAAACTTTTCTTTCTTTCATCTATTATTGTGTTAGTTGTTCCTTCCACCTGAGAGTCTGTTCTCACCTTTTTCAAGCATATAACAATATATGTGTGGGTTTGTATGATTTTAAGTCTATAGATTACATGTCACAGTTCATGTATATGAGGAGTTAGACTTCCTTAGTCTTTCTTTGTCCTCTTGCTTTTGATAAAAGGTGTAAATCCACCTCTTCTACTCCTCACTTATATATATATATATATATATATATATACCCTTTATAGATATTTATATGGTGACAGGTAAGTAAAATGTTCATACCTACATACTTATTTGCTGTTTCAGTGTTTTAAAATAACTCGCAGTGCTACAGCCAGTGTATTCATTTAGTTGACTTGGGAGTAATGGCAATCAAAGAATGTCTTGATATTTACCAGACATCCAAAACTAGAGTCTCACCACCAGATGCAGCTTAGCATAATACCTAAACCACTTCTTTTTCAGGGGATCTTACTCCACAGCAACCCAAATTAAAATACCGCAGGAGATTTTTTTTCACTTAGTAATCCTGCCTTCGATAAAAGTTGTAAAGCCATCTCTTCTACTACTCATCTACAAAGTCAGACTGTGATCATTTAGCCTTTGAATGGCAACCAGTCTAGGAGAAGCAAAATATTCAAACCAGCTGAATTCTTATAAAATTATTTTTTATATTATTAAATAAAACAGCAATATGCAATCTTTAGAGGTTATATTTTTATCTCTTCCACTTTGAAAATAGAAACATTCTCTTGTCTTAGACATATGTATCATCCTATACTTATTCTTGGTTTATTAGTGTTCATGCTGTGCTCCCCTATCATTTCTTTTGAATACTAAGTTTCATTCTAACATTGTGTCCTGAGCAAAATTTACTAAATAATTATGGAATGGATTTATATTTTCAAGCAACATCTTCAGGAGCAATTTCAATGTTTACATTGTTAGATACCCAATTCTTGGAGCTTTATGACCAGTTACCTCCCCTTTAATTGTTAATGGTTATAAAAATTACTTAGTCTTTCCTATATCATTGACATTTTTGTTGTTTAAGTTAGTTGGTTGTTTGGGTTTTATGGCATATCAACCTTTATAGGTTATTTAATGCCAAATCCATTTTTATACAAATAATCTGTTCTATTTTAAACAATTCAGTTTAGCATGAGTACAGAGTTTAATTTTTACAAGCATTTTTATTTTCAGCTTTTCTGTTTATTCAAACAGTTCTAATTCAGCTAATTCTGTTTTGTATAAAAACAGATTTTGTTCACACTTGTAAACATCAAAACAGTTATATATTAAACAATTCAGTTTACTCAAAGTACAGTTTCAATGGCAAAAAAAGTTCCATTGAAAGCAATTCAGTTTTGCATAAGTATGCAGTTTAATTGTCAAAAAGTTTCTCTTTCAAGCTATTCAGTTTAGTCAAACAGTTCTAATTCAAACAATTCAGTTTAACATAAGTATGCAGTTTAGTTCTATTTAACCCTATTAGGTGCTACCATTCTGGGCCAGAGTGGACATGGTAGCGGTGGCAATCAAAGAGTACTCTGCATTCTCCAAAGCTCCAGCAATATTGTAACTTCACAATCAGATTGTTTAGTGTCATATCCAGGACATTCATTGGAGGTGGTCTTTGTTGTTTAGTGTTTATAGATGTGCTTACATTTTAATGAAAGCATTGCCACAATTCATTTGTATATAGGAGAAAGAGTATTCAAAATATATCAGCTTGTTTGGTTGGGGTTTATGACATGTCAACCATTGTGGTTATCTAATGCCAATTCATGTTCATAGATTCTTATTAAATATATGAACTGTAAACACAGTCAATAATTCAAGTACCACAATGCAAGCAAATAAATTACATTGTGATGATATGTTCAATTTTTTTATTTTATAAATCTTATATGTGACATTATTTTTGTCTGACATTTCTACTTCAATTTTCTATGTTCCCTATGATATCACAAAGAGAATTATTCAAATAATAATATATAGTGACATTAATAATTAGTTTTAAGCAGGCCTTTTTCATAGATTCAATTGAGGTACTCAATATTCTCCAGAGCTGGAGCTATGCACTAAGACTGTTAAATGTCATATGCAGGACACTTGATATTACAAAGAGACTTATTCAAATGGATTACTCATTAGAATTTAAACAGTAAAGAGTTGGGTTGGGTTGGGTTTTATGGCATATCAATAAGTGTAAGTTATTTAATACCAAATTTTCTTCATATCTATATACATTAAATATATATGATCTGTAAACATATTGTGTTGATAACATTTTTAGATGAGACTAAGTGCATGTTTTTGCACACAGTGAAATGTTTTTAAGTATTGCTATGGAACAGTATCAATTTAACATCAGTTATTAGATTTGGTTTGCTTTAATTTTATGGCATATCAACCATTATAGATTATTTAATACCAAATCCTCTTTTTCTTCTATATCAACCATTATTGATTATTTATTACAAAATGCTCTTTTTACTCCTATATCAACTATTATTGATTATTTTGTACCAAATCCTCTTTTTACTTCTATATCAACCATTATTGATTATTTAATACCAAATCTTATTTTTACTTCTATATCAACCGTTATTGATTATTTAATACCAAATCCTCTTTTTACTTCTATATCAACCGTTATTGATTATTTGATACTAAATCTTATTTTTACTTCTATATCAACCGTTATTGATTATTTAATACCGAATCCTCTTTTTACTTCTATATCAACCATTATTGATTATTTAATACCAAATCCTCTACTTACTTATATAAAAAAAACATGATTTATAAACACATTTTGTAGATACACATTAAATGATCAAACAGTTCTATTTAATTAGAACTGTTTGAATAAATGGAATAGCTTGAAATAGAAATGTTTGTGACGATTAAATTGTGTATTCATGCTAAACTGAATTGTTTGAAATAGAATTTGGTGTTAAATAACCTACAAAGGTTGATATGCCATAAAACCCAACCAACCAAACTGCCTTATCACAGTGGTTTACTGTATTCCCTGCTGAGGGATAAGACAACTTTCTCTACCCCACCAAAAAATGAACAATTATGCTGTGTATAACAACTGAATCTGATACTGAGGTTTCAGATTTGGGATGTGTGGAGTACTTCTCTGTTGCCATTACTCCCAGGACCACAATGACCCTGGGGGTTATTACTTGTTAGAGTCCTATTTAGGGGTTGAATAGCTCTATTTTATAATTTTTTTATAGGGCCATGTGCATGAAATAACCCCATACAATGTACCATGCCACTAAAATCAATCAAGTTAGAACTCTTCTAAAAATTCTTAAGTTCAATGGTACTGTGGTGTGGAGAGTTTCAATTCTTTATTGGATTTTCTGCCCTACCTCCTCTTTTCCTCGCCCCGTCAGCTGAGGCTCTAGAATACATTGACTGCATCTCTGCAGCGGAGGTAAGTCTCCCCACTCCAATGAGTGTCCGGGATATGACACGAAACAATCTCATGGTGAGGTTCTATTAATGCTGGAGCTTTGGGGAATGTGGAGTACCCCTTTATTGCAATTGCTCCCAGGTCCACTCTGAGCCAGAGTGGTAGGACCTGATATGGTCCTATCTATAGATCAAATAGAACTAAACTGAACTGATTGACATTGAACTGTTTTGACATTTAAACTGAGTGCAAACAATAACTTATGTGAAATTTAATTGTTAATGTTATAGAGCAATATTTGGAACCATTTGACTGTGGGCAAACAAATGAGTAATGTTGAACAGAATTATTTGTGTTACATATCAATACTTGAAACTTTTTAACTGTATGACTAAACTGAACTTTTGGTATTATATGGCAGAACTTAACTGTATGCAAATGAATGAATAGTCTTAAATCGAATAGTAAGTAAAGTCGAGGGTGACCAGATGGCTCCCTTTTCAATAGCTACTACACCGAGGCGTAGGGGAGAGTGCTACTCCTTTCCCTGGATTGCTCCACTTTACTCTTGATATGTACCTTATATTGCTGAGTTTTAAGCAAGGAGGTATCAAGAGCCATTTGTAAAGTCTTTGGTATGACTTGACCTGGGATTGAACCCAGGTCTCCCAAATCAAAAAATTAACAGCAATAGTTGTAACTACTTCACTTTCTGCAAACAAAGTATTAATATTTAATAGAATTATAAGTGTTAGCAAGAATTGAAAGAATTTAACTGTGGATAAAAAAAAACATCTATTTAATAATAACCATTTGGAAAAAATTGTAGCTTCAATGACTAAATTTAATACAAATTGCTGTGTTATCTATTCAAGTCTTCATAAAAACACACACACACACACACATATATATATATATATATATATATATATATATATATATATAATCCCCTTTATAAGAAAGATAGAGTAAATCTTAAAATTCAGATGCTCATCAGGTAATAAATTCAAATAAAAAAAAGCAATGTCATCAAAATAAATATCTTCTTAATAAAATTACATGGATTGTAATACTTGTATATGAATTGATTATTCACTTTATATTGAGATATTCTGATAATTGCTGTTCTAGAGACACAAATGATTTCAATGCTTGGGGGAGGTGAAAAGTTCTTATAATGATTTCTTCTGTGCTATTTAAATTACTTTTTTGACAAATGAGTAATGTTGAATACAATTATTTGTGTTACATAGCAATACTGAAACTTTTTAACTGTATGGCTAAATTGAACTTTTGGTATTACATAGCAGTACTTGGAACCATTTAACTGTATGCAAATGAATGAATAGTCTTGAATCGGATAGTCAGTAAAGTCGAGGGCGACTAGAAGGCTCCCTTTTCAATAGCTATTACACTGAGGTGTAGGGGAGGGTACTATTCCTTTCCCTGGATTGCTCCACTTTACTCTTGATATGTACCTTATATTGCTGAGTGTTAAGCAAGGAGTTATTAAGTGCCATTTGTAAAGTCTTTGGTATGACGCTACTTGGGATTGAACCCAGGTCTCCCGAATCGAATAATTAGAGATAAATAGTTGTAACCACTTCACTGTCTACCAACAAAGGATTAATATTGAATAGAATTATAAGTGTTAGACAGCAAGAATTGAAAGAATTTAACTGTGAAGAAACAATAGATATACTAGTGTGCAAACAAATTAATTCTCATTTAAAAATGAAATCATCCACAAACTATTCACTTACAAATCATATTTATATTCATTTTCATGAGTGCAAATTTCTAACAATTTAATTTCGCAAAAGACATTTGTTTGTCAAGAGTTCAAATGTTATACAGTTTTACTCTATTTGCCCCATAGATAGAAACCTTTCAGGTGCTACTAATCCAGGTCAGTGTGGACCTGAGAAGAATGGAAACAAATGGGTACATTGCATTTCCCAAAGCTCCAGCTTTACTGGAGCCTCACCATCAGATTGTTTAGTGTCATATCCATGACACACACAGGGGTGGGGTCTTCAGAGATGCAATCAGTCAATTCATCAGCCCCCAACTGACTGGGATTACCAGTTATTTATTGGCACCAATTTGAATAGATATACATGATATCCAAGTCATTTGATTATCTACTGAGGAGAGTTTCATCTGAATACTGCTAGACACCCTACTACAAAATCAAAGAATTGGAAATCACTGGATATTTTCTGTTTGATGTTATATCAACCTTTGGAGATGATTTAATATCAAATCTTGCTTATATATATATATATATATATATATATATATATATATATATAAATCTTATTTGTAAATGAAGAGTTTATAGTTAACTTGATCTTTAAGTAAGTTGTTCAAGCTTATTTGTTTGCACACAGTTTAATATTCTCAAGCATTGCTAGCACTAATAATTTGATTCAATATTAATCATTTGTTAGTAGACAGTTAAATGCTTTGAAGTATTCTCATGTTAACACTAATAATTCTATTTAAATTAATTTCTTAGTCCACTGTTTTCAGTTGAGCTCATCATTTGTGATGTGTTTGCCTTTTTCTTTGAATAAAAGAGTTTGTAACAAAAAATATACTTCATAAAAAAAGTACTTAATTTCAAAAACTAAATTCCACTCTACAAAAAATGCTGGCAATTATGTCAAATTATAAAAGGAATAATTTATTTCAGAATTTACCAATTTTAGAACTTTAAATAAAAAATTAAACACCAACAAGTTACTGAATGACAAAAAAAAAGATGCTCGATATTCTTGGCAGGAAAAAAGATGTAAATGAACATGAAATGATGTTATATGTATATGCATTTCATTTAGTTTTTTCGCTTATCAATCATTTTAGGTTTTTAAATGTCAAATCCTGTTTATATATATATATATTGAATATATATGATTTGATAACTCATTTTGGAGCAAACATTAGTAAATGACCCATTTCTTGAACACACTTAACTGGATTCAAGTATTGCTATATAACAGTCACAATTTAAAATTAGTCATTTGTTTCCTCACATATTGAGTAGGTAACTTAATTAGTAAATGAGTTTTAACTAATTTATTTACACACTAGTATTGATATTGTTTCTACAGTTAAATGATAACAATCATTGAAAAATTATAGTAGTAAGTAACTATTCATAACACAATTTGCATAGGATTATAGCATTTCATGTATGCCAATAAAATACTCATATTTTACAAGGACTTAGAAATATCTAAGTGAAAGAATATATCTAAAAACATTCATTCATAAAAAAATTTATCTTCAATGACTAAGCTTAAAACAAGTGACATTCTTATACTTTCAATCTTCTTGAAAATATATCTTTGTAAATAATTATATGGTTACAAGTAAGTAAAATATTCACAGCTTCTTTCTTAGTTGCAGTATCAATGGTTTAAAATAATTTGCAGTGTTACAGTCAATGTATTCAGAGAATTTACTTTGGAATAATACCAATGAAAGAATAACTTGACATTCAGCAGACATCCTGAACTGGAGCCTCACCGCCAGTTACAGCTTAGCAGGATACTGAAAACAGTCCTTGTCATGGGAGTTAACTCCTCAGTAACTCAAATTGAAATACTCATGCCTTTGATAAAGGAGTAAATCAATCTTTTATGCCCCTCCTCCCATGATAGACTGAGATCATTAATCCTTGGTATGGCAACCAATCTAGGAGAGGCAAAATATTCAAACCAGCTGTACTCTGACAGAGTTGTTGTTTATAATATTAAATCTAACAGCAAAATCTAATCTGATAGAGGATATTTTTTTATCCCTTAATTGATGAAAAAGAAACACTTTTTTGTCTTAGACATTCGTTTTCCATTATGAGCAGTTATCTCCCTTTTACTGTCAACAATTTAAAATATTAATTTGCTTTAATTTTCTAAGGCATTTCTGTTGTTTCATTTTAGTTGGTGTCCTTACATTTTCATAAAAGCATCACAACAATTTATGTATATATATATATATATATATATATATAAGGGACAGAGAGCGTTTTTGTCAATTAGATTACTTCTATTTTATTCTCTTGCTCTTTAGCCAAAGTTGACCTTTGTTATCTTGGTATGACCAGAGACTTGTCTAAAACAAAAAATCTAATCATGCTTTACTAAATAATTTGTTCCATGATTAAAGCTTTATTTTAAAATTATGCTGTATTTACACGTTCTTTTCATTGCACAAAAAACACCCATGTAAAATCAGTAAATGTAAATATAACTTTCTGTCCTTTATCATCTAACAAAAACACAATTTATCTTTTTGAGTGGAGAATTTTTTTTTCGTTAAAGTAACCAATTTCTTATGACATTTTCTCTTTATCTACAAAAAAAAACGAACACCTCTCAAAAAAGTGAATTAATAAAACCCTAAATCATCACGGTAGTCAAATATCAATTAAAACATTCATTATCTTCTAAATACTTTTAGAATATTTTTTCAATTCTATCCAATATTAATGGTTCATTAGTTATGCAGGAAACCATTTACCCGAGAGCAATCTAATACTAATAAATCTATTTAATACTAATCATTTGTTTGCACGAGAATGCTTTTGAGTTTTGCTATTTAACATTAGTCATTCTTTTTATCAAGTATTACTCTGTAAATCAACCTAAATTTAAAAAAATAAAAATGCATGCATAAATAAAAATAAAACATACTCGGACTTTAGAAATCATTGTCATCTCCCGCGTTCACAACTGTATTGTATGATGAAGTAGACTTTATCCAAAGAATTAAGATGTAAAAAAAAAAAAAAAAAAAAATGAGAAACGAGCCTAATTACTTCCGACCTTAACTATTATTGTGAATGGCCAAATATTTGTAAAATAATTTTTATGATTAAAGTTATAAAATAATCCGGGGACACAAAAATAAGCTTTAATGACTTACAGTTTTCAAGATGGCGACCTGTGTACCGTTGACAAATGAAAAAGTATTCTCGAATTATGGACTACGAGACAAAAAGCTCCTCAAAAAAAGCAAAAAGAACTTACCCATAACCAATATATGCAGCACTTCAAAAAATAGCTTGCATCATCATCATCATAATCATCCAACGCCATAAGACAAATCAATAATAACAGGGTTAACTGTGAATGTATTCTATGTCACCCAATTAGGGAAAGTAACTCTTCCGGAACTGACGTCATTTTCTACATGGAATTCTGGTCAAAGAGACTTGTTGATATACATCAAAACAACGAAATTTTTTCTTAGATATTATCAGAGCCATTTTAAAATTGAATTAATCTTAGAATTAAAATTCTAACAATCTCCAACAGCTAGTATTCAATTTCGATTGGACAACGGATATATATTTTTGTCTTATTTTATACGACAAAAATCCGAATATATCCGAATACTTCCGGAAAAAAAAAAAAACAAAAAAAACAAACTCTGCCTTAGAATTATCACCATCACCACCAGTGACAACTGCTACTCTAGTTATTTAGACATAACAAGCAAAAATATCAGCAAATCGGAATACTTTCGAAATGAAAAAAATCTACGTCTTAATCATAACAAAAGATATATTTTTACAGCAATAAATAATAATGATGATATTAAAGTAAATAAATAAAAAATCATAAAATCCCCGTTTTCACGGGGATGATGTAAGTTAAGTAAATTGGGCGACAGTAGTCGAAGGCGACCCAAAGACTCTCTTTTCAATAGTTACTATATCGATTTGTTGGTTGAGGGCGCAACGCCTTTCCTTAGGTTACTCCACTTTACCCTTAATCCGTACTTTATAATACTGAGTGTCAAGCAAGGTAGCATCAAGTACTTTTTAGTCTTAGGTATGACTCGACCTTGGATTGAACCTCGATCTTCCGGGCCATTACCGAACACTCTATACACTAGGCCATTTGCTAATTTACCTCAGCAAGCTTAACCAATGCTACAGAGATCGTAGAGCAGTGTCATAACAATTAAAAGAAAATGGTGCTATAAACGGACACGAAATCATTCAACTGTATTCCCAGATTACATTGTAAGCAACAATAGGCGGCTGGCAGAAAATACCACGAAGGAAAAGGGCATTTTCTCCATCTGGTAGAGAAAAAAGTTGAACCCTTGCTGGGACGTCTTAATTGCTGGTCTCCGCTATGAGCAGCATGTTTGTCAAAGTGTAAAAGAGCCAAATCCTCCTTAGCTCTCCCCACCATTTATAGTGAGAAAAGGAAAAAATTCTTGACGTCCATTATGGCCACGCTCACCTATGTCTACGCGGCAACAAACCATTTTTTCACACTAAGTCTAGTTTTAAATACAGAGACATTAAAGTTGATTTTTCACTTTAAGCCCATATATTCAAAAGCGTTTGCAGGAATCAAGAAGAAAACGACACTGTCTTCACCATGTATAAGTGTTTTATTTTGATTTTTTCTTATAATGTAATCGTAAGTATCAAGTCACGAGTTTATTTATCATCGCGTGCGCGAAACATGCTCTATAACAGATCTCTATTTTACAGTCAGTCAGACCGGCTGACTGGTTTAAGTGCGCGGCAGGGTCGCTCGTTTCATTTCCGAGCAAGGAATCGTCCCAGTTATTTTGTCATCAGTAATCGATGAATTATTCTTTACTAAGCTTCCATAAGAGATGGCATATTGGTTTCATTTGTCTTAAGTGATTATTTTCTTTCCATTCGCTGATAATTATTATGTGAGACACTTTCTCAATATTTCTTCTTTAACTCAAAATATGTCCATTGTGATTTTAAAATTTGAGTCGACTAAACAATTGGAACTTTTTTTAATTGGCTAATCAAGTAATACATAGTTGCAAAAAATTGCCTAATGAGATCAAAGACAGAATTGGATTAGAAAATTCCAACATACAAATTAAATGATTTCAGGAAAATAATATCTTTTTATTTAACATGGATGTGACATGTTAGTCAACAGTGACTTTCTCAAAGAAGGTAAAAAAAACAAAAAAATTTGAATGAGTTAGAATTAATTTGTTTGCCACTGGAATTAATATTGTTTCTACAGTAAAATGATTTCAATTATTGAAAAATTATAGCAGTAAATGTCACCAGGGACTCATCTAAAATAAAAAAAAACAACTAATAATGCTTGACAAAATAATCTATTCAATTCCCTGATTAACATATTTTCAAAACATTTGTCATTTCATATGAACAGGATGAATAGGGCAAAAAAGTCTAAGTAAATATTTATCATTACCACAATTTAAGCAAAATGTCTAATTTAAAGCAGCTGTACTCTGACACAGTTACTGTTTTATACTATTAAATCTAATAGCAAAATGTAATCTGGTAGAGAATATAGTTTTTATCCCCTCTTTGATGAGAAAGAAAACTTCCACTTTTCTCTTTGATATTATTTGGATTTGATGAGCAGTTATCTCCCCTTTACTGTCAATCATTTATGGTGCCATTAATATTTACATTTGAACATGTGTTTTTGTCGACAAATTTATTTAATTCAAGAATATCTTTTCAAAATATTTCTCTCGGTTCAACATTAATTTAAAAAAAAATAGCATTAACTTTAAATTGGTGGTTTCTTAGAAAAATTATAAGGAAAATCATTTCATATTGTGTTTTGTATTATGTGGGAAATTACTTAACAGAATTTAATATCTCTAAAGATATTGTATTCATGGTGTATATGTTCTAAACAAGAACTATTTTTTAAAATTGATGTGAAAAAATATAAAAAATAGATGACTAAGGATGGTTTGCTGTTTTTGTTTAATAGAATATCAACTTTTGTGTGATGCCCAAGGAGGCATTACAAACTAATAATAATTATCCTTATTGTAATTCATTATTCTATATTTACAGTTAAAAAGCTGTATAGAAACCTACTTCCAAATTTGGTTAAATTTCAAGAATATTTCATCTACAGATCCACAATTATTATACAAACATCTTATGTAATTGTAGATATGCAAAACTTGTAATATTTTTGGTTTATTCCTGATAAAATAAGTTAAATCATCTTATAAATGCAAATAAAATTGAAAACAGTTTTAAATGTTGATTTGTATAAAAAGAAAGAAAACAGATAAGATTGGATTGGTAAATAAAATGTCCTGTCAAGAGGAATTTCGTATAAGGTAAGAAAATGAGAATGTATATTTTTGTGTCACAGTTGAGAAAATTTAGCTGAGTTATAACTGATATAAGACATTTATCTTTTAAGTTAGAAAATTCAGATATAAGAAACTTTTTCAACATATTGTCCAGAGATCAAGTCCATGGAAATGTTTATTGACATCATTCAGTATTTAATCAAATGTCACAATATATGTTCTAAATTCATTGTATGCCTATTTGTAATAAATATTATTTGTGATATCATCGGATGTTTTCTATTTAATGGTATATCAACCTTTTGGGATAATTCAATATTAAATCAAATATAAATGAAATGTATGCATTTGTGTGTGTATATGTATCATGGGGCATGTGTGTCTGTGTGTTTGTAAAGAGAGAGAGCGGGGGCGAGTTTTTACATTATTTGCAACTGACAAGTTGACAGTTAACTATTTTTTAAAGATTTAGTAAAGCTCATTTGTTAGCAAACAGTTAAATGCTTTCAAGTATTGCGAGCACTAAGACATCTTTTCAGTATTGATTTGTTTTTTGACAGTTAAATGATTTGAAGTATTCTCATACAACTCTAATAATTCTATTCAAAGTAATTTCTTTACTCACAAATTTTGCTTAAGCACATGGTTTGACATGATTTTTTTTTTTGTATAAAAAATAACCTAACAGAAACCGTATCTTGAAAACATTGTTTTGTTGAAAAACTATTTCCACCCGGCTAAAATATCTGGTGTTTAAGTCAGATGATAAAGGAAAATATTCTATTTCTGAATCAAGCAATTTCAATAATTATAATTTTCTAAAATCATTATTCTAATGAACGACTATCTTAAAAGGAAAAAAATTTTAAAAATAAAAAGAATACCCCAAAACCCACAGATAATAGAATATTTTTTAGGTTTTCTTTTAAATTTTTGCTGCTTTTTCATGCTCTTTCAGATTGCATCTTTTTTTTGAATTTGTTTTTGAAAAACCGAAAGAAACATAAATTTGCAGTCGTTCTCGTTTACTTTCTATTTAAAAATTTTCATTTTATTTGTAAAATTCAAAAAAATTATGAAAAGATTAATATTACTAAAAGATTTTAATTTACCTTTCAATAATTATTACTGTTCTTAATTTTTTATATTACAAACAGTTTTCCTTTTTTTTTTTCATTGCAAAAAAACATTCGAAATCATTTAAGTTAAAAATTGTTATGAGAAAAAAAACCTTAAATTTAAACATCTCAAGTTCTGAAATTGTTAAAATGCTGAAATAGATAACTGCACTTTTTCACCTGACAAACACCAGCTATCATTTTGAGTGAATTAGTTTTGCAAGTAACAAATTTTTGATGTTTTTTTCTTATATATATATGATGATCTAAAATCATCTGGACCCCCACGGAAAAACACCAAAACCTGAGGTTAAGCAAAAATAATTTGTTTTGAAATTAGTTTGAAAGAATTAGAACATTTATTTTTTTAAAATACTTTAACGACTTCCTAGATCTCTACCCAATAAAAATTATTTCTCAGCAACATAGGTAACAATTCAACTGTGCAAGCAAAAAATACATGCATATATAAGATAAAAGCATAATCGGACATAAAAAAATCATTTTCACCTACCACAGTATGTGCCGTTTAGTGTGATCAGAAAAGACAAAAAGAGAAACATGTCTAATCACTTCCGCCACATCTTTATGAAATAGCTGTTATAATTAAAGTTATAAAATGATCCGTGAAGAAGAGAACAACTTACTCTAAAGTTGTAGGTTATTTACATGGCGACCACGTGAGTATCGATGAGAAATTACAAAGGATTCTGGAAATGTTAGCCGTTCGACGAAAACATCTTCCAAAGCGAAAGGAAATTACCCTTAACGCATCCATACTAAACCTTCAAGAATTACACTCCATCATTATCCAGATAATAAATGTCATTAGATAAGTAAAAATGAAAACCACATGTATAATTGTCAATGTCTTCTATGTGTCTTCCACCTGTGAATATAACAAATAAGGAAATGACGTCATCGTCTACAAGGCATTCTGGTCTAAAAAAACTTTTTTCGACTATACAATAAAGTTTTTCAAATTCGACATCACAAAATTGTTTTAGAATTTAAAAAATCTTATTAATTAAAATCCTATTCTATTTTCATTAGAAAACTGGCAAATATCTTTTTGTCATGTTTTATAGCACAAATCCGAATACATCCGAATGTTTCCGAAAAGGAAAGATAACTGTGTTTAAATTGTAACCGAGAATTATTAGCGTCTTCATTTTCTACTACAATAGTTATTTAGAAATTACAAACAAAAATATCAGCAAAATGCAAATATTACGTAATAATAGGAAACTTACCCTAAATTATAACGAAATATATTATTAATAACGATAATAAATTAGTAAATAAATTAATATAAAATCCCTCATGACAAAGTTTTTAAAATAAATACATTTAACTTCATCTTTTTTACGTAGAGCCCATATATTTTAATGCGTTAGCATGGACAGAAAAAAATAACACGACAATCTTAAATCAAGTGTCACAATATATATATCCATTTGATTGTATGCCCATTTTGATTTTGAAAATTTTTATTTGTGATATTACTGGATATTTTCCGTTTAAAAATGTATTAGACTTTCTGAATGATTTGATATTAAATCTGCATAATACATATATAATTTGAAAATGAAGAGTTAACACTCAACTATATTTTTGAATGACAAGTTAAAGCTCATTTGTTTGCATTCAATTAAATTTTTTCAAATATTGCTAACACTAATAATTGAGCATTTAAATATTCTAAAGCGTTTACAAGAATTAAAAAAATAAATAAAAACGTCACGATATTTGGAATAGAATTCAAGTGAGTCAAACATGCTCACCGATTTACGCATGACACTCGCTCATGTGTTTTTCGCGCAAATAATCTTCTCGGCCATTTTGTCTTCTCTAGCTGATAAATTAAGCTCTTGTCTTCACCAGTTAATATAATTATTAAGTTCAAAGAGAAAAGAAGTTAGACTCGTACTAAGTTTGATTCTCATTTTGTGTTCTGAGCTAAATTTACTAAATAATTACGGAATGGATTTCTGTTTTCAAGGAGCAATTTCAATGTTTACATTTTGGATACCTGATTCTGTGAGCTTTATGAGCAGTTATCTCCCCTTTAATGTCAATGGATATAAGAATTTATTTGTCTTTCCTATGTCATTGACATTTTTGTTGTTCAAGTCCGTGGGTTGTTTGGGTTTTATGGCATATCAACCTTTGGAAGTTATTTAACGCCATATCCATTTTTATACTAATAATTATTATATTAGATTATGATCTGTTCTATTTCACACACGAGTACACGGCTTAATTATTAAAAGCATTTCTATTTTAGTCTATTCAGTTTATTCAAACAGTTCTAATTCACTCAATTCTGTTTAGCATACATATAGATTTTTTACATACAGTTAAATGTCAAAACAGTTTCATATTAAACGATTCAGTTTAGTCTACATACTGTTTAAATGTTAAAAGTAGTTCCATTTAAAGCAATTCAGTTCAGCATAAGTACACAGTTTAATTGTCAAAAACATTTCTATTTCAAGGTATTCAGTTTAGTCAAACACTTCTACTAAACAATTCAGTTTAGCATTAGTCTGCAGTGTATTTCTATTCAACCCTATCTGGTTCTACCATTCTGAGCTAGAGTGGACCTGGTAGCGAGGGCAATGGAAGAGTACTCCTCATTCTCCAAAGCTCTAGAATAACAGTAACCTCACCATCAGATTGTTTAGTGTCATATCAGGACATTCTTTTGAGGAACCTTACCCTTCTGTAGAGGTGCACTTGGTGTATTCTACAGCCCCAATTTTTGTTGTTTAGTGTTTATAGATGTGATTACATTTTGATGAAAGTATGGCCACAATTTCTTTATATATAGAAGAGAGAATGAGAGCATTCAATATATATTGGTTGGTTGGTTGGGTTTTATGAAATGTCAAACATTTTAGCTAATTTAATGCCAATTCATTTTCATAGATTTCAATTAAATATATGATCTGTAAACTCATTTTGTTAATAATATTTTTAAATCTGAGAAGGCTCATAATTTTTCTTTTGTACACAGGTAAATTCTTTCAAGTACTGCTATCTAACACTAATAATTCTATTCAATATTCATAATTTGTTTGCAGACGGGGAAATAGTTACAAGTATTACTGTTTAACAGTAATTATTCTATTCAATTGCATTCATTTGTGGTCTGTCAAATGGTTCTAAGTATTGCAATTTAATTCAAAGAATTCAATTTAGGCACACTGTTTAAGAGTTCCAAGTCTTACTATTTCCTGATAATAATTCTATTCAACATTACTCAGTTATTATTACACATTTTAATTGTTCCAAGTATTTCTATGTATCATTATCAATTCAAATAAACATCAGTCACTTGTCAACACGCAGTTAAATGGTGAAAGATCTATTTCTAACATTTCAATGAAACTTCAGTCACTTGTTTACACAGGTACATTGTTAGTTGGGTTTTATGGCATATCAAACTCTGTAGGCTATTCAATGCCATATGATATTATACATATAGAGTTAAATGGTCAATCAGATTTATTTCTAACTTATCTATTTAAGATGTTTACACACAATTTAAATGACAATTAGTTCTATTTGACTGATAGAAAGAACCCTATCAAAGTGCTACCTGGTTGATAGAACCCTATCAATGTTCTATCACTTAAGGTCTGAGTTGATCTGGGAGTGATAGCAATGAAGAGGTACTCAATATTATCCATATCTAGAGCTATGCACTAAGATGGTTAGACGTCATATGCACAACATTGTTGGTGATGAATCTTACCTCTCTGAAGAGATGCAGTTGGTGAATTAAAATATATCAGAGAGAGAGCATATTAGTTTGTTAATTTGATTATTATGGTATATTCAATTGTATTGGCCTTTTACCAAACTTGACCTATGTTAAGTTTGTTTAACAAGCAGTTGGTCAAAATAAAAACAAATATGTAATTACATCAAACAAAATAAATAAATCTATTTAATTCCATGATTAATGTATCTTCATAACATTTCTATTAATTCACATCAACAATATCAATAGTGCAAAAAATTTAACATTCAATTATTCAAGTACCACAATATATGCAAAGAAATTACATTGTGATGATGCATTCAATCTTTTTATTTCATAAATCTTTTATGTGACATTATTTTTGTCTTACATTTCTACTTCAATTTTCAATATTCACAATGATATCACAAAGAGAATTATTCAAATGAAAACATAATAATATAAAGTGACACAAAGAATTAGTTTTAAGCAGGCCTTTTTCATAGACTCAATTGAGGTAGTCAATATTCTCCAGAGCTGGAGTTCTGCACTAAGATGATTAAATGTCATATGCAGGACACTTGATATCACAAAGAGAGTTATTCAAATGAAAACATATACAGTGACACTAATATTTAGTTACTACAAGGAACAAAATCCAAAAACTGTAGCAAAATAAACAAGAAAGCAGTAACACTAATAATTCTCTTTAAAGTCATTTCTTTGTCCACTGTTTTTGTTTGAGCTAAGGATTTGTGATTTTTTTGCCTTTTCTTTTTTTTAATAAAACAGTTTGTAACAGAAAATACACTTTTAAAAAATTTCTTATTCCAAAATCCTAATTCAATCGCACAGAAAATGTTAGCATGCATCGAAAATTATAATGGGAAGTACTTTATTTCAGAATTTACCAATTGTACAACTTAAAATTCTTTAAAATAAGTTTTTCTAATAAATGATTTTAAAAAAAAGAAAAAAAACAACAAATTAAAAATGAAAGCCCAGAAAATTCTAAATTATTATTTAGGTTTTATTTTTGATTTATGTTTCATTTTCATATCCTTTTGCTTTGCATTTTTAATAAAATCAATTTAAAACTGAACCTTAAATAAAAATTTTCATTCATATATACATTTTTCTTTCAATTTCCTGGCATAAATTCTCTCAGTAACATTAAGAGGTTTTTATTTTCTAGAAATCTTCATAGTTAATCTTGTAATTACCTCAAATGCTGGCCATGTTAATCAAATATTTACTTATGAAGGTTGCCAACATAGAAATCAGGAAGGAAATGCTTTTGAAACACTCAAGTTGGTGAAGCTTACAAATAGGTGATTACTGCTCTAACCAATGAAAAGCTAAAATTATTATATGATTAGGAAATTTTAAGAGAGAGAGAGATTTTATTTGCTTATTAATCTGATTATTGCTGTATATTTTATTGGTGTTGTACAAAACTTAGAAAATTTGGCACAAATTATTTTTCTGAGTTTGTATGAGACAGAATTAAAATTTGGCTTTTAAATTTCAGTTATTGTCGACACAATTTATCTGAATTATAACAAAAATGAAATATTTATACTTTAAGAATAAACCAGGAAAAGTGTGAAATAAATAATTTAACATCTAGTCAAGAGGAGATTTCTTACCTCTAGCCTTTGGAAATATATGAACTCCCTTATCCCCTTATTAAATAGTGCCATTGCTGTACTTCTTAAGTTAACGACCTTAGTCAAGGGGACCCAAAGGCTCGCTTTTAAATAGCTACTACACCGATGTGTAGAGGAGGGTGCTACTCCTTTCCTTGGATTGCTCCACTTGACCCTTGATCCTTACCTTAGAATGCTATGCGCTAACCAAGGTAGCATCAAGTATCAGTTTTTGAGTTTTTGGTATGAGTTGATATGAGATTGAACCCAGGTCTCCTGGACCATTAGCAAACACTCTACTCATTAGATCAATGGACTGGTCCATTGGCCTGGTCCATTGGCCTGGTCCATTGGCCTCATGGTCAGAGGGTTCGCCAAAGACCCGGGAGACCTGGGATCAATCCCAGGTCGATTCATACCAAAGACTCAAAAAAATGGTACTTAATGCCTCCTTGCTAAACACTCAGCATTAGAAGGTATGGATAAGGTAGCACCCAACACCTCGCTGTAGTAGCTATTGAAAAGGGAGCCTTTCGGCCACCCTCGACTAAATTTGCCAACTTTACTTACAAGGAGGGATTTGCTATTGAATAAACCATGATTCTGGATTTTTAAATGAGTTTTAAAATTTTATTGCTTTACACAGTAAAACGATTTCAAATATTGCAAACACTAATAATTTTATTCAATATTAATCATTTCTTTGTAGACAGTTAAATGTTTTGAAGTATTTTCATGTAACACTAATAATTTTAACTAAAGGAATTTCTTTGCACACTGTTTTCTTAAGCTCATGATTTGTGATTTTTTAAAAAATAAAACAGTATAAAACAGAAAATATCCTTTGGATAAAAGAATCACTTACTTAAAAAACCAAATTCTATCCCCAAACCCTCAAAAATGGCTTGACCATATATTAAAGGGCAGTAATCTATTTACAATTTAAAATCATTTTTCTTACAAAATAAAATTTTGTTAATCACCATTTAGGTTTTATTTTAAATTCATGCTGCATTTTCTTGCATTTTTAATAAATTTAAAACTGAACATAATAAATAAATTTTACAATCAACATTTTTCTTTCTTTCAATTTCAAGGTTCAAATTTTATTCATAAAATTTAAATAATCATGAAAAATTCATATTATTCAAAATTGAAAAATTAAACTTGTTAATTTTTTACAATTTTTCATTTTCAAATTATATACTGTTTTCCTTTCTTTATTTTCTTTTTTCACATTAAAAATAATATTTGTCATCATTTAAAAATGCTAAAAAGAATATTTAAAGGAGAATTAAATATTTTAATTGTTTCCTTGGGTTTATCTTTTTAAAAAAAAAAAGAGATTAAAGCACATCAAGATTTGAAGAAAAATAAATTGTTTTGAAATAAGATTAAACCAATTGAAACATTCATTGTCATCTAAATATTTTCAAATAACCTTCTAAATGTTTACCCAATATTAAAGATTGATTTGTAATACAAGAAACTATTTAACTGTGTGTAATCCAACATTAATGATTCAATTTAATAGAAATCATTTGTTAGTGCACAAATACTTTCACGTTTTATTATTTAACATTTGTAATTCTACTTTGGAAGAACTGCTATGTACTATCAATTATTTGCACACACCTGTATAATTTCAAATAACTTATGATATTAATCCTAACAGGCACTATCACTCCAGGGTAGAGTAAACCTGAGAGTAATGATAATGAAGAGGTAACTCCACATTCCCCAAAGATCCAGCATTGGAGTATCACCATCACATGCAGTTTAGTGTCATACCTAGAAAAAATTGAGGTTGTCAGGTGAGGGGTTACCCATCTGCATTTACATATTCTACTGTCCCAGCCATTAGAGAAGAGCTAAGATAATTCTAAGATACCCAAAGTATATCTCTGAATATATGATGTGTCATACATAGAACATCTATTGTCGGGAGGAATATGTAATACATTTCTATTAGTAATAATTTATAATAATTCTTTTTATAATCAGTAATAATTGAATAATTTGATGACTATCCTTAATTTGTTTATTTGAATAACATTTTTTTAAAGATCAAACGATATTCTCTTTGTCCTCTGGAGTTGTTAACTTAAAGAATATCAAAAACAAACATCTCTTTATCATTAAAGATAATCTTTAATCCAATGAATAGAAATAGCTAATAATCATAAGAAAATTGAATTTTTCTACAGTTTCTAGGAACAATTAATATTTGAAAAAAAAAAAATTTTTAAATATGCATATTGCGCAAAAACTCCTTAAGTTTTATAATTGGTAAGTAGGAATATTCTACTATCCAATTTACATGTAAAGGTTTCCAAAGAACTGAATATCATATTATCAAAGATATATTGAAAAGAGTTTTATTCGAAAAATTTATTTGGAAATCTCAGTTACTTAAAAATACGAGATATGATTGATAGCAATTCAATTCATTAAAAACAGACGATATATTTCTCAGTGGAGTGTTTTCCCTCTTGTTTATTATTAATAAAAAATGTCCTCAGCCAACATAATTCTCAGTGTCACGATAAGTTGCATTTATTTTTTTTTAATTCGAAAATATACATAATGTGCTAAAATTACTCAAGTTATATATTAGAAGGTAAAAAAAAAAATGTATACACATGTGGTTATTTTGACAGCAATTAAATTAATTTTATATTCTTAGATTTACCATAGAATTTCATTATTTCATCTCAAACTTACTAACAGTAGATATAATGGTATATACATTCAGAAGAGATTTTTATTTTTTATAATAAAAAATGTTAATTTTACTCGTTTTTCAAATCTGGCTGTAATGGAAATGAAAGAGTACTCCTAATTCTAGGATTGGAGCCCCATCGTCAGATGCAGTTTAATGTTACGCCCAGGAGACTAGTTGGGGAGGGTTTCTTTTCTCTCTTCAGTCAGTATATTCTACATTCCCAGCTAACAGGACGAGGGATGGCGCTGGGCCAAGTAAACAATAAATTTATTCATAAAAACTATTTCCGTATTCATTCTCTAAATTCCTTTCATAGATATTTCGAGAGTAAACTATTTAAATCTTATTCTGTGCATTTCTAAATGAAATCATTTGAGATTCATTTTAATAGTTCTAAATATATGTAATCATCAAGTTTATGTATTTACGAATAATGATCAAAATCTCATGAATAGATTATTTTTAGATTATGTTGGTGTGCGTGCGTTTGTGTAAGAGAGAGACAGAGGGTGAAGAGAAAGTGGGTAACAGCGTCAAAGAGATTGGGCAGAGTCGAGTAGCTCGGCAGTGCACCGAGAATAAACAGGAAGTAGTCATTGTGTGTTAGAATGTTGAGAGGCGGGCCACGTGGCTGAGAGAGAGAGAGAAACAGTGACAGCAGTTGCAGGCTGATAGTACGAATGAGATTCGTGATAGGAACACAATACGCCAATGAGATTGGAGAGAGGAGAGCTGCTGAACAGTACAAGCAAGCCCTGCGGCAAGTGGACAGCTTCAATACAAATGTAAAGAGACAGGCTGGGGAGTAGTTTGCAAGTACATATTCTAATTTCCCAGATCATTCTAAGATACCAAAAGTATATCATTAAATATATGATTTGTCGTATATAAGTCATTTTTTTCC
This sequence comes from Sepioteuthis lessoniana, assembly GCA_963585895.1. Lineage (NCBI taxonomy): Eukaryota > Metazoa > Mollusca > Cephalopoda > Myopsida > Loliginidae > Sepioteuthis > Sepioteuthis lessoniana. The sequence continues at coordinate 35,302,923 of OY757947.1, read as the reverse complement.
GGGAGGGGTATTACCACTCCTTATTAGGAATATGAATCGCATCAAGCATTGCATTTCCACTGGTAAAACATTTAAATAATACTCTCTATAGTCATATATAATTTAGAAATTTTATGACAATCCTTTATTTCTTTCTTTTATAAACGTTCATTTTCAAACATCGAATGAGATTTTCTTTCTTTGTCTTTTGAAGGACCTAACTTATAAAATGTCCAAAACCAATATCAAGCAGATCTTTGTTATTAGATATTATCTTTAGTTTGATTAATAGAAATAAGAATAAGTAATTATGATAAAAATCTTTATTTCTTAATAATTTTGAATAAGACTTCATTTTTAATGCAAAATTGACATTAACTGCAAAATATGCAGAAATACAAAGGAAAAATAGATGTCAAAACGAATTCTGTTCTAAGAATCGAATCATCCGTGTATATATATATATATATATATATATATATATATTGTCGTTAAGAGAACGACCTACTGTCAACGTTCAACACGGAGGGTAAGCTCGGTAGGTCGACTGATCTGGAATGCTAGATCATGCATATTTTATTATGCATAGCTTACTAAAAAATATGCCTCTTGGATATGTTGTTTGATAACTTATTCATTTACACAACGACACCATCTGCTTGTAGTGCTACAAGGATATATTTTCCTATCCACACAAAATTGCTCGATTTTAGAAAAGGATACCATCGACAGAAAATACAGAAAAATCACCAAGAAATCCAAAGAGGAACATTTCATTAAACATTGTCTTCACTTAACCATGAATAAAGGATACACTTTCTATGAAAACCAATGAAAAAAAAAAATTAATGAATAGGATACAAGGACTGGTTCATTACAAAATGAGATTGCAATTATATATATATATATATATATATACACACACACACACACTCGTACTGAGTTTGCAATTGTATACATATTTACATACACACACGAATGTTTACGATGTGGTTTATTCCTTCTCACGACATGATAATTAAATAATAATAATCGAATCACCCATATATATATATATATATATATATATATATATACAGTAGCGTCCAAAACTAAGGGACAAAAGTTTAAAACCTAATATTTGTTAGAAATAACAATTGTGAAATGCTGAAATTTTTATAACTGGTAGTCGTTATAATCCATAATAACATACTAAAATTTGAATCGTTTGCAAAAGATAGAAAAAGACTTATAACAATTATTTATTTATTTTCAAATTTGGAACGTCCAAAAGTAAGGGACAACATTGAGAAAAACAATGTAAACAGCAAAAAAGCAATAAAAATGCATGTACAATCAATATTTAGTAAATGAGCCCTTGCTCTCAATGATAGCTGCACATCTTCGACTACAAGAACGAATCAGTTCTTGACAATCCTCGATACTAATTTTAGACCATTCTTCTTGAAGCTTCAACCACAAATCCTCCGTGTTAGTGGGATTTCTTTCCAGAAATTTTACTCCTAAGGTCTTCCAAAGATTTTCTATTGGATTTAAGTCAGGACTTTGCGGTGGCCAATCCATAATTTCGAAATCTTGCTCGCTAAGGTAACTCGTTACCACCTTTGCCTTGTGACATGGGGCATTATCTTGCATAAAGGTAGCCCTATCGAAACCTGAATTCTGTATGATTGGCACATGATCTTGAACAATGTTTTTATAGATCTGCGCGTTTACACGAGTTTGTAACCGGACAAGAGGCGATGTACCTTGGCTAGAAAACATTCCAAATACTATGACGCTTCCGCCCCCAAACTTGACAGTTTTCTTTGTACACTTTGCATTTAACCTTTCACCAATAGGTTTCTTTTTTCCATCATTTCCAAATAAATTAAAATTGCTTTCATCACTGAAAAATACTTTTGCCCAATTTTCATATGTCCAAATTACATACCTGTTTGCAAACTCTAATCTCTTCTTCTTATTCTTCGAACTAACAAGTGGTTTCTTCCTTGGGGTTCGATTAAACAGCCCTATTTCTTGCAGTCGTCTAGAAACAGTCTGTCTTGACACATTAACACATGAGGTACTATTCATAACCCTTTTAATTTCTGTGCAAGACTTAAAACGGTCTTTTAATCACATACGCTGCGTTATTCGATCTTCTCTTGCCGAAGTTTTGCGGGGTCTGCCGGTTTTAAAAGCACTATTTTGCCAGTATCATTGTAGGATTTAACAACCCCGCCGAAAACACTGTTGGAACGGTTCACTTTCTCTGAAATCTCTCTAATGGTGTGCTTTTCCTTGTGTAGCTTCACAATAGCTTGTCTCACAGAGTAATCAAGTTTTTGGCGTTTCGCCATGGTGCCGGCTGATGCAACGTTTACAAATGACTAAGTAAGACTTATTCTTTAGAGGAAATCAAAAAATTTGAATATAGCATACTGTTTACATGGTTTTTCTCAATTTTGTCCCTTACTTTTGGACGATCCTATTTTGAAAATAAATAATTGTTATAATTCTTTTTCTATCCTTTGCAAATGATTCAAATTTTAGTTTGTTATTATGGATGATAACGACTACCAGTTGTCAAAATTTCAGCATTTTCACAGTTGTTATTTCTAACAGATATTAGGTTTTAAAATTTTGTCCCTTAGTTTTGGACGCTACTGTATATATAGGGAATTATGATAAAAATCTAATTGATAAGACAATTTCTCAAATGTGTATAAGACAACACCAGAAAAATATCTAATATTTCCTCAATGGAAATTTAACCATTACAATATCCTGTCAAATATATAATTGTCAAGCTGATTTGTAAGGATGTATTAAAGTCATTTTATTCCCCTGCTTGTGAAAAAAAGACAAATTCTATTATTGGTCTGTCTAGTTGACTCCCTCCGTCACGATGTCTCACTTGCACGGCTGTTCACCTCGCTCAGGTCTTGCCTGTACTTGGCTTAGATATCTACTTCACCCAATTCACGCTTACACAGCTTGAATACCTACCTGTTCCCTTTAGGCCCTTGTTATCTATCTATCTATTCCCTCTTTTTTGACGGCCTTGTCCTGCCCGCCCACTGTCAGACTCTCCTCCAATCACACATAAACCGTGCTCGGATTACTGTTATCTATCGATCAGAAGACTTTTCAAATTCATTATATGTTAAATGAAATATAATTCATATGCCCTAATATAATAACTACATTAAAATGTTTACAAGGTGCTCGTGATTTAATTGTTATGATTGACATGGCGAGCAGAGTTCAAATCTTGGATGAGGCTGTTTACATTTTCCATAAGGCTAATCCCCTTGGGAAAGGTATGCATCCAACTATTCTATCTTCTCTTATAGCGAATTAGTAGGGAAGACTGGCCTCTTTAATTTGGCAATGGCAGCCAATTTAGGAGAAGCACAATTCTCAATTCACTTTTGTGCTGAGAAAGTTGGTAAATATATCAAAATTTTGAAGCGATCTGAAAATATCAGATGTAAAGAAATTGGAAAATAATCTATGAAGTAAATAATTTTAGATTACTCAGTATCATTTAGTACATAATATTAATAATTAACAGATGTCCACCAGCAAAAAAACACAATCTTTGAAAATTCGGATGCTGATCAGGTAATAAATATGACAACAGAAAAAAAGTAATGTCATCAAAATTAATACATTCTTTATAAAATGACATGTATTATAATACTGATATATATAAATTGATTATTCACTTCCAGCGAGATATTATGATAATTGCTGTTATAATGACACAAATAATTTCAACATTGGAGGAGATGAAATGTTCTTCAAATAATTTCATCTGCTAAACTATTTTTGACCAATGGGATCCATGCATTGCAACACTAATAAAAGTGTACCAACTCCAAGGTTTCGTTTTTTTTTATGCCACTTCAACAACTGTTGGTCATTAATGCCAAATCCATCTATATATATATATATATACATATATATATATACACACACACAGTTCTATTTTAAACAATTAAGTTTAGCATGAGCATGCAGTATCAATGTCAAAAAAGGATTCTATTTCAAAGAATTCAGTTTAGCATACAAAAACAGTTCCATTTCAAACAATTCAGTGTAGCATAAATACACAGTTTAGTTCTATTTGACCCATTGATAGGACCCTGTCAGGTAGTATCACTCAGGGCGAGGGTTGACCTGAGAGTAATGGGAATGAAAGCTCTGTCACATTCCGCAAACCACCAGGAATTTAACATCACTATCAGATTGTTTCCTATCATATACAGGATGTGACTTTGAGGGGTCTTATCTCTCTGAATAGACACAGTCAGTGAATTCTTCAGCCCCAACCAACTGAGCTGATGTACCTGTATGTATGTGTGTGTGTGTATAATCAGTTGAGAATAAATTAAGAGGTAAATAACTTTATTTTTAAAAAATATTTTCTAAGCTTTCTTTGGATGTTGCTTCAGTGATTTTTTTTTACTTTTATATTCAAAGCTTAGCTTAGAAATGGCAGAGATCATTTACTTTATCTCTAGTTCCTTTAGGAGTCACCTATCGATATATTGATCTGGTTCATTGTTGCTTCCCTTTTTCTATTCTTGTAATTTACATTGGCCTCAACTGCTTACAATAACTTTTGTCGCTCAAGTTGACACTCATGAAAATACTGTACAGGCTTATCACTGCTTACCTTCTTTCTTTTTATTCATTAAGCTTCCCTTAGACATGGCATATTGGTTTCAGCTCTTTTCTAGTAACTGTTGTTGCCTGAGAGATTAGTTTTCATTACATTCACTTGTAATTTCAAAATATTTGCTTTCATATTATGTGTGTGTGTGTGTATGTGTGTGTGTGTGTGTGTGTGTGTGTGTGTTTGTGTGTGTGTGTGTGTGTGTGAGAGAGAGAGAGAGATAGAGGCCTCAGAAAATAAGACAAGAAAGAAATACCGATCAAATTTTTTTTTTTAAATATATCCTAAAACTTTAACATTTACTGTTGTTGCTTAAGTGGTCACCATTAAAAGTTCATTGCTGTTTAAGTTTTTCCTTTATTTTCCTTTTATGATCCATTCAATTATAGCTTAAACTCAAAACTACTTCATTTCCTTCTTTGTTGTGGAAAGTCTTAACCTGCTGAATAAGTGCAGTCAGCATATACTACAACCTCGGCCAACAAGGTAGACTAGTCTCCCATGTTCACATATGGAAATTGCAGCATAATATGAGATTAAAAGGCATAAGACTAACTAAAATAAACAAAAAGCTAAAGATTACACTTGTAGGGAGAAAGTAGAGGAATTAATTTTCCCTAGCCTATTCTAAATTTGATGATAATGCAATTTCTTATCATGTGAGACATATTTTCAATATTTCTTTACTTAAAATATGTCAATAGAGATTTGAAAATTTGAGTTTACTAAGCAATTGGAACATTTTTTTTGGAGGGGGGAGCTAATCAAAAAATACTTAAATGCAAAAAAATTGCCTAATCAGATCAAAAAAGAGCATTAGTGTAGAAAATTCTAACATTCAAATGAGATGATTTCAGGAAAATGCTATTTTTTTAAAGATGGATGTGAGAAGATTGACAACCTCACTGTTGACTAAGATTGTAAAGAACAAAAAAATAAATGTCAATGAGTTAGAACTAATTTCTTTGAACTTTATTGATATTTTTTCTACAGTAAAATGATTTCAATTATTCAAAAAATTATAGCAGTAAATATCATCATTTTAAAATAATTTGCTCTGTTACAGCTAATATATTCATGTAGTTTACATTGGTTGGCTGATTGTTTGGGTTTTATGGCATACCAACCTTTGTAGGGTATAGAATACCAAACACAATTTTTATAAAAATAGTATGTTCTTAATCGCACAATTTAATTATTTAACACAATTTAATTGTCAAAAACATTTCTATTTTAGCTATTCAGTTTATTCAAAAAGTTCTAATTCAGCCAATTAGGTTTAGTAGAGATTTTGTTTACACACAATTAAATTTCAAAACAGTTTTATATAAAACAATTCAGTTTAGTGTAACTAAATTATCAATGTCAAAAACTGTTCCATTTCAAACAATTAAGTTAAGCATACAGACTCAGTTTAATTGTCAAAAATATTTCTTTTTCAAGCTATTCAGTTTAGTCAAACATTTGTAATACTAACAATTCAGTTTAGCATAAGTAGGCAGTTTAGTTCGATTTAACCTTTAGATAGGGCCCTATCAGGTGCTACGATTCCATGCCAGAGTGGACCCGGGAGCAATGGCAATGAAGGGGCACTCCCCATTCCCCAAAGCTCGAGCATAACTGAAACCTCACCTTCAGATTGTTTAGTGTCATATCAGGACACTCATAGTGTTGGTCTTCCCCTGCTGCAGAGGTGCAGTCAGTGTGTTCTACAGCCCCAGCTGAGTGGGCAAAGAGAAAAAGGGGAGAGAGAGATAAGATAATATGATCATAAAGAAACACCATTCAAATAATTAAAAAAAAAAAAAGAAAAGACTATCATATAATAAGTAAAATAAGGTTGTCAACTTTAGTCGAGGTTGACCCAAAGGCGCCTTTTCAATAGCTACCACACTGAGGTGTAGGGGAGGGTGCTACTCCAATGCACATAATGACAAAAAATAAATAATATCATCACCAGTGATATCTCAGAAAACTGATTAAATTAAAACATGCAAATATATCCTTATACTTTAATAATTACTGTTGTTGCTTAAGTGGTCACCATTAAAAGCACATGGCTGCTTAAGTTTTTCCTTTATCTTTCTTTTATTTACAAATATTTGCTTAGTAGTGGCACATAGTCCTGAAATACTTACAGTTGTTGCTGTCGATTAAGCGGTCACCCATATGAGTATGGAACAGACTCATCACTGCTTACCTTATTTCTTATTCTTTATTTAGCTTCCTTTAGAGATGGCACATTGGTTTCAGCTCTTTTCTAGTAACTTTTATCTTAAGTGATTATTTTCTTTCCATTTGCTGATAATTTCCAGAGATTTTCTTTGGTATAGCACACAGGCCTCAGGTAGCTTATTTGGATTAATTGATCATCCATTGAATTACAGCTTAAACTCAAAACAGCTTAACTTCTTTCTGGTTCTTTTCATTCACTAAGTTTACCATAGAGAATTGCAGTAGAGGGCGAAGACACCTCCCTGACCAATGTGATTCCTGAAGATGACATTAAGCCATCTGATGGGGAGGATACAGTCTTGGAGCTTTGGGAAGCAGGGTCACATAATGCTCAGTCTCTCAGACCTAGTCGTCAAGTATTATGAAATGCCACCTCTGGCCAATAGGCAGCTTTGTTGGGGGAAAGTCTTAACCCTCTGAAGAGTAGCAGCCAGCATTTACTACAACCCCAGTCAACAGGAAAATTCCAATCAGACTTCATATAGAATATTGTACCTAGGCCTAGTCTCCAGTGTTCAGACATGGAAATTGCAGTTTAATATTGAGATTAAAAGGCATAAGACTGTCTAAAATAACCAAAGAGCCAAAAATTAAACTTTGAGGGAGAAAGTCAAGAAATTAATTTTCACTATTAGAAAGAAGAATTAAGTTTAATCTCAATTCTAACTTTGATGATAATGCAATTTCTTACTATGTGAGACACTTTCTCAGTGTTTCTTCTTTAACTCAAAATATGTCCATTGTGATTTTAAAATTTGAGTCGACTAAACAATTGGAACTTTTTTTTAATTGGCTAATCAAGTAATACATATTTGCAAAAAATTGCCTAATGAGAGGAAAAACAGAATTAGTGTAGAAAATTCCAACATACAAATTAAATGATTTCAGGAAAATAATATCTTTTTATTTAAAATGGATGGGATATGTTAGTCAACAGTGACTTTGTCAAAGAAGGTAAAAAACAAAACAAAAATGTGAATGAGTTAGAATTAATTTGTTTGCCACTGGAATTAATATTGTTTCTATAGTAAAATGATTTCAATTATTGAAAAATTATAGCAGTAAATGTCACCAGGAACTCATCTAAAACAAAACAAAAAACTAATAATGCTTGACATAATAATATATTTAATTCCCTGATTAATATCTCTTCAAAACATTTGTCATTTCATATGAACAACATCAATAGGGCAAAAAAATTAAGTGAATTTTTATCATTACCACAGTTTAAGCAAAATGTGTAATTTAAAGCAGCTGTACTCTGACACAGTTACTGTTTTATACTATTAAATCTTATAGCAAAATGTAATCAGGTAGGGAATATAGTTTTTATCCCTTCTTTGATGAGAAAGAAAACATCCACTTTTCTCTTTGATATTATTTGGACTTGATGAGCAGTTATCTCCCCTTTACTGTCAATCATTTATGGTGCCATTAATATTTAATTTGAACATGTGTTTTTATCGACACATTTATTCAATCAAGAATATCTTTTCAAAATATTTCTATCGGTTCAACATTAATTAAAAAAAAAAAATAGCATTAACTTTAAATTGGTGGTTTCTTAGAAAAATTATAAGGAAAATCATTTCATATTGTGTTTGTCTTATGTGGGAAATTAATTCACAGAATTTAATATCTCTATAGATATTGTATTCATGGTGTACATGTTCTAAACAAGGACCATTTTTTAAAAATTGATGTGAAAAGATATCAAAAAATAGATGACAAAGGCTGAGAATTCCTTAAGTCAATGAAAGAATCAAGTACTCTTTACCACACAATAATTTGTTGACTCATACTAGAGTGATGAGTAGAGAAGGAAAATGAACAAGAAGAAAAATATTATGAGGATTTAATGAATGAAAAAAGATATAATGGGATTACATTTGAATAAACTGGAATCTGAAATAAGGAATGATTATACAAGTGAGGATAATGAAGAAGTTGATGACAGCAAAATGAAAAATTGACCTTAGTGAGTGAGCAAGATGAAGTAAATAGGATTTTTCTATTTTTCAATTGCCAATGGCCACTGACTGTTTCAAGCAAAGTTTTCTAATTAATAATTCAAAATACATCAGAGAGAGAGCATATTTGCTTATTAATCTGATTATTGCTGTGTGTTTTATTGGCCTTGTACAAAACTTAGAAAATTTTACAAAAATTATTTTTCTTAGTTTGTGTGAGACAGAATTAAAATTTGGCTTTTAAATTTCAGTTATTGGCGACACAATTTATCTGAATTTTAACTGAAATTAAATATTTATCATCTAAGAATAAACCAGGAAAAGTTTGAAATAAATAATGTCTTTAACATGTAATCAAGATGAGATTTCTTACCTCTAGCCTTTGGAAATATATGAATTCCCTTATTAAATAATACCGCAACTATGTTCTAAGAATAAACCAGGAAATGTTCGAAAAAAATAATTTAATATCTAGGCAAGAGGAGATTTCTTACCTCTAGCCTTTGCAAATATATGAACTCCCTTATCCCCTTATTAAATAGTACCACTGCTATACTTCTTAAATTAACAACCTTAGTCAAGGAGGACCCAAAGGCTCTCTTTTCAATAGCTACTACACCGATGTGTAGGGGAGGGTACTAATCCTTTCTTTGGATTGCTCCACTTTACCCTTGATCCTTACTTTACAGTGCTATGCACTAAGCAAGGTAGCATCAAGTACCATTTTTTGAGTCTTTGGTATGAGTCGATCTGGGATTGAACCCAGGTCTCCTGGACCATTAGCATACACTCTACTCATTAGGCCAATGGACCAGTCCATTGGCCTAACGGTTAGAGGGTTCACCAAAGGTCCGGGAGACCTGGGATCAATCTCAGGTCGACTCATACCAAAGACTCAAAAAATGGTACTTGATGCCTCCTTGCCAAACACTCAGCATTATAAGGTATGGATAAGGTAGCACTCTCCCCTAATCTCGCTGTAGTATCTATTGAAAAGGGAGCCTTTGGGTCACCCTCGACAAAATTTGCCAACTTTACTTACAAGGGTGGATTTGCTATTGAATAAACCATGATTCTTTATTCTTAAATGAGTTTTTAAATCTTATTGCTTTACACAGTGAAACGATTTCATATATTGCTAACACTAATAATTTCAATATTAATCATTTCTTTGGAGACAGTTAAATGTTTTGAAGTATTCTCATGTAACACTAATAATTTTATTTAAGGAATTTCTTTGCACTCTATTTTCTTAAGCTCATGATTTGTGATTATTTTAAAAATAAAACAGTATATAATAGAAAATATACTTTGGAAAAAAGAATCACTTAAAAATCCAAATTCTATCCCCCCCCCCAAAAAAATGGCTAGACCACATATTGGAGGGAAGTAATCTCTTTACGATTTACAAATTTAAGAACCTCAAATTTTGAAAATCATTTTTCTAATAAAATAAAATTTTGTTAATTATCATTTAGGTTTAATTTTAAATTCATGCTGCACTTTCTTGCATTAAAAAAAATTAACTGAGTCTAATAAAGAAATTTTACAATCAACATATTTTTCTTTGAATTTCCAAGTTCCAATTTTATTCATAAAATTTAAATAATTATGAAAAATTCGTATTATTCAAAATAGAATGTCTCAAACTTACTATCAGTATATATAGTAGTATATACATTCGGAAAATGTAGGTGTGTGTGAGAGAGATAGAGAGAGGGTATGAAGAGAAAGAGGGGAGAGAAATAGAGAGGATATGAAGAGAAAGAGGGGAGAGAGATTGAGAGACGGGGTGAAGAGAAAGAGGGGAGAGAGAGATAAGAAATATGATAAGAAAGGAATACCTTTCATAACTAATTTCATAATAAATCCACATAATGTCATAGAAAATGAATAAAATCATCACCAGTGATATCTCGAAATTTATTAAATGAAAACATGCAAATATATGCTAATATTTTTATAATTATTACACACAGGTACAAGACAGACCTGTCATTCCTGCAATATTTGTTGGTGGAGGGGTGTTACTACTCTGCAGTCATTTTATTCTTCAGATCCAGCAGACACAAAATACCGCCAAGTGTAGAGTATATAATAAGTTTCAATCTATTAAATGAAAACATGGAAATATATGCTAATACTTTGATAATTACTACCGTTGCCTAAGTGGTCACCCATATAAAATTTAACAGGTTCATCGCTGCTGAAGTCTTTCCTTTATTTTCCTTTTATTTATTAAAATATATTTACATATGTTACATCGGCCTATAGTGTTTACAGTACCTGCTTTTGCTTCATTGGTCACCCATCCAATTAATGAACAGGATCATCACTGCTTAGATTTTTCGTTTTCTTTACTAAGCTTTCCTTAGAGATATGACACACTTATCTCATTTTTGATATATACTCATCCACATACATATGCTTATACACACATATACATATATATGCTGGATACATACCGACACAATGATAAACGACGCATTAAGGAAGACGCAGGAATGAAGGACGCAGGAAGGAAGACACAAGAAGACTTCTTTAGAAAAATATATACCTCTCACTTTATTTGTAAGGTTTGCGTGTGAGAGGTGCTGGAGACCGAACATAAATATCATATTTTGACCCCACTGTTATGACCGTCACGTTGTGTCTTGTTCTCCTGATGTTGGGGTCCACTCCATCAGGGCTTTCCGAGGACCCCCTCTGGTCTCTACTCTCTGGGAGTCTGCTGGCAACTGCCCTGGGACCCAAACTCAACTGAGTTAAATAATAGCTCAACGCCCACACGATCGCCTACTGGATCTTTGAATCGGATGTTCAATCGTCATCAAGCGGAAATAACTGTCATGTAGTTCAGAGGTCACTCTCTTCCATTGCATGACTGTAATGGCAGAATGGGACCTTGACCTTGTCCCATATCATAAGCCTTAATCCGCCCACGCGATCTCTTTCGATTACTGGCCGTTGAAATGTGTCACTTCCTTCCGGTGTATTACCTTGCAATAGCATTTTTAGGCCGGGGCGAGGGGTCAAAATATTACATTTTTTCCCAGTAAATATTGTTGCCTAAATGATTACTTTTCTTTACATTCTCTTCCTTTCTTCAGCTTCGCTTAATTACACCGTGCAGGCCTCAGATATTCCGTGAAAACCAATAAAAAAAGAGTCTAATTGAATAGGAGTTAACAGTTTTACGATTAAAGAAAATTTTCAATATTCTTGTAAAAATCTCTCATTTGCGTGGATTTTGTTACACAGTTGCATTTAATAAGATCCTTAATAGCAGTAATATTGCTATTTACTAAGCTTTGCTAAGATATGACAAAAGGGTTTCAGGTTGCTTACAGTCGTTGTTAAATGATCAACTATCTAAATATTGAACAGGCTACATCATCGCTTCTTGTTATTCACTTTCTGTTCAGATATGAAACACAGGTCTCAAGTTTTTTTTAACCTGTTGTTGCTTCCAAAACGAACTACTGCAAACTATACATTAACAAAAAGTAATGAACACCTCAAAAATTAATTCTACTAATGAAGAAAAAACACAATTGAAACTGTTAATGGAATTCCTTCCTCACCTACTCTAATATGAGAAAATAAACTTGAGTTATTTACTATTTTACGGAATGATTATCATCATAAAAACACACACATATATATACATATATATATATATATACACACACACACACACACAACCTGACTTTGCAACTATATGTACATATATTCTCACACACAAGGGAAGTGGTATTTTCCTTCTCTCTTTGTGATAATAATTAAATAATAATACAAGCAAATTAAGATAAATCCTCCTTTTATAACATTTTCTAATTGATTGGACAATTTCTCAAATGTGTATGAGACATCAGCAGAAAAATATCTAATATTTCCTAAATGGAAATTTAACCATTACAAGATACTATCAAATATGTGATTGTCAAACTGATTTGTAAGGATATGATAAAGTCATGTTGTTCCCCTGCTTGTCAAATAAAAAAAAATCCTTTTATTGGTCTGTCAAGTTGACTCCCTCCCTCACGATGTCTCATTTGCCCGCACTGCACGGCTGTTCACTTCCCTCAGTTCTCGCCTGTACGACCTGGCTTTGATGTCTACTTCACCCAATTCACACTTACACAGCCTGAATACCTTCCCATTTCCCTTAAGCCCTTCCTATCTACCTTTTCCCACACTTTCGACAGCCTTGTCCTTTCCCGCCCACTGTCTGCCTGACTCTCCTCCAATCACACATAAACCGTGCTCGGATAAATGTTATCTATCGATCATAAGACTTGTCCAGTTCATCATATGTCAAATGAAATATAATTGATATGCCCTAATATAATAACTACATTAAAATGTTTTACAGATGCCCGTGGTTTAATGGTTATGATAGACATGGTGAACAGCGTCCAAATTTTGGATGAGGCTGTTTGCATTTTCCATTGAGCTAATACCCTTAGGAAAGATATGTATCCAAGTATTCTCTCTTCTGGTATAGCGAATTAGTAGGGAAGACTGGCCTCTTTAATTTTGCAATGGTAACTTATCTAGGAAAAGCACAATTCTCAATTCAAGATTGTTCCAATCCGCTTAGAAAATTGCCCCGGTCTCTTATCCTGCTTGTTCGGGGAGAATTCGTAAATATATAAAAATATTGAAGTGATCTAAAAATATCAGTATTAATCAGTAAATAATATTAATAATTAACAGATGACCACCAGGAAAAAACTGTAAATCTTTTAAAATTCGGATAAAGATCAGGTATTATGATGATAAAAACATGAAACATAAATAGAGAATATCATCTAAATAAATACCTTCTTCATAAAATGACATGTTTTTTTCATATAGGGAGCTTTTATCGATAGTACACATATGAAACTCTAGTTCCCTTCGAAGTAATCTCCTCCAGCTGCAATGCATTTGTTGTACCGTTCAAACAACTTCTGGAAGGCCCCATGAAAGTCCTCTTCTGTGAGCGTGTCAATGACCTTCGTCACAGCCTTTTTCATCTCCTCCATTGTCTCATAACGACAGCCTCTCAGCTTAGGGAATAACCAAAAGTCACAGGGAGCAAGGTCTGACTATAGGGAGGATGAGGAACTGTCTTGATGCCCATCTTGGTCAAATAGTCTGTGACGAGGATGGAGTTGTGGACTGGTGCACTGTCCTGGTGGAAATGCCACTGACCCGATTTTAAGAGTGCTGGCCTCTTTCCTAGGAATCTCTTCCTGAACTCCCTTAAAACCTCAACATAGTAACCCTAACCCTAACCCATTGGCCAATAAACTCTGGTGTATTGACTTTCTTACTCCTCCCACACCTCTCATCATCCCTCACAGACTCCCTGCTTTCCTTGAATCTCTGATGCCATTTAAAAACTGATGCTCGATTCATACAAAATGCTCCAAAACCAGTTGGAAGCATGATGCATATGTTTCTGTGTTATTTTTTCCAAGTTTAAAACACAATTTTATTGCATATCGTTCTTCTAAAGTGTCCTGACGTCCAGATTGCATTTTTGAAATTCACCAGCTGTGACAATCAGGCTTTAGTAGGGTGTATTCCAATTCCTGCTGTAGGTGTTCATTTGAGTCTGAAATCATGAAAATTGGTCAATCATCTCATAAGATGTATAACAATGACATACTGAATTTTCAAGAGTCTATGAAAATTTTAAAGGCATGTACAAAAAGTCTGGAAACTTATTGAATGCATCACTTATATTTATATATATATATATATATATACACACACACACACACACACACACACACACCGATTATTCACTTTGATCAAGATATTCTTATAATTGCTGTTAGATTGATACAAATGATTTCAACACTGTTGAGGGGAGAGGAACTGACAAGTTCTAATCATAATTTCTTTTTTTGAGATTACGTTTTTGCCCAATGGTATCCAAGAACTAAAACACGGATAGAAGTGCAAGGTTTGGTTTTGTCTCGTTTTATGCCACATCAACCATTGTAGATTATTTTATGCCGAATTCGTTTTTATTCATATACCCAGTTCTATTTCAAATAATTCAGTTTAGCATAAGTATGCTGTTTCAATGTCAAAAAGCAGTTCTATTTCAAACATTTCAGTTTGACCAGCAAAAACAGTTCCATTTCAAACAATTCAGTGTAGCATGAATACACGGTTTAGTTCTAGATATAACTGTACCAAGTGCTACTGCTCTGGGTGAGAGTGGAACTGGGAGTAATGGAACTGAAAGGTTCTCTGCATTGCCCAAAGTGCCAGGACTGGAAACTCACCATTAGATTGTTTGCCATCATATATGGGATATGAGTGTGGGGTCTTACCTCTCTGCACAGATACAGTCAACATATTCAATAGAACCAGCCAACTTGGCTAAAGTATGTGTGTGTGTGTGTGTGTGTGTGTATATATTTTTCTTGGAAATGGCT
This sequence comes from Sepioteuthis lessoniana, assembly GCA_963585895.1. Classification (NCBI taxonomy): domain Eukaryota; kingdom Metazoa; phylum Mollusca; class Cephalopoda; order Myopsida; family Loliginidae; genus Sepioteuthis; species Sepioteuthis lessoniana. The sequence goes on along the minus strand of OY757947.1, from coordinate 35,287,633 downwards.
GAGAGATTCTTTATTTACATTATGTATAGTTGCTTTAGGAGTCACCCATTGATATACTGATCTGGTCCATCATTGCTTAACTTTTTCCATTCTTGTTATTAACAAAGATTTGCTTTGACATGGCACATTCTTCTTATTTACTTACTTTGTTTTTATTTACTAAACTTTCCTTAGAGATGTTACATTGGTTTCAGCTCTTTTCAAGTAACTGTTGTTGCGTAAGAGATTACTTTTTTTGACATTCTCTTAAAATTTCCTAAGATTTGCTTTGGCATATTTTGGTGTGCGTGTATGTGAGAGATAGAGAGAGGCATGAGGAGAAAGAGAGAGGCATGAGGAGAAAGAGGAAAGAGAGAGAGAGAGAGAGAGAAGAAAATATGTACTTACAGTAGCTGCTGTTTCTTAAGTGGTCACCCGTATGAGTATTGAACAGGCTCATTGCTGCTTACCTTCTTTCTTACATTTTACTAAAATTTGCTTTGGTATGGCACACAGACCTCAGGTAGCTGATTTGGATTAATTGATCATCCATTGAATTATAGCTTAAACTCAAAACTGCTTAACTTCTTTCTTGTTCTTTTCATTCACTAAGTTTAGCTTAGATATAGAATTGCAGTAGAGGGCTAAGACACCTCCCTGACCAATGGGATTCCTGGAGATGACACTAAGCCATCTGATAGGGAGGATCCAGTCTTGGAGCTTTGGGAAGCAGGGTCATATAATGCTCAGTCACTAGAACCTTATCCTCAAGCATTATCAGATGCCACCTCTGGCCAACAGGCAGCTTTGTTGGGGGAAAGTCTTAACCCTCTGAAGAGTAGCAGCCAGCATATACTACAACCCCAGCCAACAGGATAGAAAGGAGGCTACTGTTGTTTTGAAAATAGATAAAACTCTAATAATTCCTTATATAGTATGTTTTACCTTGGCCTAGTCTCCTGGGTTCAGACATAGAAATTGCAGTCTAATATTGAGATTAAAAGGCATAAGACTAACTAAAATAACCAAAAAGCCAAAGATTACATTTATAGCGAGAAAGTAGAGAAATCAATTTTCACTACTAGAAAGAAGAATTGTTTAATCTCAATTCTAACTTTGATAATAATATAATTTCTTACTGCGTGAAACACTTTCTCAATATTTCTTCTCTAACTCAAAATATGCCAATAGTAATTTCAAAATTTGTGTATACTAAACATTTGCAACATTTATGTTGGCTAATCAAGTAATATATAATTACAAAAAATTACCTAATCAGATCAAAAACAGAAAATTCTGACATTCAAATTAAATGATTTCAGGAAAAGAAATTTTTTCTATTCCAGATAGATAATAGCATTTTTTTTCTTTTAGATGGATGTGACATGTTGGTCAACAGTGACATTGTTGAACAATGTAAAAAAAAACAACAAAATGTCAATGAATTAGAATTAATTTGTTTGCCACTGGCATTAATATTGTTACTACAGTTAAGTGATTTCAATTATTGAAAAATTTAAACAGCAAATAGCACTGTTTTAAAATAATTGGCAATGTTACAGCCAATGTATTCATATAGTTTACTTTAGAGTAAGACCAATGAAAGGATGATTTCACATTCACCACAGAAGTAGAGCCTCACCACTAGATACAGCTGAGCATGATACTAAATCCCCTTTTGTCATGGGAACTTACTCTTTAGCAACCCAAATTTAAATAATGGAGGAGACTGTCCTTCACTTTGTAATCATGTTTTTGATGAAGGTGTAAATAAATCTCTTCCACGTGTTACCTCCTGCGACAGACAGGGATCATTTAGAATTGGTATAGCAAGCAGTTGAGGAGAAACAAAATATGTAATTCAAAACAGCTGTACTCTGACAGAGTCACTGTTTATACTATTAATTCTAACAGCAAAATGTAATATAGTAGAGGATATACTTTTTATCCCTTCTTTGATGAAAATAAAACACCACCTTTTTTCATTGATATTATTCGTAAGTGATGAGTGGTTATCTCCCCTTTGTTTTCAATCATTTAAAACATTGGATGGCCTTTTTTCTGTGAAAGACATTCTGTTTCATGTTTACATATTCATAAAAGCAGTACTACAATATATATATATATATATACCCTTATATACCCACATATAACAAAGAGAGAGAGAGAGTGAGGATATATGTTAGTTTTATTATTAATGTCTGTTTAAATTCTATTGGCATTTTGCTTGATTGATATTGTCTTAGTTGGGTTAACTTGGAAAATTACAAAAACAAATATCAAGGCTCTTTCATAACTATCTTAAAGAATGAGACATGATCCAGTTGCAACTTTCATAATAATGCAATTTCTTAATAATTTTTCAATATTTCTTCTCTCACTGGAAATTTATAGGCAAACAGGATAGAAAGGCGGTTACTGTTGTTTTGAAAACTGATAAAACTCCAATCAGACTTCATATAGAATATTGTACCTAGGCCTAGTCTCCAGTATTCAGACATGGAAATTGCAGTCTAATATTGACATTAAAAGGCATAAGACTAACTAAAATAACCAAAGAGCCAAAAATTAAACTTTGAGGGAGAAAATAGAGAAATTAATTTTCACTACTAAAAAGAAGAATTAAGTTTAATCTCAATTCTAACTTTGATGATAATGCAATTTCTTACTATGTGAGACACTTTCTCAATATTTCTTCTTTAACTCAAAATATGTCCATTGTGATTTTAAAATTTGAGTCGACTAAACAATTGGAACTTTTTTTAATTGGCTAATCAAGTAATACATATTTGCAAAAAATTGCCTAATGAGATCAAAAACAAATTTTGTGTAGAAAATTCTAACATACAAATTAAATGATTTCAGGAAAATAATATCTTTTTATTTAACATGGATGGGACATGTTAGTCAAAATGACTTTGTCAAAGAAGGTAAAAAAAAAAAATTAAAAAAAATTTGAATGAGTTAGAATTAATCTGTTTGCCACTGGAATTAATATTGTTTCTACAGTAAAATGATTTCAATTATTGAAAAATTATAGCAGTAAATGTCACCAGGGACTCATCTAAAACAAAAAAAAAAACTAATCTATTTAATTCCCTGATTAACATCTTTTCAAAACATTTGTCATTTCATATGAACAACATCAATAGGACAAAAAAATTTAAGTAAATTTTTATCATTACCATAGTTTAAGCAAAATGTTTAATTTGAAGCAGCTGTACTCTGACACAGTTACTGTTTTATACTATTAAATAGCAAAATGTAATCAAGTAGAGGATATAGTTTTATCTCTTCTTTGATGAGAAAGAAAACACCCACTTTTCTCTTTGATATAATTTAGACTTGATGAGCAGTTATCTCCCCTTTACTCTCATCATTTAAAAAATTGCATTGGCTTTTTTCTGTCAAGGACATTCTGTTTCATGTTTACATATTCTTAAAAGCATTCCTTCAATGCATTATATATATATATATATATATATATATATATATATATATATATATATTGCAGCCAGTGTATTCATATAGTTAACTTTGGAGTAAGACCAATGATAGGACGACTTGACATTCACGAGGAACTCATCTAAAATTTAAAAAAATACTAATAATGCTTGACAAAATAATCTATTTAATTCCCTGAATAATATCTCTTCAAAACATTTCTCATTTCATATGAACAACATCAATAGGGAAAAAATATAAGTAAATTATTCAAGTACCAAAGTTTATGCAAATAAATTACATTGTATGGATATTTTACATTTTTTCGTTCCTAATTATTACTTTCCAACAATCAGAAAGAAATGAAAATTTTCCAATATATGGTGGCATTAATAATTATTTTTGAACATGCCTTTTTTATTGACAAATTTATTTAATTCAAGAATATCTTTTCAAAATATTTCTATTGGTTCAAATACACAACACCATAAGTTTTAAAAAAAATAGCATTGACTTTAAATTGGTGGTTTCTTAGAAAATTTCTAAGGAAAATCATTTCATATTGTGTTTTGTTTATGTGGGAAATTACTTTACAGAATTTAATATCTCTATAGATATTGTATTCATGGTGTATATGTTCTAAACAAGGACCAGTTTTTCAAGTTGATGTGAAAAGATATCAAAAAATAGATGACTAAGGATTGTTTGCTGTTTTTGTTTAATAGAATATTAACTTTTGTGTGATGCCCAAGGAGGCATTACAAACAAATAATTATCCTTATTGTAATTCATTATTCTATATTTACAGTTAAAAAGCTGTATAGAAACCTACTTCCAAATTTGGTTACATTTCAAGAATATTTCATCAAGAGATCCACAATTATTATACAAACATCTTATGTAATCGTAGATATGCAAAACTTGTAATATTTTTTGTTTATTCCTAATAAAGTAAGTTAAATCATCTTATAAAACCAAATAAAACTGAAAACAGTTTTAAATGTTGATTTGTATAAAAAGAAAGAAAACGCATCAGATTGAATTGGTAAATGAAATGTCCTTCTATCAAGAGGAATTTCGCATAAGGTAAGAAAATGAAAATGTATATTTTTGTGTCACAGTTGAGAAAATTTAGCTGCTTTATAACTGATATAAGACATTTATCTTTTAAGTAAGAAAATTCATATATAAGAAACTTTTTAAATATATTGTCCAGAGATCAAGTCCATGGAAATGTTTATTGACATCATTCAGTATTTCATCAAATGTCACAATATATGTTCTGAATTAATTGTATGCCAATTTGTAATAAATATTATTTGTGATATCATTGGATGTTTTCTATTTAATGGTATATCAACCTTTTGGGATAATTCAATATTAAATCAAATATAAATGAAATGTATGCATTTGTGTGTGTATATGTATCATGGGGCATGTGTGTCTGTGTGCTTTTATAGAGAGAGGGGGGCGAGTGTTTACATTATTTGCAACTGACAAGTTGACAGTTAACTATTTTTTAAAGATTTAGGAAAGCTCATTTGTAAGCACACAGTTAAATGCTTTCAAGTATTGCTAACACTAAGAAATCTTTTCAGTTTTGATTTGTTTTTTGACAGTTAAATGATTTGAAGTATTCTCATACAGCTCTAATAATTCTATTCAAAGTAATTTCTTTACTCACAGATTTTGCTTAAGCACATGATTTGACATGTTTTTCTTGTTTTTTTTTTTTTTTGTATAAAAAATAACCTAACAGAAACCATATGTTGAAAACATTGTTTAGTTAAAAAAAACTATTTCCACCCAGCTAAAATATCTGGTGTTTATGTCAGATGATAAAGGAAAATTTTCTAAAATCATTATTCGAATAAACGACTATCTTCAAAAGGAAAAAAAAATTTTTAAATAAAAAGAATACCAAAAAAACTCAAAGATAATAGAATACTTTTTAGGTTTTCTTTTAAAATTTTGCTGCTTTTTCATGCTCTTTCAGATTGCATCTTTTTTTTTTTTTATTTGTTTTTGAAAAACCAAAGAAACATAAATTTGCAGTCGCTCTCGTTTACTTTTGATTTCAAAATTCTCATTTTATTTGTAAAATTCAAAAAAAATTATGAAAAGATTAATATTACTAAAAAATTTTAATTTACCTTTCAATAATTATTACTGTTCTTAACAGTTTTCCTTTTTTTAATTTTTCATTGCAAAAAAACATTCGTCATCATTTAATTGAGGTAAAAATTGTTATGAGAAAAAAAACCTTAAAAAATTAAACATCTCAAGTTCTGAAATTGTTAAAATGCTGAAATAGATAACTGCACTTTTTCACCTGACAAACACCAGCTATCATTTTGAGTGAATTAGTTTTGCAAGTAACAAATTTTTGATGTTTTTTTCTTATATATATATATGATGCTCTAAAATCATCTGGACCCCCACAGAAAAACACCAAACCCGAGGTTAAGCAAAAATAATTTGTTTTGAAATTAGTTTGAAAGAATTAGAACATTTATTTTTTTAAAATACTTTAACGACTTCCTTGATCTCTACGCAATAAAAATTATTTATCAGCAACATAGGTAACAATTCAACTGTGTGCAAGCAAAAAATACATGCATATATAAGATAAAAGCATAATCGGACATGAAAAATTATTTTCACCAACCACAGTATGTGCCGTTTTGTGTGATCAGAAAAGACAAAAAGAGAAACATGTCTAATCACTTCCGCCACATCTTTATGAAATAGCTGTTATAATTCAAGTTATAAAATGATCCGTGAAGAAGAGAACAACTTACTCTAAAGTTGCAGGTTATTTACATGGCGACCACGTGAGTATCGATGAAAAATTACAAAAGATTCTGGAAATGTTAGCCGTTCGACGAAAACATCTTCCAAAGCGAAAGGAAATTACCCTTAACGCATCCATGCTAAACTTTCAAGAATTACTCTCCATCATTATCCAGATAAGAAATGTCATGAGATAAATAAAAATGAAAACCACATGTATAACTCTCAATGTCGTCTATGTGTCTTCCACCTGTGAATATAACAAATAAGGAAATGACGTCATCGTCTACAAGGCATTCTGGTCTAAAAAAAACTTTTTTCAACTATACAACAAAGTTTTTCAAATTCGACATCACAAAATTGTTTTAGAATTTTAAAAATCTTATTAATTAAAATCCTATTCTATTTTCATTAGAAAACTGGCAAATATCTTTTTGTCATGTTTTATAGCACAAATCCGAATATATCCGAATGTTTCCGAAAAGAAAAGATAACTGTGTTTAAATTCTAACCGAGAATTATTAGCGTCTTCATTTTCTACGACAATAGTTATTTAGAAATTACAAACAAAAATATCAGCAAAATGCAAATATTACGTAATAATAGGAAACTTACCCTAAATTATAACAAAATATATTATTAATAACGATAATAAATTAGTAAATAAATTAATATAAAATCCCTCATGACAAAGTTTTTAAAATAAATACATTTAACTTCATCTTTTTTACGTAGAGCCCATATATTTTAAGGCGTTAGCATGAACAGAAAAAAATAACACGACAATCTTAAATCAAGTGTCACAATATATATATATCCATTTGATTGTATGCCCATTTTGATTTTGAAAATTTTTATTTGTGATATTACTGGATATTTTCCGTTTAAAAATGTATTAGACTTTCTGAATTATTTGATATTAAATCTGCATAATACATATATAATTTGAAAATGAAGAGTTAACACTCAACTATATTTTTAAATGACATGTTAAAGTTCATTTGTCTGCATACAATTAAATGTTTTCAAATATTGCTAACACTAATAATTTAGCATTTAAATATTCTAAAGCGTTTACAAGAATTAAAAAAAATAAATAAAAACGTCACGATATTTGGAATAGAATTCAAGTCAGTCAAACATGCTCACCGATTTACGCGTGACACTCGCTCATGCGTTTTTCGTGCAAATAATCTTCTCAGCCATTTTGTCTTCTCTAGCTGATGAATTAAGCTCTTGACTTCACCAGTTAATATAATTATTAAGTTCAAAGAGAAAAGAAGTTAGACTCGTACTTCATGACAATTTATCTCATTAAAACAGATGATATGTATTTATATATGTAATTTCAGTGGAGTGACGACAACCGCAGTTAATTATGAATAAGATTTCCCCAGATATGAAGTAATAAGTGTTACTATAATTATAATCATTGCTGAATTTAAGTTTTATTAAGTAAGGCATTTCTTAAGGTCTAAGTTATTAATAATTCTTTCTATAATCATAAATAATTGAAGAATCCAACATCTGATCGTAATTTATTTCTTTTACTAGTATTCATTTCAAATCATCATATTAAATTTTTTTTGTCATCTGTTGGAGCCCACATAAAAAGTTTCATTCGGTGCTCCATATCATTTCATTTGAATACTAAGTTCATTCTCATTTTGTGTTCTGAGCTAAATTTACTAAATAATTACGGAATGGATTTCTGTTTTCAAGGAGCAATTTCAATGTTTACATTTTGGATACCTGATTCTGTGAGCTTTATGAGCAGTTATCTCCCCTTTACTGTCAATGGATATAAAAATTTATTTGTCTTTCCTATGTTAATGACATTTTTGTTGTTTAATCAGTGGGTTGTTTAGGTTTTATGGCATATCAGCCTTTGAAAGTTAATTAACGCCATATCCATTTTTATACAAATAATCTATTCTATTTCAATCATGAGTACACGGCTTAATTGTTAAAAGCATTTCTATTTTAATCTATTCAGTTAATTCAAACAGTTTTAACTCACTCAATTCTGTTTAGCATACATATAGATTTTTTTACATACAGTTAAATGTCAAAACAGTTTCATATTAAACGATTCAGTTTAGTCTACATACTGTTTAAATGTTAAAAGTAGTTCCATTTAAAGCAATTCAGTTCAGCATAAGTACACAGTTTAATTGTCAAAAACATTTCTATTTCAAGGTATTCAGTTTAGTCAAACACTTCTACAACCTATTCAGTTTAGTCAAACACTTCTACTAAACAATTCAGTTTAGCATAAGTCTGCAGTGTATTTCTATTTAACCCTATCTGGATCTACCATTCTGAGCTAGAGTGGACCTGGTAGCGAGGGCAATGGAAGAGTACTCCTCATTCTCCAAAGCTCTAGAATAACATTAACCTCGCCATCAGATTGTTTAGTGTCATACCAGGACATTCTTTGGAGGAACCTTACCCTTCTGTAGAGGTGCACTTGGTGTATTCTACAGCCCCAATTTTTGTTGTTTAGTGTTTATAGATGTGATTACATTTTGATGAAAGTATGGCCACAATTTCTTTATATATAGAAGAGAGAATGAGAGCATTCAATATATATTGGTTGGTTGGTTGGGTTTTATGAAATGTCAAACATTTTAGCTAATTTAATGCCATTTCATTTTCATAGATTTCAATTAAATATATGATCTGTAAACTCATTTTGTTAATAATATTTTTAAATCTGAGTAGGCTCATAATTTTTCTTTTGTACATAGGTAAATTCTTTCAAGTATTGCTATCTAACACTAATAATTCTATTCAATATTCATCATTTGTTTGCAGACAGGGAAATAGTTACAAGTATTACTGTTTAACAGTAATTATTCTATTCAATTGCATTCATTTGTGCTCTGTCAAATGTTTCTAAGTATTGCAATTTAATTCAAAGAATTCAATTTAGGCACACTGTTTAAGAGTTCCAAGTCTTACAACTTCCTGATAATAATTCTATTCAACACTACTCAGTTATTATTACACATTTTAATTGTTCCAAGTATTTCTATGTATCATTATCAATTCAAATAAACATGAGTCACTTGTCAACACACAGTTAAATGGTGAAAGATCTATTTCTAACAATTCAATGAAACCTCAGTCACTTGTTTCCACAGGTAAATTGTTAGTTGGGTTTTATGGCATATCAAACTCTGTAGGTTATTCAATGCCATATGACATTATACATATTCTGGTCAATGGTCAACCAGATTTATTTCTAACTTATCTATTTAAGATGTTTACACACAATTTAAATGACAATTAGTTCTATTTGACTGATAGAAAGAACCCTATCAAAGTGCTAGCTGGTTGATAGAACCCAATCAATGTTCTATCACTTAAGGTCTGAGTTGATGTGGGAGTGATAGCAATGAAGAGGTACTCAATATTATCCATAGCTAGAGCTATGCACTAAGATGGTTAGACGTCATATGCACAACATTGTTGGTAGGGAATCTTACTCCTCTATAGCGATGCAGTTGGTGAATTAAAATATATCAGAGAGAGAGCATATTAGTTTGTTAATTTAATTATTATGGTATATTCTATTATATTGGCCTTTCACCAAACTTTACCAATGTTAAGTTTGTTTAACAAGCAGTAGGGCAAAATAAAAACAAATAAGTAATGACATCAAAGAAAATAAATAAATCTATTTAATTCCATGATTAATGTGTCTTCATAACATTTCTATTAATTCACATCAACAATATCAATAGTGCAAAAAATTTAACATTCAATTATTCAAGTACCACAATATATGCAAAGAAATTACATTGTGATGATGCATTCAATCTTTTTATTTCATAAATCTTTTTCGTGACATTATTTTTTTCTTACATTTCTACTTCAATTTACTATATTCACAATGATATCACAAAAAGAATTATTCAAATGAAATCATAATAATATCTAGTGACACAAAGAATTAGTTTTAAGCTGGCCTTTTTCATAGATTCAATTGAGGTAGTCAATATTCTCCAGAGCTGGAGCTATGCACTAAGATGATTAAATTTCATATGCAGGCACTTGATATCACAAAGAGAGTCATTCAAATGAAAACATATACAGTGACACTAATATTTAGTTACTACAATGAACAAAATCCAAAAACTATAGCAAATTAAACAAGAAAGCACTAATAATTCTCTTTAAAGTCATTTCTTTGTCCATTGTTTTTTTTAGCTCATGATTTGTGATTTTGTTGCCTTTTCTTTTTTTTAATAAAACGGTCTGTAACAGAAAATACACTTTTAAAAATTCCTTATTCCAAAATCCAAATTCCATCACACAAAAATGTTAGCATTCATCTAAGCTTATAAAGGCAAGTACTCTATTTCAGAATTTACCAATTGTACAACTTAGAATTCTTTAAAATAATTTTTCCTAATAAATGACTTTAAAAAAAGAAAAAAAAAAACAAATTAAAAATGAAAGCCCCGAAAATTCTAAATTATTTTTCAGGTTTTATTTTTTGATTTATGCTTCATTTTCATATACTTTTGCTTTGCATTTTTAATAAAATCACAATTTAAAACTGAACCTTAGATAAAAATTTTCATTCATATATACATTTTTCTTTCAACTTCCTGGCATAAATTTTCTCAGTAACATTAAGAGGTTTTTATTTTCTAGAAATCTTCATAGTTAATCTTGTAATTACCTCAAATGCTGGCCATGTTAATCAAATATTTACTTGACAAAAGATTGCCAGCATGGAAATCAGGAAGGAAATTCTTTTGAAACACACAAGTTAGTGAAGCTTACAAATAGGTGATTACTGCTCTAATCAATGAAAAGGTGCTAAAATCATTATAAGATAGGACATTTAAAGAGAGCGAGATTTTATTTGCTTATTAATCTGATTATTGCTGTATATTTTATTGGCCTTATACAAAACTTAGAAAATTTGACACAAATTATTTTTCTGAGTTTGTGCGAGACAGAATTAAAATTTGGCTTTTAGATTTCAGTTATTGTCGACACAATTTATCTGAATTTTAACAAAAATGAAATATTTATATTCTAATAATAAACCAGGAAATGTTTGAAATAAACAATTTAACATCTAGTCAAGAGGAGATTTCTTACCTCTATCCTTTGGAAATATATGAACTCCCTTATCCCCTTATTAAATAGTACCATTGCTGTACTTCTTAAGTTAACGACCTTTGTCAAGGGGACCCAAAGGCTCGCTTTTCAATAGCTACTACACCGATGTGTAGGGGAGGGTGCTACTTCTTTCCTTGGATTGCTCCACTTTACCCTTGATCCTTATCTTAGAATGCTATGCACTAACCAAGGTAGCATCAAGTACCATTTTAAAAGTTTTTGGTATGAGTTGACATGAGATTGAACCCAGGTCTCCTGGACCATTAGAAAACACTCTACTCATTAGTCCAATGGACTAGTCCATTGGCCTGGTCCATTGGCCTAATGGTTAGAGGGTTCAAAGACTAAAAAAATGGTACTTGATGCCTCCTTGCTAAACACTCAGCATTATAAGGTATGGATAAGGTAGCACTCTCCCCAACACCTCGCTATAGTAGCTATTGAAAAGTGAGCCTTTGGGTCACCCACGACTAAATTTGCCAACTTTACTTACAAGGATGAATTTGCTATGGAATAAACCATGATTCTTGATTTTTAAATGAGTTATTAAATCTTACTGCTTTACACAGTGAAACTATTTCAAATATTGCTAACACTAATAATTTTATTCAGTATTAATCATTTCTTTGTAGACAGTTAAATGTTTTGAAGTTTTCTGATGTAACACTAATAATTTTAACTAAATGAATTTCTTTGCACACTGTTTTCTTAAGCTCATGATTTGTGATTTTTTTAAAAATAAAACAATATATAATAGAAAATATCCTTTGGAAAACAGAATCACTTACTTCAAAAACCAAATTCTATCCCCACCCCAGAAAAATGGCTAGACCACATATTGAAGGGAAGTAATCTCTTTACAATTTACAAATTTAAGAACCTCAAATTTTTAAAATCATTTTTCTTACAAAATAAAATTTTGTTATTTATTATTTAGGTTTTATTTTAAATTCAGGCAGCATTTTCTTGCATTTTTAATAAACTTAAAACTGAACCTAATAAAGAAGTTTTTCAATCAACATTTTTCTTTCTTTCAATTTCAAGGTTCAAATTTTATTCATAAAATTTAAATAATCATGAAAAATTCATATTATTCAAAATTGAAAAATTAAACTTGTTAATTTTTTTACAATTTTTCATTTTCAAATTATTTACTGTTTCCCTTTCTTTATTTTCTTTTTTCACATTAAAAATAATATTTGTCATTATTTAAAAATGCTAAAAAGAATATTTGAAGGAGAATTAAATATTTTAATTGTTTCCTTGGCTTTATCTTATTTTTAAAAAAAAGAAATTGAAGCACATCAAGATTTGAAGAAAAATAAATTGTTTTGGCATAAGATTAAACTAATATAAACATTCATTGTCTTCTAAATACTTTCAAATAACCTTCTAAATGTTTACCCAATATTAAAGATTGATTTGTAATACAAGAAACTATTTAACTGTGTGTAATCCAACATTAATGATTCAGTTTAATAGAAATCATTTGTTAGTGCACAAATACTTTCACATTTTATTATTTAACATTTGTAATTCTACTTAGAAAGAACTGCTATGTACTATCAATTATTTGCACACACCTGTATAATTTCAAATAACTTATGATATTAATCCTAAATAATAATTGAATTGTTCTTTTTGACTAATAGATCAGACCCTAACAGGTACTATCATTCCAGGGAAGAGTAAACCTGAGAGTAATGATAATGAAGAGGTAACTCCACATTCCCCAAAGATCCAGCATTGGAGTATCACCATCACATGCAGTTTAGTGTCATACCTAGGAAAAATTGAGGTTGTCAGGTTAGGGGTTACCCATCTGCATTTACATATTCTACTGCCCCAGCCGATAGAGAAGAGCTAAGATAATTCTAAGATATCCAAAGTATATCTTTAAATATATGATGTGTCATACATAGAACATCTATTGTCGTGAGGAATATGTAATACATTTCTATTAGTAAAAATATTTGATAATTCTTTCTATAATCATTAATAATTGAAGAATTTGATGACTATCCTTAATTTGTTTATTTGAATAACATTTTTTTTTAAAGATCAAACGATATTCTCTTTGTCCTCTGGAGGTGTTAACTTAAAGAATATCAAAAACAAACATGTCTTTATCGTTGAAGATAATCTTTAATCCGATGAATAGAAATAGCTAATAATCATAAGAAAATTGAATTTTTCTACAGTTTCTAGGTACAATTAATATTTGAAAAAAAAAGAAAAAAAATATGCATATTGCGCAAAAACTCCTTAAGTTTTATAATTGGTAAGTAGGAATATTCTACTGTCCAATTTACATGTAAAGGTTTCCAAAGAACTGAATATCATATTATCAAAGATATATTGAAAAGAGTTTTATTCGAAAAATTTATTTGGAAATCTCAGTTACTTAGAAATAAGAGATATGATTGATAGCAATTCAATTCATTAAAAACAGACGATATATTTCTCAGTGGAGTGTTTTCCCTCATGTTTATTATTCATAAAAAATGTCCCCAGCCAACTTCATTCTTAGTGTCACTAGCATATTTACCAATATTTACCACTATAAGTTGCATTTGATTTTTTAAGATTTCTTTTGTTATTAGATATTATCTTTAGTTTGATTAATAGAAATAAGAATAGGTAATTATGATAAAAATCTTTATTTCTTAATAATTTCGAATAAGACTTCATTTTTAATGCAAAATTGACATTAACTGCTAAATATGCAAAAATACAAAGGAAAAAACGATGTCAAAACGAATTCTGTTCTAAGAATCGAATCATCCGTGCGTATATATATATATATGTATACATATATTGTCGTTAAGAGAACGACCTACTGTCAACGTTCAACACGGAGGGTAAGCTCGGTAAGTCGACTGATCTGGAATGCTAGATCATGCATATTTTATTATGCATAGCTTACTAAAAAATATGCCTCTTGGATATGTTGTTTGATAACTGATTCATTTACACAACGACACCATCTGCTTGTAGTGCTACAAGGATATATTTTCCTATCCACACAAAATTGCTCGATTTTAGAAAAGGACACCATCGACAGAAAATACAGTATAATCACCAAGAAATCCAAAGAGGAACATTTCATTAAACATTGTCTTCACATAGTCATGAAAAAAGGATACACTTTCTATGAAAACCAATGAAAAAAAAACTGAATGAATAGGATACAAGGACTGGTTCATTACAAAATGAGATTGCAATTATATATATATATATATATATATATACACACACACACACTCGTACTGAGTTTGCAATTGTATACATATTTACATACACACACGAATGCTTACGATGTGGTATATTCCTTCTCACGTCGTGATAGTGTGTTGTCGTTAACAGAACGACCTACTTCAACGTTCAAAACGGTTGGCAGAGCTAGGTAAGACAACTGATCCAGTATGCTAGATCATACATATTTTGTTATAGAAAAACATACTAGAAAAGATGTGCCAGGAGTATATTTTGATTGATGACTTATCTAATGGCACAACAAAATTTGCTACAATGATATACTTTCCTATCTACACAAAACTTCAAAATTTTACAAAAGAAACCATCGACAGAAAATACGGTATATAATCTCAAAGTGATCAAAAGACAGACTTTTCATTAAGTATTGTCTTCTCATAGCCATGTAAAAAGGATACAGTTTCTGTGAAAACCAATGAAAAAATAAATAAATGAATAGGATACAAAGACATGTTCATTACAAAATGAGATTGCAATCATAAATACATATATATATACATACACAGACAAGTGAACTGAGTTTGCAATTATATACATATTTACATATACACACGAATGTATATGACGTGGTATGTTCCTTCCCACGTCGTGATAAGAATTAGATAATGATACAAACAAGTTGAGATGAATCCTCCTTTTATAACATTTTCTAATTGATAAGACAATTTCTCAAATGTGTATAAGACAACACCCGAAAAAATATCTAATATTTCCTAAATGGAAATTTAACCATTAAAATATACTGTCAAATATATACTTGTCAGGCTGATTTCTAAGGATATATTAAAGTCATTTTGTTCCCCTGTTTGTCAAATAAAAAGAAATCCTATTATTGGTATGTTTACTTGACTCCTTCCCTCACGATGACTCATTTGCCCGCACTGCACGGCTGTTTACCTCCCTCGATCTTGCCTTTACTACCTGGTTTAGATATCTACTACACCCAATTCACCCTTACACAGCTTGAATACCTACCCGCTTCCTTTAGGCCCTTCCTATCTATCTATTCCCTCTTTTTTGACGGCCTTGTCCTGCCCCGCCCACTGTCAGACTCTCCTCCAATCACACATAAACCGTACTCGGATAAATGTTATCTCTCGATCATAAGACTTGTCCAGTTCATCATATGTCAAATGAAATATAATTCATATGCCCTAATATAATAACTACATTAAAATGTTTAACAGGTGCTCGTGGTTTAATTTTTATGATAGACATGGCGAGCAGAGTTCAAATCTTGGATGTGGCAGTTTACATTTTCCATAAGGCTAATACCCTTGGGAAAGGTATGCATCCAACTATTCTATCTTCTCTTATAGCGAATTAGTAGGTAAGACTGGGCTCTTTAATTTTGCAATGGCAACCGATCTAGGAGAAGCACAATTCTCAATTCACTTTTGTGCTGAGAAAGTTGGTAAATATATCAAAATTTTAAAGCGATCTGAAAATATCAAATGTAAAGAAATTGGAAAATAATCTATGAAGTAAATAATTTTAGATTACTCAGTATTGATTTGTACATAATATTAATAATTAACAGATGTCCACCAGCAAAAAAACACAATCTTTGAAAATTCGGATGCTGATCAGGTAATAAATATGACAACAGAAAAAAAATAATGTCATCAAAATTAACACATTCTTTATAAAATGACATGTATTATAATACTGATATATATAAATTGATTATTCACTTCCAGCGAGATATTATGATAATTGCTGTTATAATGACACAAATAATTTCAACATTGGAGGAGTTGAAAAGTTCTTCAAATAATTTCATCTGCTAAATTATTTTTGACCAATGGGATCCATGCATTGCAACACTAATACAAGTGTACCAACTCCAAGGTTTCGTTTCGCTTTCCTTTATACCACTTCAACAACTGTCGGTCATTAATGCCAAATCCATATATATATATATATACACAGTTCTATTTCAAACAATTCAGTTTAGCATAATCATGCAGTATCAATGTCAAAAAAGGATTCTATTTCAAAGAATTCAGTTTAGCATACAAAAACAGTTCCATTTCAAACAATTCAGTGTAGCATAAATAGACAGTTTAGTTCTATTTGACCCATAGATTGGACCCTGTCAGTTACTACCACTCCGGGCGAGGGTGGACCTGAGAGTAATGGGAATGAAAGCCAGGTCACATTCTGCAAAGCACCAGGAATTTAACCTCACGATCAAATTGTTTCCTATCATATACAGTATATACAGTATATTAGAAATGGCAGAGATTATTTACTTTATCTATAGTTCCTTTAGGAGTCACCTATCGATATATTGATCTGGTTCATTGTTGCTTACCTTTTTCTATTCTTGTAATTTACATTGGCCTCAAGTGCTTAAAATAGCTTTTCTTGCTCAAGTTGACACTCATGAAAATACTGTACAGGCTTATCACTGCTTACATTCTTTCTTTTTATTTATTAAGCTTCCCTTATACATGGCATATTGGTTTCAGCTCTTTTCTAGTAACTGTTGTTGCCTGAGAGATTAGTTTTCATTACATTCACTTGTAATTTTTAAATATTTGCTTTCGTATTATGTAGGTGTGTGTGTGTGTGAGAGAGAGACAGAGGCCTAAGAAAATAAGACAAGAAAGAAATACCCATCAAATATTTTTTAAAAATATATCCTAAAACTTTAATAATTACTATTGTTGTTTAAGTGGTCACCATTAAAAGTTCATTTCTGTTTAAGTTTTTCCTTTATTTTTCTTTTATGATCCATTCAATTATAGCTTAAACTCAAAACTGCTTCACTTCCTTCTTTGTTGGGGAAAGTCTTTACCCACTGAATACGTGCAGTCAGCATATACTACAACCTCGGCCAACAAGGTAGCCTAGTCTCCCATTTTCAGATATGGAAATTGTAGCATGATATGAGATTAAAAGGCCTAAAACGAGCTAAAATGATCAAAAAGCCAAAGATTAAATTTGTAGGGAGAAATTAGAGGAATTAATTTTACCTAGCCTATTCTAAATTTGATGATAATGCAATTCTTACTATGTGACACATATTTTCAATATTTCTTTACTTAAAATATGTCAATAGAGATTTGAAAATTTGAGTTTACGAAACAATCGGAACATTTTTGGAGGGTGGGGTAGGGGGCTAATCAAGTAATACATAATAACAAAAATTGCGTTATCAGATCAAAAAACAGCATTAGTGTAGAAAATTTTAACATTCAAATGAGATGATTTCAGGAAAATGCTATTTTTTTAAAGATTGATGTGAGAATATTGACAACCTCACTGTTGACTAAGATTGTAAAGAACAAAATAAATGTCAATGAGTTAGAACCAATTTCTTTGCACATTATTGATATTTTTTCTACAGCAAAATGATTTCAATTATTCAAAAAATTATAGCAGTAAATATAACCATTTTCAAATAATTTGCTATGTTACCGCTAATATATTCATATAGTTTACATTGGTTGGCTGGTTGTTGGGTTTTTATCGCATACTAACATTTGTAGGCTATAGAATACCAAAAAAATATTCACAAAAATAGTATGTTCTTAATCAAACAATTCTGGTTAGCACAATTTAATTGTTTAACACAGTTTAATTGTCAAAAATATTTCTATTTCAAGATATTCAGTTAATTCAAACAGTTCTACTTCAGCCAATAGTTTAGTATAGATTTTGTTTACGCGATATTAAATTTCAAAACAGTTTTATATTAAACAATCCGGTTTAGTGTAACTAAATTTTCAAACTGTTCCATTTCAAACAATTAAGTTAAGCATAAAGACTCAGTTTAATTGTCAAAAATATTTCTATTTCAAGCTATTCAGTTTAGTCAAACAGTTCTAATACTAACAATTCAGTTTAGCATAAGTAGGCAGTTTAGTTCTATTTAACCTTTAGATAGGGCCCTATCCGGTGCTACCATTCCGTGCCAGAGTGAACCCGGGAGTAATGGCAATGAAGGGGTACTCCACATTCCCCAAAGCTCGAGCATAACTGAAACCTCACCTTCAGATTGTTTAGTGCCATATCCAGGACACTCGTAGGGTTGGTCTTACCCTGCTGCAGAGGTGCAGTCAGTGTATTCTACAGCCCCAGCTGAGTGGCCAAAGAGAAAAAGGGGAGAGAGAGATATAAGAAAATATGAACATAAAAAACACCATTCAAATAATTAAAAAAACCCAAAAAACATCATATAATAAGTAAAATAAGGTTATCGACTTTAGTCGAGGTTGACCTGAAGGCTCCCTTTTCAATAGCTACCACACTGAGGTGTAGGGGAGGGTGCTACTCCAATGCACATAATGACAAAAATAAATATAATCATCTCCAGTGATATCTCAGAAAACTGATTAAATTAAAACACGCAAATATATCCTTATACTTTAATAATTACTGTTGTTGTTTAAGTGGTCACCATTAAAAGCACATGGCTGCATAAGTTTTTCCTTTATCTTTCTTTTATTTACTAATATTTGCTTAGTAGCGGCATATAGTCCTGAAATACTTACTGTTGTTGCTGTTGATTAAGCGGTCACCCATATGAGTGTGGAACAGACTCATCACTGCTTACCTTATTTCTTATTCTTTATTTAGCTTCCTTTAGAGATGGCACATTGGTTTCAGCTCTTTTCTAGTAACTTTTATCTTAAGTGATTATTTTCTTTCCATTCACTGATAATTTCCAGAGATTTTCTTTGGTATAGCACACAGGCCTCAGGTAGCTGTTTTGGATTAATTGATCATCCATTGAATTATTGCTTAAACTCAAAACAGCCTAACTTCTTTCTTGTTCTTTTCATTCACTAAGTTTACGTTAGAGAATTGCAGTAAAGGGCTAAGACACCTCCCTGACCAATGAGATTCCTGGAGATGATGGGAAGGATAGAGTCTTGGAGCTTTGGGAAGCAGGGTCACATAATGCTCAGTCTCTCGGACCTAGTCGTCAAGCATTATGAAATGCCACCTCTGGCCAACAGGCAGCATTGTTGGGGGAAAGTCTTAACCCTCTGAAGAGTAGCAGCCAGCATATACAACAACCCCAGCCAACAGGATTGAAAGGAGGTTACTGTTGTTTTGAAAACTGATAAAACTCCAATCAGACTTCATATAGAATATTGTACCTAGGCCTAGTCTCCAGTATTCAGACATGGAAATTGCAGTCTAATATTGACATTAAAAGGCATAAGACTAACTAAAATAACCAAAGAGCCAAAAATTAAACTTTGAGGGAGAAAATAGAGAAATTAATTTTCACTACTAAAAAGAAGAATTAAGTTTAATCTCAATTCTAACTTTGATGATAATACAATTTCTTACTATGTGAGACACTTTCTCAATATTTCTTCTTTAACTCAAAATATGTCCATTGTGATTTTAAAATTTGAGTCGACTAAACAATTGGAACTTTTTTTAATTGGCTAATCAAGTAATACATAGTTGCAAAAAATTGCCAAATGAGATCAAAGATAGAATTTGATTAGAAAATTCCAACATACAAATTAAATGATTTCAGGAAAATAATATCTTTTTATTTAACATGGATGTGACATGTTAGTCAACAGTGACTTTCTCAAAGAAGGTAAAAAAAACAAAAAAATTTGAATGAGTTAGAATTAATTTGTTTGCCACTGGAATTAATATTGTTTCTACAGTAAAATGATTTCAATTATTGAAAAATTATAGCAGTAAATGTCACCAGGGACTCATCTAAAATAAAAAAAACAACTAATAATGCTTGACAAAATAATTTATTCAATTCCCTGATTAACATCTTTTCAAAACATGTCATTTCATATGAACAGGATGAATAGGGCAAAAAAGTCTAAGTAAATTTTTAGCATTACCACAATTTAAGCAAAATGTCTAATTTAAAACAGCTGTACTCTGACACAGTTATTGTTTTATACTATTAAATCTAATAGCAAAATGTAATCAGGTAGAGAATATAGTTTTTATCCCCTCTTTGATGAGAAAGAAAACTTCCACTTTTCTCTTTGATGTTATTTGGATTTGATGAGCAGTTATCTCCCCTTTACTGTCAATCATTCATGGTGCCATTAATATTTACTTTTGAACATGTGTTTTTGTCGACAAATTTATTTAATTCAAGAATATCTTTTCAAAATATTTCTCTCGGTTCAACATTAATTTTAAAAAAATAGCATTAACTTTAAATTGGTGGTTTCTTAGAAAATCTCTAAGGAAAATCATTTCATATTGTGTTTTGTATTATGTGGGAAATTATTTAACAGAATTTAATATCTCTATAGATATTGTATTCAAGGTGTACATGTTCTAAACAAGGACCAGTTTTTCAAGTTGATGTGAAAAGATATCAAAAAATAGATGACTAAGGATGGTTTGCTGTTTTTGTTTAATAGAATATTAACTTTTGTGTGATGCCCAAGGAGGCATTACAAACAAATAATAATTATCCTTATTGTAATTCATTATTCTATATTTACAGTTAAAAAGCTGTATAGAAACCTACTTCCAAATTTGGTTACATTTCAAGAATATTTCATCTAGAGATCCACAATTATTATACAAACATCTTATGTAATTGTAGATATGCAAAACTTGTAATATCTTTGTTTATTCCTAATAAAGTAAGTTAAATCATCTTATAAAACCAAATAAAACTGAAAACAGTTTTAAATGTTGATTTGTATAAAAAGAAAGAAAAAGCATCAGATTGAATTAGTAAATGAAATGTCCTTCTATCAAGAGGAATTTTGCATAAGGTAAGAAAATGAAAATGTATATTTTTGTGTCACAGTTGAGAAAATTTAGCTGAGTTATAACTGATATAAGACATTTATCTTTTAAGTTAGAAAATTCATATATAAGTAACTTTTTCAACATATTTTCCTGAGATCAAGTCAATGGAAATGTTTATTGACATCATTCAGTATTTAATCAAATGTCACAATATATGTTCTAAATTCATTGTATGCCTATTTGTAATAAATATTATTTGTGATATCATTGGATGTTTTCTATTTAATGGCATATCAACCTTTTGGGATAATTCAATATTAAATCAAATATAAATGAAATGTATGCATTTGTGTGTGTATATGTATCATGGGGCATGTGTGTCTGTGTGCTTTTATAGAGAGAGGGGGGCGAGTGTTTACATTATTTGCAACTGACAAGTTGACAGTTAACTATTTTTTAAAGATTTAGGAAAGCTCATTTGTAAGCACACAGTTAAATGCTTTCAAGTATTGCTAACACTAAGAAATCTTTTCAGTTTTGATTTGTTTTTTGACAGTTAAATGATTTGAAGTATTCTCATACAGCTCTAATAATTCTATTCAAAGTAATTTCTTTACTCACAGATTTTGCTTAAGCACATGATTTGACATGTTTTTCTTGTTTTTTTTTTGTATAAAAAATAACCTAACAGAAACCATATGTTGAAAACATTGTTTAGTTAAAAAAAAACTATTTCCACCCAGCTAAAATATCTGGTGTTTATGTCAGATGATAAAGGAAAATTTTCTAAAATCATTATTCGAATAAACGACTATCTTCAAAAGGAAAAAAAATTTTTTAAATAAAAAGAATACCAAAAAAACTCAAAGATAATAGAATACTTTTTAGGTTTTCTTTTAAAATTTTGCTGCTTTTTCATGCTCTTTCAGATTGCATCTTTTTTTTTTTTATTTGTTTTTGAAAAACCAAAGAAACATAAATTTGCAGTCGTTCTCGTTTACTTTTGATTTCAAAATTCTCATTTTATTTGTAAAATTCAAAAAAAATTATGAAAAGATTAATATTACTAAAAAATTTTAATTTACCTTTCAATAATTATTACTGTTCTTAACAGTTTTCCTTTTTTTAATTTTTCATTGCAAAAAAACATTCGTCATCATTTAATTGAGGTAAAAATTGTTATGAGAAAAAAAAACTTAAAAAATTAAACATCTCAAGTTCTGAAATTGTTAAAATGCTGAAATAGATAACTGCACTTTTTCACCTGACAAACACGAGCTATCATTTTGAGTGAATTAGTTTTGCAAGTAACAAATTTTTGATGTTTTTTTCTTATATATATATATGATGATCTAAAATCATCTGGACCCCCACGGAAAAACACCAAAACCCGAGGTTAAGCAAAAATAATTTGTTTTGAAATTAGTTTGAAAGAATTAGAACATTTATTTTTTTTAAATACTTTAACGACTTCCTTGATCTCTACGCAATAAAAATTATTTATCAGCAACATAGGTAACAATTCAACTGTGTGCAAGCAAAAAATACATGCATATATAAGATAAAAGCATAATCGGACATGAAAAATTATTTTCACCTACCACAGTATGTGCCGTTTTGTGTGATCAGAAAAGACAAAAAGAGAAACATGTCTAATCACTTCCGCCACATCTTTATGAAATAGCTGTTATAATTCAAGTTATAAAATGATCCGTAAGGAAGAGAACAACTTACTCTAAAGTTGCAGGTTATTTACATGGCGACCACGTGAGTATCGATGAGAAATTACAAAAGATTCTGGAAATGTTAGCCGTTCGACGAAAACATCTTCCAAAGCGAAAGGAAATTACCCTTAACGCATCCATGCTAAACTTTCAAGAATTACTCTCCATCATTATCCAGATAAGAAATGTCATGAGATAAATAAAAATGAAAACCACATGTATAACTGTCAATGTCCTCTATGTGTCTTCCACCTGTGAATATAACAAATAAGGAAATGACGTCATCGTCTACAAGGCATTCTGGTCTAAAAAAAACTTTTTTCAACTATACAATAAAGTTTTTCAAATTCGACATCACAAAATTGTTTTAGAATTTTAAAAATCTTATTAATTAAAATCCTATTCTATTTTCATTAGAAAACTGGCAAATATCTTTTTGTCATGTTTTATAGCAGAAAGCCGAATACATCCGAATGTTTCCGAAAAGAAAAGATAACAGTGTTTAAATTGTAACCGAGAATTCTTAGCGTCTTCATTTTCTACGACAATAGTTATTTAGAAATTACAAACAAAAATATCAGCAAAATGCAAATATTACGTAAGAAAAGAAAACTTACCCTAAATTATAACGAAATATATTATTAATAACGATAATAAATTAGTAAATAAATGAATATAAAATCCCTCATTTCCCAGTGACAAAGTTTTTAAAATAAATACATTTAACTTCATCTTTTATATGTAGAGCCCATATATTTTAATGCGTTAGCATGAACAGAAAAAAATAACACGAGAATCTTAAATCAAGTACCACAATATATATATCTATTTGATTGTATTCCCATTTTGATGTTCTTATTTGAAAATTTTTATTTGTGATATTACTGGATATTTTCCGTTTAAAAGTGTATTAGACTTTCTGAATGATTTGATATTAAATCTGCATAATACATATATAATTTGAAAATGAAGAGTTAACACTCAACTATATTTTTAAATGACATGTTAAAGTTCATTTATTTGCATACAATCAAATGTTTTCAAATATTGCTAACACTAATAATTTAGCATTTAAATATTCTAAAGCGTTTACAAGAATTAAAAAAATAAATAAAAACGTCACGATATTTGGAATAGAATTCAAGTGATTAAAACACGCTGACCGATTTACGCGAGAGAGTCGCTCATGTGTTTTTCGCGCAAATAATCTTCTCGGCCATTTTGTCTTCTCTAGCTGATAAATTAAGCTCTTGTCTTCACCAGTTAATATAATTATTATGTTCAAAGAGAAAAGAAGTTAGACTCGTACTTCATGACAATTTATCTCATTAAAACAGATGATATGTATTTATATATGTAATTTCAGCGGAGTGACGACAACCGCGGTTAATTATGAATAAGATTTCCCCAGATATGAAGTAATAAGTGTAACTATAATTATAATCATTGCTGAATTTACGTTTTATTAAGTAAGGCATTTCTTAAGCTCTAAGTTATTAATAATTCTTTCTATAATCATAAATAATTGAACAATCCAACAACTAATCGTAATTTATTTCTTTTACTAGTATTCATTTCAAATTATCATATTAAATTTTCTTTGTCATCTGTTGGAGCTCACATAAAAAGTTTCATTCTGTGCTCCATATCATTTCTTTTGAATACTAAGTTTGATTCTTATTTTGTGTTCTGAGCTAAATTTACTAAATAATTATGCAATGGATTTCTATTTTCAAGGAGCAATTTCAATGTTTACATTTTGGATACCTGATTCTGTGAGCTTTATGAGCAGTTATCTCTCCTTTACTGTCAATGGATATAAAAATTTATTTGTATTTCCTATGTTAATGACATTTTTGTTGTTTAATCAGTGGGTTGTTTGGGTTTTATCGCATATCAACCTTTGAAAGTTATTTAACGCCATATCCATTTTTATACAAATAATCTATTCTATTTCAAACATGAGTACACGGTTTAATTGTTAAAAGTATTTCTATTGTAATCTATTCAGTTAATTCAAACAGTTCTAATTCACTCAATTCTGTTTAGCATACATATAGATTTTTTTACATACAGTTAAATGTCAAAACAGTTTCATATTAAACGATTCAGTTTAAATCTGTTTAAACAATTCAGTTTAATATAGTTTAATACTGTTTAAATGTTAAAAGTAGTTCCATTTAAAGCAATTCAGTTCAGCATAAGTACACAGTTTAATTGTCAAAAACATTTCTATTTCAAGGTATTCAGTTAAGTCAAACACTTCTACAACCTATTCAGTTTAGTCAAACACTTCTACTAAACAATACAGTTTAGCATTAGTCTGCAGTGTATTTCTATTTAACCCTATCTGGTTCTACCATTCTGAGCTAGAGTGGACCTGGTAGCGAGGGCAATGGAAGAGTACTCCTCATTCTCCAAAGCTCTAGAATAACATTAACCTCACCATCAGATTGTTTAGTGTCATATCCAGGACATTCTTTGGAGGAACCTTACCCTTCTGTAGAGGTGCACTTGGTGTATTCTACAGCCCCAATTTTTGTTGTTTAGTGTTTATAGATGTGATTACATTTTGATGAAAGTATGGCCACAATTTCTTTATATATAGAAGAGAGAATGAGAGCATTCAATATATATTGGTTGGTTGGTTGGGTTTTATGAAATGTCAAACATTATAGCTAATTTAATGCCAATTCATTTTCATAGATTTCAATTAAATATATGATCTGTAAACTCATTTTATTAATCATATTTTTAAATCTGAGTAGGCTCATAATTTTTTTTTTGTACATAGGTAAATTCTTTCAAGTATTGCTATCTAACACTAATAATTCTATTCAATATTCATCATTTGTTTGCAGACAGGGAAATAGTTACAAGTATTACTGTTTAACAGTAATTATTCTATTCAACTGCATTCATTTGTGCTCTGTCAAATGTTTCTAAGTATTGCAATTTAATTCAAATAATTCAATTTAGGCACACTGTTTAAGAGTTCCAAGTCTTACTACTTCCTGATAATAATTCTATTCAACATTACTCAGTTATTATTACACATTTTAATTGTTCCAAGTATTTCTATGTATCATTATCAAATCAAATAAACATCAGTCACTTGTCAACACACAGTTAAATGGTGAAAGATCTATTTCTAAAAATCTCAAAAAGTTCAGTCACTTGTTTACACAGGTAAATTGTTAGTTGGGTTTTATGGCATATCAAACTCTGTAGGTTATTTAATGCCATATGACATTATACATATTCTGGTCAATGGTCAACTAGATTTATTTCTAACTTATCTATTTAATATGTTTACACACAATTTAAATGACAATTAGTTCTATTTGACTGATAGAAAGAACCCTATCAAAGTGCTACCTGGTTGATAGAATCCTATCAATGTTCTATCACTTAAGGTCTGAGTTGATCTGGGAGTGATAGCAATGAAGCTAGAGCTATGCACTAAGATGGTTAGATGTCATATGCACAACATTGTTGCTGGGGAATCTTACTCCTCTGTAGAGATGCAGTTGGTGAATTAAAATATATCAGAGAGAGAGCATATTAGTTTGTTAATTTGATTATTATGGTATATTCTATTATATTGGCCTTTTACCAAACTTTACCAATGTTAAGTTTGTTTAACAAGCAGCAGTTCAAAATAAAAACTAATATGTAATTACATCAAACAAAATAAATAAATCTATTTAATTCCATGATTAATGTGTCTTCATAACATTTCTATTAATTCACATCAACAATATCAATAGTGCAAAAAATTTAACATTCAATTATTCAAGTACCACAATATATGCAAAGAAATTACATTGTGATGATGCATTCAATCTTTTTATTTCATAAATCTTTTATGTGACATTATTTTTTTCTTACATTTCTACTTCAATTTTCTATATTCACAATGATATCACAAAGAGAATTATTCAAATGAAATCATAATAATATCTAGTGACACAAAGAATTAGTTTTAAGCAGGCCTTTTTCATAGATTCAATTGAGGTAGTCAATATTCTCCAGAGCTGGAGCTATGCACTAAGATGATTAAATTTCATATGCAGGACACTTGATATCACAAAGAGAGTTATTCAAATGAAAACATATACAGTGACACTAATATTTAGTTACTACAATGAACAAAATCCAAAAACTATAGCAAATTAAACAAGAAAGCACTAATAATTCTCTTTAAAGTCATTTCTTTGTCCATTGTTTTTTTTAGCTCATGATTTGTGATTTTTTTGCCTTTTCTTTTTTTTTAATAAAACGGTCTGTAACAGAAAATACACTTTTAAAAAGTTCCTTATTCCAAAATCCAAATTCCATCACACAAAAATGTTAGCATTCATCTAAGCTTATAAAGGCAAGTACTCTATTTCAGAATTTACCAATTGTACAACTTAGAATTCTTTAAAATAATTTTTCCTAATAAATGACTTTAAAAAAAGAAAAAAAAAAACAAATTAAAAATGAAAGCCCAGAAAATTCTAAATTATTATTCAGGTTTTATTTTTTGATTTATGCTTCATTTTCATATACTTTTGCTTTGCATTTTTAATAAAATCACAATTTAAAACTGAACCTTAGATAAAAATTTTCATTCATATATACATTTTTCTTTCAACTTCCTGGCATAAATTTTCTCACTAACATTAAGAGGTTTTTATTTTCTAGAAATCTTCATAGTTAATCTTGTAATTACCTCAAATGCTGGCCATGTTAATCAAATATTTACTTCAGAAGATTGCCAACATAAAAATCAGGAAGGAAATTCTTTTGAAACACACAAGTTAGTGAAGCTTACAAATAGGTGATTACTGCTCTAATCAATGAAAAGGTGCTAAAATCATTATAAGATAGGACATTTAAAGAGAGCGAGATTTTATTTGCTTATTAATCTGATTATTGCTGTATATTTTATTGGCCTTATACAAAACTTAGAAAATTTGACACAAATTATTTTTCTGAGTTTGTGCGAGACAGAATTAAAACTTGGCTTTTAGATTTCAGTTATTGTCGACACAATTTATCTGAATTTTAACAAAAATGAAATATTTATATTCTAAGAATAAACCAGGAAATGTTTGAAATAAACAATTTAACATCTAGTCAAGAGGAGATTTCTTACCTCTATCCTTTGGAAATATATGAACTCCCTTATCCCCTTATTAAATAGTACCATTGCTGTACTTCTTAAGTTAACGACCTTAGTCAAGGGGACCCAAAGGCTCGCTTTTCAATAGCTACTACACCGATGTGTAGGGGAGGGTGCTACTTCTTTCCTTGGATTGCTCCACTTTACCCTTGATCCTTATCTTAGAATGCTATGCACTAACCAAGGTAGCATCAAGTACCATTTTAAAAGTTTTTGGTATGAGTTGACATGAGATTGAACCCAGGTCTCCTGGACCATTAGAAAACACTCTACTCATTAGTCCAATGGACTGGTCCATTGGCCTCATGGTTAGAAGGTTCAAGGACTAAAAAATGGTACTTGATGCCTCCTTGCTAAACACTCAGCATTATAAGGTATGGATAAGGTAGCACTCTCCTCAACACCTCGCTGTAATAGCTATTGAAAAGTGAGCCTTTGGGTCACCCACGACTAAATTT
Source organism: Sepioteuthis lessoniana (assembly GCA_963585895.1). Classification (NCBI taxonomy): domain Eukaryota; kingdom Metazoa; phylum Mollusca; class Cephalopoda; order Myopsida; family Loliginidae; genus Sepioteuthis; species Sepioteuthis lessoniana. Next base: position 35,258,933 of record OY757947.1, on the reverse strand, counting down.
GCCAACTTTACTTACAAGGATGGATTTGCTATGGAATAAACCATGATTCTTGATTTTTAAATAAGTTTTTAAATCTTACTGCTTTACAGAGTGAAACGATTTCAAATATTGCTAACACTAATAATTTTATTCAGTATTAATCATTTCTTTGTAGACAGTTAAATGTTTTGAAGTTTTCTGATGTAACACTAATAATTTTAATTAAAGGAATTTCTTTGCGCACTATTTTCTTAAGCTCATGATTTGTGATTTTTTAAAAAATAAAACAGTATATAACAGACGATATCCTTTGGAAAAAAGAATCACTTACTTCAAAAACCAAATTCTATCCCCCACCCCAGAAAAATGGGTAGACAACATATTAAAGGGAAGTAATCTCTTTACAATTTACTAATTTGAGAACTTCAAATTTTTAAAATCATTTTTCTTACAAAATAAAATTTTGTTAATTATTATTTAGGTTTTATTTTAAATTCATGCAGCATTTTCTTGCATTTTAATAAACGTAAAACTGAACCAAATAAAGAAATTTTACAATCAACATTTTTCTTTCTTTCAATTTCAAGCTTCAAATTTTATTCATAAAATTTAAATAATCATGAAAAATTCATATTATTCAAAATTGAAAAATTAAACTTGTTAACTTTTTACAATTTTTCATTTTCAAATTATATACTGTTTTCCTTTCTTTATTTTCTTTTTTCACATTACAAATAATATTTTTCATTATTTAAAAATGCTAAAAAGAATATTTGAAGGAGAATTAAATATTTTAATTGTTTCCTTGGCTTTATCTTACTTAGAAAAAAGAAATTGAAGCACATCAAGATTTGAAGAAAAATGAATTTTTTTTGGAAAAAGATTAAACTAATATAAACATTCATTGTCTTCTAAATACTTTCAAATAACCTTCTAAATGTTTACCCAATATTAAGGATTGATTAGTAATACAAGAAACTATTTAACTGTGTGTAATCCAACATTAATGATTCAATTTAATAGAAATCATTTGTTAGTGCACAAATACTTTCACGTTTTATTATTTAACATTTGTAATTCTACTTAGAACGAACTGCTATGTACTATCAATTATTTGCACACACCTGTATAATTTCAAATAACTTATGATATAGATCCTAAATAATAATTGAATTGTTCTTTTTGACTAATAGATCAGACCCCAACAGGTACTATCATTCCAGGGTAGAGTAAACCTGAGAGTAATGATAATGAAGAGGTAACTCCACATTCCCCAAAGATCCAGCATTGGCGTATCACCATCACATGCAGTTTAGTGTCATACCTAGGAAAAACTGAGGTTGTCAGGTGAGGGGTTACCCATCTGCATTTACATATTCTACTGCCCCAGCCGATAGAGAAGAGCTAAGATAATTCTAAGATACCCAAAGTATATCATTAAATATATGATGTACCATACATAGAACATCTATTGTCGGGAGGAGTACGTAATACATTTCTATTGGTAATAATTTATTATAATTCTTTCTATAATCATTAATAATTGAAGAATTTGATGACTATCCTTAATTTGTTTATTTGAATAACATTTCTTTTTAAAGATCGAACGATATTCTCTTTGTCCTCTGGAGGTGTTAACTTAAAGAATATCAAAAACAAACATGTCTTTATCGTTGAAGATAATCTTTAATCCGATGAATAGAAATAGCTAATAATCATAAGAAAATTGAATTTTTCTACATTTTCTAGGTACAATTAATATTTGAAAAAAAAAAAATATGCATATTGCGCAAAAACTCCTTAAGTTTTATAATTGGTAAGTAGGAATATTCTACTGTCCAATTTACATGTAAAGGTTTCCAAAGAACTGAATATCATATTATCAAAGATATATTGAAAAGAGTTTTATTCGAAAAATTTATTTGGAAATCTCAGTTACTTAAAAATACGAGATATGATTGATAGCAATTCAATTCATTAAAAACAGACGATATATTTCTCAGTGGAGTGTTTTCCCTCTTGTTTATTATTAATAAAAAATGTCCTCAGCCAACATAATTCTTAGTGTCACGATAAGTTGCATTTATTTTTTTTTTAATTCGAAAATATACATAATGTGCTAAAATTACTCAAGTTATATATTAGTAGGTAAAAAAAAATGTATACACATGTGGTTATTTTGACAGCAATTAAATTAATTTTATATTCTTAGATTTACCATAGAATTTCATTATTTCATCTCAAACTTACTAACAGTAGATATAATGGTATATACATTCAGAAGAGATTTTTATTTTTTATAATAAAAAATGTTAATTTTACTCGTTTTTCAAATCTGGCTGTAATGGAAATGAAAGAGTACTCCTAATTCTAGGATTGGAGCCTCATCGTCAGATGCAGTTTAATGTTACGCCCAGGAGACTAGTTGGGGAGAGTTTCTTTTCTCTCTTCAGTCGGTATATTCTACATTCCCAGCTAACAGGACGAGGGATGGCGCTGGGCCAAGTAAACAATAAATTTATTCATAAAAACTATTTCCGTATTCATTCTCTAAATTCCTTTCATAGATATTTCGAGAGTAAACTATTTAAATCTTATTCTGTGCATTTCTAAATGAAATCATTTGAGATTCATTTTAATAGTTCTAAATATATGTAATCATCAAGTTTATGTATTTACGAATAATGATCAAAATCTCATGAATAGATTATTTTTAGATTATGTTGGTGTGCGTGCGTTTGTGTAAGAGAGAGACAGAGGGTGAAGAGAAAGTGGGTAACAGCGTCAATGAGATTGGGCAGAGTCGAGTAGCTCGGCAGTGCACCGAGAATAAACAGGAAGTAGTCATTGTGTGTTAGAATGTTGAGAGGCGGGCCACGTGGCTGAGAGAGAGAGAGAAACAGTGACAGCAGTTGCAGGCTGATAGTACGAATGAGATTCCTGATAGGCAGACAATGCACCAATGAGATTGGAGAGAGGAGATCAGCCGAGCAGTACTAGCAAGCCTAGTGGCAAGCGGACAGCTTGAATGCAAATGTAAAGAGACAGATTTTCGAGTAGTTTGCAATTACATATTCTAATTTCTCCAGCGATGAAGAGCGCTAAGATCATTCTAAGAAACCGAAAGTATATCATTAAATGTATGATTTGTCGTATGTAAATCGTTTTTTGGCGGTGGGGGGGTATTACCACTCCTTAGTAGGAATATGAATCGCATTAAAGTTTGCATTTCCACAGGGAAAACATTTAAATAATACTTTCTATAGTCATAAATAATTCATAAAATTGATGACAATCCTTTATTTCTTTCTTTTATAAACATTCCTTTTCAAACATCGAATGAGATTTTCTTTGTCTTTTGAAGGACCTAACTTATAGAATGTCAGAAACCAGTATCAAACAGATCTTTGTTATTAGATATGATCTTTAGTTTGATTAATAGAAATAAGAATAGGTAATTATGATAAAAATCTTTATTTCTTAATAATTTCGAATAAGACTTCATTTTTAATACAAAATAGACATTAACTGCAAAATATACAAAAATACAATTGAAAAAATAGATGTCAAAAGGAATTATCTGTCCTAAGAATCGAATAATCCGTGCGTATATATATATATATATATATATATATATATATATATATATATATATATTGTCGTTAAGAGAACGACCTACTGTCAACGTTCAACACGGAGGGTAAGCTCGGTAAGTCGACTGATCTGGAATGCTAGATCATGCATATTTTATTATGCATAGCTTACTAAAAAATATGCCTCTTGGATATGTTGATTGATAACTTATTCATTTACGCAACGACACCATCTGCTTGTAGTGCTACAAGGATATATTTTCCTATCCACACAAAATTGCTCGATTTTACAAAAGGACACCATCGACTGAAAATACTGTATAATCACCAAGAAATCCAAAGAGAAACATTTCATTAAGTATCGTCTTCACATATCCATGAAAAAAGGATACACTTTCTGTGAAAACCAATGGAAAAATCTAAATGAGTAGGATACAAGGACTGGTTCATTACAAAATGAGATTGCAATTATATATATATATATATATATAGTCGAACTGAGTTTGCAATTGTATACATATTTACATACACACACGAATGCTTACGATGTGGCATATTCCTTCTCACGTCGTGATAGTGTGTTGTCGTTAACACAACGACCTAATTCAACGTTCAAAACGGTTGGCAGAGCTAGGTAAGACGACTGACCCAGTATGCTAGATCATACATATTTTGTTATAGAAAAAGATACGAGAAAAGAGGTGCCAGTAGTATATTTTGATTGATGACTTATCTAATGGCACAACAAAATCTGCTACAATGATATACTTTCCTATCTACACAAAACTTCAAAATTTTACAAAAGAAACCATCGACAGAAAATACGGTATATAATCTCAAAGTGATCAAAAGACAGACTTTTCATTAAGTATTGTCTTCTCATAGCCATGTAAAAAGGATACAGTTTCTGTGAAAAACCAATGAAAAAATAAATAAATGAATAGGATACAAAGACATGTTCATTACAAAATGAGATTGCAATCATAAATACATATATATACATACACAGACAAGTGAACTGAGTTTGCAATTATATACATATTTACATATACACACGAATGTATATGACGTGGTATGTTCCTTCCCACGTCGTGATAAGAATTAAATAATGATACAAACAAGTTGAGATGAATCCTCCTTTTATAACATTTTCTAATTGATAAGACAATTTCTCAAATGTGTATAAGACAACAATCGAAAAAATATCTAATATTTCCTAAATGGAAATTTAACCATTAAAATATACTGTCAAATATATACTTGTCAGGCTGATTTCTAAGGATATATTAAAGTCATTTTGTTCCCCTGTTTGTCAAATAAAAAGAAATCCTATTATTGGTATGTTTACTTGACTCCTTCCCTCACGATGACTCATTTGCCCGCACTGCACGGCTGTTTACCTCCCTCGATCTTGCCTTTACTACCTGGTTTAGATATCTACTACACCCAATTCACCCTTACACAGCTTGAATACCTACCCGCTTCCTTTAGGCCCTTCCTATCTATCTATTCCCTCTTTTTTGACGGCCTTGTCCTGCCCCGCCCACTGTCAGACTCTCCTCCAATCACACATAAACCGTACTCGGATAAATGTTATCTCTCGATCATAAGACTTGTCCAGTTCATGATATGTCAAATGAAATATAATTCATATGCCCTAATATAATAACTACATTAAAATGTTTAACAGATGCTCGTGGTTTAATTTTTATGATAGACATGGCGAGCAGAGTTCAAATCTTGGATGTGGCAGTTTACATTTTCCATAAGGCTAATACCCTTGGGAAAGGTATGCATCCAACTATTCTATCTTCTCTTATAGCGAATTAGTAGGTAAGACTGGGCTCTTTAATTTTGCAATGGCAACCGATCTAGGAGAAGCACAATTCTCAATTCACTTTCGTGCTGAGAAAGTTGGTAAATATATCAAAATTTTGAAGCGATCTAAAAATATCAGATGTAAAGAAATTGGAAAATAATCTATGAAGTAAATAATTTTAGATTACTCAGTATTGATTAGTACATAATATTAATAATTAACAGATGTCCACCAGCAAAAAAACACAATCTTTGAAAATTCGGATGCTGATCAGGTAATAAATATGACAACAGAAAAAAAATAATGTCATCAAAATTAATACATTCTTTATAAAATGACATGTATTATAATACTGATATATATAAATTGATTATTCACTTCCAGCGAGATATTATGATAATTGCTGTTATAATGACACAAATAATTTCAACATTGGAGGAGTTGAAAAGTTCTTCAAATAATTTCATCTGCTAAATTATTTTTGACCAATGGGATCCATGCATTGCAACACTAATACAAGTGTACCAACTCCAAGGTTTCGTTTCGCTTTTCTTTATGCCACTTCAACAACTGTCGGTCATTAATGCCAAATCCATATATATATATATATATATATATATATATATATATACACAGTTCTATTTCAAACAATTCAGTTTAGCATAATCATGCAGTATCAATGTCAAAAAAGGATTCTATTTCAAAGAATTCAGTTTAGCATACAAAAACAGTTCCATTTCAAACAATTCAGTGTAGCATAAATAGACAGTTTAGTTCTATTTGACCCATAGATAGGACCCTGTCAGTTACTACCACTCCGGGCGAGGGTGGACCTGAGAGTAATGGGAATAAAGCCAGGTCACATTCTGCAAAGCACCAGGAATTTAACCTCACAATCAAATTGTTTCCTATCATATACAGTATGTGACTTTGTGGGGTCTTATCTCTCTAAATAGACACAGTCAGTGTATTCTTCAGTCCCAACCGACTGAGCTGATGTATGTGTGTGTGTGTGTGTAAAACCAGATGAGAATAAATTAAGAGGTAAATAACTTTATTTTTTAAAAATATTTTTTAGCCTTTATTTAGATGTGTTGTTGCTTCAGTGATTTTTTTTTATTTTTATATTCAAAGCTTTGCTTAGAAATGGCAGAGATTATTTACTTTATCTATAGTTCTTTTAGGAGTCACCTATCGATATATTGATCTGGTTCATTGTTGCTTACCTTTTTCTATTCTTGTAATTTACATTGGCCTCAAGTGCTTACAATAGCTTTTCTTGCTCAAGTTGACACTCATGAAAATACTGAACAGGCTTATCACTGCTTACATTCTTTCTTTTTATTTATTAAGCTTCCCTTAGACATGGCATATTGGTTTCAGCTCTTTTCTAGTAACTGTTTTTGCCTGAGAGATTAGTTTTCATTACATTCACTTGTAATTTTTAAATATTTGCTTTCGTATTATGTAGGTGTGTGTGTGTGTGAGAGAGAGACAGAGGCCTAAGAAAATAAGACAAGAAAGAAATACCCATCAAATATTTTTTTTAAATATATCCTAAAACTTTAATAATTACTATTGTTGTTTAAGTGGTCACCATTAAAAGTTCATTGCTGTTTAAGTTTTTCCTTTATTTTTCTTTTATGATCCATTCAATTATAGCTTAAACTCAAAACTGATTCACTTCCTTCTTTGTTGGGGAAAGTCTTTACCCGCTGAATACGTGCAGTCAGCATATACTACAACCTCGGCCAACAAGGTAGCCTAGTCTCCCATTTTCAGATATGGAAATTGTAGCATGATATGAGATTAAAAGGCCTAAAACGAGCTAAAATGATCAAAAAGCCAAAGATTAAATTTGTAGGGAGAAATTAGAGGAATTAATTTTACCTAGCCTATTCTAAATTTGATGATAATGCAATTTCTTACTATGTGAGACATATTTTCAATATTTCTTTACTTAAAATATGTCAATAGAGATTTGAAAATTTGAGTTTACGAAACAATCGGAACATTTTTTGGAGGGTGGGGTAGGGGGCTAATCAAGTAATACATAATTACAAAAATTACGTAATCAGATCAAAAAACAGCATTAGTGTAGAAAATTCTAACATTCAAATGAGATGATTTCAGGAAAATGCTATTTTTTTAAAGATGGATGTGAGAATATTGACAACCTCACTGTTGACTTAGATTGTAAAGAACAAAATAAATGTCAATGAGTTAGAACCAATGTCTTTGCACATTATTGATATTTTTTCTACAGCAAAATGATTTCAATTATTCAAAAAATTATAGCAGTAAATATAACCATTTTCAAATAATTTGCCATGTTACCGCTAATATATTCATATAGTTTACATTGGTTGGCTGGTTGTTGGGTTTTTATCGCATACTAACATTTGTAGGCTATAGAATACCAAAAAAATTTTCATAAAAATAGTATGTTCTTAATCAAACAATTCTGGTTAGCACAATTTAATTGTTTAACACAGTTTAATTGTCAAAAACAATTCTATTTCAAGATATTCAGTTAATTCAAACAGTTCTACTTCAGCCAATAGTTTAGTATAGATTTTGTTTACGCGATATTAAATTTCAAAACAGTTTTATATTAAACAATTCGGTTTAGTGTAACTAAATTTTCAAACTGTTCCATTTCAAACAATTAAGTTAAGGATAAAGACTCAGTTTAATTGTCAAAAATATTTCTATTTCAAGCTATTCAGTTTAGTCAAACAGTTCTAATACTAACAATTCAATTTAGCATAAGTCGGCAGTTTAGTTCTATTTAACCTTTAGATAGGGGCCTATCCGGTGCTACCATTCCATGACAGACTGGACCCGGAAGCAATGGCAATGAAGGGGCACTCCCCATTCCCCAAAGCTCGAGCATAACTGAAACCTCACCTTCAGATTGTTTAGTGTCATATCCAGGACATTCGTAGGCTTGGTCTTACTCTACTGCAGAGGTGCAGTTAGTGTATTCTACAGCCCCAGCGGAGTGGGCAAAGAGAAAAGGGAGAGAGAGATAAGAAAATATGACAATAAAGAAACACCATTCAAAGAATTAAAAAAAAAAAATCATATGATGAGTAAAATAAGGTTGTCAACTTTAGTCTAGGTTGACCCAAAGGCGCCCTTTTCAATAGCTACCACACTGAGGTGTAGGGGAGGGTGCTACTCCAATGCACATAATGACAAAAATAAATATAATCATCTCCAGTGATATCTCAGAAAACTGATTAAATTAAAACATGCAAATATATCCTTATACTTTAATAATTACTGTTGTTGCTTAAGTGGTCACCATTAAAAGCACATGGCTGCTTAAGTTTTTCCTTTATCTTTCTGTTATTTACAAATATTTGCTTAGTAGTGGCACATAGTCCTGAAATACTTACAGTTGTTGCTGTCGATTAAGCGGTCACCCATATGAGTATGGAACAGACTCATCACTGCTTACCTTATTTCTTATTCTTTATTTAGCTTCCTTTAGAGATGGCACATTGGTTTCAGCTCTTTTCTAGTAACTTTTATCTTAAGTGATTATTTTCTTTCCATTCGCTGATAATTTCCTGAGATTTTCTTTAGTATAGCACACAGGCCTCCGGTAGCTGTTCTGGATTAATTGATCATCCATTGAATTATAGCTTAAACTCAAAACTGCTTAACTTCTTTCTTGTTCTTTTCATTCACTAAGTTTACCTTAGAGAATTACAGTAGAGGGCTAAGACACATCCCTGACCAATGTGATTCCTGAAGATGACACTAAGCCATCTGATGGGGAGGATACAGTCTTGGAACTTTTGGAAGCAGGGTGACATAATGCTCAGTCTCTCGGACCTAGTTGTCAAGTATTATGAAATGCCACCTCTGGCCAACAGGCAGCATTGTTGGGGGAAAGTCTTAACCCTCTGAAGAGTAGCAGCCAGCATATACAACAACCCCAGCCAACAGGACTGAAAGGAGGTTATTGTTGTTTTGAAAACTGATAAAACTCCAATCAGACTTCATATAGAATATTGTACCTAGGCCTAGTCTCCAGTGTTCAGACATGGAAATTGCAGTCTAATATTGACATTAAAAGGCATAAGACTAACTAAAATAACCAAAGAGCCAAAAATTAAACTTTGAGGGAGAAAATAGAGAAATTAATTTTCACTACTAAAAAGAAGAATTAAGTTTAATCTCAATTCTAACTTTGATGATAATGCAATTTCTTACTATGTGAGACACTTTCTCAATATTTCTTCTTTAACTCAAAATATGTCCATTGTGATTTTAAAATTTGAGTCGACTAAACAATTAGAACTTTTTATTAATTGGCTGATCAAGTAATACATATTTGCAAAAAATTGCCTAATGAGATCAAAAACAGAATTAGTGTAGAAAATTCCAACATACAAATTAAATGATTTCAGGAAAATAATATCTTTTTATTTAACATGGATGTGACATGTTAGTCAACAGTGACTTTCTCAAAGAAGGTACAAAAACAAAAAAATGTGAATGAGTTAGAATTAATTTGTTTGCTACTGGAATTAATATTGTTTCTACAGTAAAATGATTTCAATTATTGAAAAATTATTGCAGTAAATATCACCAGGGATTCATCTAAAACAAAAAAAAACTAATCTATTTAATTCCCTGATTAACATCTTTTCAAAACATTTATTTCATATGAACAACATTAATAGGATAAAAAAATTTAAGTAAATTTTCATCATTACCACAGTTTAAGCAAAATGTTTAATTTGAAGCAGCTGTACTCTGACACAGTTACTGTTTTATACTATTAAATAGCAAAATGTAATCAAGTAGAGGATATAGTTTTTATCCCTTCTTTGATGAGAAAGAAAACATCCTCTATTCTCTTTGATATTATTTAGACTTGATGAGCAGTTATCTCCCCTTTACTGTCATCATTTAAAGCATTGCATTGGCTTTTTTCTGTCAAGGAGATTCTGTTTCATGTTTCCCTATTCTTAAAAGCATTGCTACAATGCATTATATATATATATATATATATATATATATATATATATATATGAAAAATTAACTTAAATCGCGAGTCGGAAATCTTCTTCACCTTATCGGATCATCAGGAAGTCTAACCCCGAGGTTAGACTTCCCGATGATCCGATAGGGTGAAACTTTAGTAGAAGATTTCCGACTCGCTATTTAAGTTAATTTTATAATTGGCTCCACTCGTTTTGAGCACTTTTGTAATTGTAGCATTGCAGTGTTCGTGGAAGGTTTTAGTTTTCTTTTGACCAACTGACTGCATATCCCTTGATTTTTTTCAAGGGGTCTGACGAGGTTGGTCTTTTCTTTCTTTTTGATCAATAATATTTTTTCTTTTCCCCCAGGCGGTGATTCGAGATATTCTTATCTCTTGTTCCTGACGGGTTTTTTTTTCTTTTTTTCTGGTACCATGAATGCTGGTAGATATTACATTAGTAAATATATATATATATATATATATATGTATATATTGCAGCCAGTATATTCATATAGTTAACTTTGGAGTAAGACCAATGATAGGATGACTTGACACTCACGAGGAACTCATCTAAAATTTAAAAAAATAGTAATAATGCTTGACAAAATAATCTATTTAATTCCCTGAATAATATCTCTTCAAAACATTTCTCATTTCATATGAACAACATCAATAGGGAAAAAAATATAAGTAAATTATTCAAGTACCAAAGTTTATGCAAATAAATTACATTGTATGGATATTTTCCATTTTTTCATTCCAAATTATTTGTGTTCCTAATAATCATTTCCCAAAAATATCAGAAAGAAATGAAAATATTCCAATATATCGTGGCATTAATAATTACTTTTGAACATGCCTTTTTTATTTACAAATTGTTTTAATTCAAGAATATCTTTTCAAAATATTTCTCTCGGTTCAAATCCACAACACCAGAAGTTTTAAAAAAGTAGCATTGACTTTAAATTGGTGGTTTCTACGAAAAATTCTAAGGAAAATCATTTCATATTGTGTTTTGTTTATGTGGGAAATTACTTAACAGAATTTAATCTCAATAGATATTGTATTCAAGGTGTATATGTTCTAAACAAGGACCATTTTTTCAAGTTGATGTGAAAAGATATCAAAAAATAGATGTCTAAGGATGGTTTGATGTTTTTATTTAATAGAATATCAACATTTGTGTGATGCCCAAGGAGGCATGACAAAAAAATGATAATTATCATTACTGTAATTCATTATTTGATATTTATCTTATGTAATTGTAGATATGCAAAACTTGTAATATTTTTGTTTATTCCTAATAAAATAAGTTAAATCATCTTATAAAACCAAATAAAACTGAAAACAGTTTTAAATGTTGATTTCTAGAAAAAGAAAGAAAACGCATCAGATTGGATTGGTAAATAAAATGTCCTTCTATCAAGAGGAATTTCACATATGCTAAGAAAATGAGAATGTATATTTTTGTGTCACAGTTGAGAAAATTTAGCTGAATTATGACTGATAAAAGACATTTATCTTTTAAGTAGGAAAATTTATATGTAAGTAACTTTTTCAACATATGGTCCAGAGATCAAGTCCATAGAAATGTTTATTGACATCATTCAGTATTTAATCAAATGTCACAATATATGTTCTAAATTCACTGTATGCCTATTTGTAATAAATATTATTTGTGATATCATTGGATATTTTCTATTTAATGGTATATCAACCTTTTGGGAGAATTCAATATTTAATCAACTTCCTGTTTGTATACATTTGTTTATATATATATATATATATATATATATATATATATATATATATATAGGGGGTGCATGTTTACATTATTTGTAACAGACAAGTTGACAGTTAACTATTTTTAAATGATTTAGTAAAGCTCATTTGTTAGCACACATTTAAATGTTTTCAAGTATTGCTAGCACAAAGAAATATTTTTATTATTCATTTGTTTTTTGACAGATTATTTGAAGTATTCTCATACAGCTTTAATTATTCTAAAGTAATTTCTTTACTCAAGGATTTTCTTTAATCTCATGATTTATCATGTTTTGGGGGCTTTTTTAAAGTTATCTCCCTTTACTGTCATTGGTTAAAAACATAATTTGCCTTTTTTCTTTCAAAGCATTGTTTCATGTTTAGAGGTATGCTTCCATTTTCATAAAAGTATTGCAACTTATAAATAAATATATATATAAAATACATAAGATAGGGAAAGAGCATATTTGTTAATTAATTAGATTAATTTTATTTTATTCTCTTGGCTTTTAGCCACACTCGACAATTAAACGTTTTCAAGTATTGCTAGCACTAATGTTAATTGAGACTTAAATTATTTGAAGCATTCTCATACAACTCTAATAATTCTATTCAAAGTAAATTCTTTACTCACAGATTTTCCTTAAGCCCATGGTTTGTCATGTTTTTTTTTGTTTTTTTGTATAAAAATCATTTAACAGAAAACATAGCTTGTAAACATTATTTACTTAAAAAAACGATTTCCACCCAGCTAAAAAATCTGATATTTATATCTGATGATAAAGGAAAATATTCTATTTCTGAATCTAGCAACTTCAGTAATTATAATTTTCTGAAATCATTATTCTAATAAACGATTATCTTCTAAAGGAAAACATTTTCAAAATAAAAAGTTTAACAAAAATCTCAACGATAATAAAAATTTTTTTTAGGTTTTCGTTTAAATTTTTTGTTACTTTTTAGTGCTTTTTCACATTACATCTTTTTTTTTTTTTAAACTGAATGAAACATATTTGCAATCCTTCCCGATTACTTTCTATTTCGAGATTTTCATTTTATTTATAAAATTTAAAAAATTATGAAAAATTTAACATTACTTAAATATTTTAATTTACCTTTCAATATTTATTACTGTTCTTAATTTTTCATATCACAGTTTTCCTTCTTTTTTTTTCCTTGAAAAAAACATTCGTCATCATTTAATAGTGTTACAAATTGTTATGAGAAAAAAAGTTAAAAAATTAAACATCTCAAGTTCTGAAATTGTTAAATGCTGAAATAGCTTACTGCACTCTATCACCTGACAAACACCAGCTTTCAATTTGAGTGAATTGCTTTTGAAAGTAAAAAAAACTTTGATTTATATATATATATATATATATATATATATATATATATATATATAATGATCTAAAATCATCTGCACCCCACAGAAAATACCAAAACCCGAGGTTAAGCAAAAATAATTTGTTTTGAAATTAGTTTGAAGGATTAGAACATTGATTTTTTAAAAAAATACTTTAACGACTCCCTTGATCTCTATCCAGTAAAAATGATTTATCAGCAACACAGGTAAGTATTCAACTGTGTGCAACAAAAATACATGCATATATAAAATAAAAGCATAATCGGACATAAAAAATCAGTTTCACCTACCACAGTATGTGCCGTTTCGTGTGATCAGAAAAGACAAAAAGAGAAACAAGTCTAATCACTTCTGCCCTTAATAAACCTAGTGAATGGCCAGATCTTTATGAAATAACTGTTACAATTAAAGATATGAAATGATCCGTGGACTTGTTGAAGTTTATTTCAAAATGGCGACCTCGTGAGTATCGATGACAGATTACAAAGGATTCTGAAAATGTTGCCTGTTCGACAAAAACATCATCAAAAACGAAAAGAAATTACCCTTAACGCATTCATGCTAAACGTTCAAGAATTACTCTCCATCATAATCCAGATAATAAATGTCATTAGATAAATTAAATGAAATCGATATGAATAATTGTCAATCTCTTCTATGTGTCTTCCACCAGTGAATATAACAAATAAGGAAATGACGTCATCGTCTACAAGACATTCTGGTTTTAAAAAAAAACTTGTTGCGACTATGCTATAAAATCTTTCGAATTTGACATCACAAAATTTTTTAGAATTTAAAAAATCTTATGAATTAAAATCATATTCTATTTTGATTAGAGAACTGGCATATATATTTTTATTATGTTTTATATCACAAAAATCCGAATACATCCGAATGTTTCCGAAAAGAAAAGATAACTGCGTTTTAATTATAACCGAGAATTATTAGCGTCCTCATCTTCTACCACTACTAATTTAGAAATTAACAACAAAAATATCAGCAAAATCCAAATACTTACGTAATAATAGAAAATTACCCTAAATTATAACGAAATATATTATTAATAACGATAATAAAAAGATTAATATAAAATCCCTCATTTCACAGTTAAAATGTCAGACTAGTTTTGAAAATTAATACATTTAACTTCATCTTTTTTACGTAGAGCCCATATGTTTTTCCGCGTTAGCATGAACAGAAAATAATAACACGACAATCTTAAATCAAGTGTCACAATATATGTATTCATTTGATTGTATGCCCATTTTGAAGTTTTCATTTGAAAATTTTTATCTGTGTTATTAGTGTAAGTTTTCCGTTTAAAAGTGTATCAGACTTTTTGAATGATTTGATATAAAATCCGGTTCATACATATATGATTTGAAAACGATGAGTTAACACTCAACTATATTTTTAAATGACAAGTTAAAGTTCATTTGTTTGCATACAATTAGATGTTTTCAAATATTGCTAACACCAATAATTTAGCATTTAAATATTCTAAAGTGTTTGCAAGAATAAAAAAATAAATAAAAACGTCACGATATTTGGAATAGAATTCAAGTGATTAAAACACGCTGACCGATTTACGCGAGAGAGTCGCTCATGTGTTTTTCGCGCAAATTATCTTCTCGGCCATTTTGTCTTCTCGAGCTGATAAATTAAGCTCTTGTCTTCACCAGTTAATATAATTATTATGTTCAAAGAGAAAAGAAGTTAGACTCGTACTTCATGACAATTTATCTCATTAAAACAGATGATATGTATTTATATATGTAATTTCGCTGGAGTGACGACAACCGCGGTTAATTATGAATAAGATTTCCGTAGATATATAGCAATAAGTGTTACGATAATTATAATCATTGATGAATTTAAGTTTTATTAAGTAAGGCATTTCTTAAGGTCTAAGTTATTAATCATTCTTTCTGTAGTCATAAATAATTGAAGAATCCCACAACTTATCTTAATTTGTTTCTTTCACTATCATTCATTTCAAATCATCATATCAGATTCTCTTTGTCATCTGTTGGAGCTCACTTAAAAAATTTCATTCTGTGCTCCCATATCATTTCTTTTGAATACTAAATTTGATTCTCATTTTGTGTTCTGAGCTAAATTTACTAAATAATTATGGAATGGATTTCTATTTTTAAGGAGCAATTTCAATGTTTACATTGTTGGATACCTGATTCTGTGAGCTTTATGAGCTGTTATCTCCCCTTTACTGTCAATGGGTAAAAAATTTATTTGTCTTTCCTATGTCATTGACATTTTTGTTGTTCAAGTCCGTGGGTTGTTTGTGTTTTATGGCATATCAACCTTTGGAAGTTATTTAACGCCATATCCATTTTCATACTAATAATTATTATATTAGATTATGATCTGTTCTATTTCACACACGAGTACACGGCTTAATTATTAAAAGCATTTCTATTTTAGTCTATTCAGTTTATTCAAACAGTTCTAATTCAGCCAATTCTGTTTAGTATACATATAGATTTTGTTCACATACAGTTAAATGTCAAAACAGTTTCATATTAAACAATTCAGTTTAATCTAAGTACACTATCAAAGTTAAAAATAGTTCCATTTAAAGCAATTCAGTTTACAATAAGTACACAGTGTGTCAAAAACATTTCTATTTCAAGCTATTCAGTTTAGTCGAACACTTCTACTTAAAACAATTCAGTTTAGTCTAAGTCTGCAGTTTATTTCTATTTAACTCTATCAGCTTCTACCATTCTGGTCTTGAGTGGTCCTGGTAGCGAGGGCAATGGAAGAGTACTCCTCATTCTCCAAAGCTCCAGCATAACTTTAACTTCACCATCAGATTGTTTAGTGTCATATCCAGCACACTCTTTGGGGGAATCTTACCCTTCTGCAGTGGTGCACTTGGTATATTCTACAGCCCCAGCAGACTGGGCAATTTTCGTTGTTTTGTGTTTATAGATGTTATTACATTTGGATGCAAGTATTGCCACAATTTCTTTATATATAGAAGAGAGAGAGAGAGCATTCAATATATATTGGTTGGTTGGGTTTTATGAAATGTCAAACATTTTAGCTAATTTAATGCCAATTCATTTTTATAGATTTCAATTAAATATATGATCTCTAAACTCATTTTATTTATATTTTTAAATCTGAGTAGGCTCATAATTTTTTTTGTACATAGGGAAATTCTTTCAAGTATTGCTATCTAACACTAATAAATTCTATTCAATATTCATCATTTGTTTGCAGACTGTGAAATAGTTATAAGTATTACTGTTTAACAGTAATTATTCTATTCAATAGCAATCATTTGTGCAGTGTCAAATGGTTGTAAGTATTGCAATGTACCACCAATAATTTAAGTTAGGCATACTGTTTAAGAGGTTCAAGTCTTGCTACTTTCTGATAATAATTCTGTTCAACATTACTCAGTTGCTTTTTACACATTTTAATTGTTCCAAGTATTTCTATGTATCAATATCAATTCAAATAAACATCAGTCACTTGTCAACACACAGTTAAATGGTGAAAGTTCTATTTCTAACAATTCAATGAAACCTCAGTCATTTGTTACACAGGTAAATTTTTAGTTGGGTTTTATGGCATATCATTTCTACTTCAATTTTCTATATTCACAATGATATCACGAAGAGAATTATTCAAATGAAAATATAATAATATACAGTGACACTAATAATTAGTTTTAAGCTGGCTTTTTTCATAGAATCAATTGAGGTAGTCAATATTCTCCAGAGCTGGAGCTATGCACTAAGATGGTTAAAACTGAACCTTAAATAAAAATTTTCATTCATATGTACATTTTTCTTTCAACTTCCTGGCAAAAATTTTCTCAGGAACATTAAGAGGTTTTTATTTTCTAGAAATCTCCATAGTTAATCTTGTAATTACCTCAAATGCTGGCCATGTTAATCAAATATTTACTTAAGAAGATTGCCAACATAAAAATCAGGAAGGAAATTCTTTTGAAACACACAAGTTAGTGAAGCTTACAAATAGGTGATTACTGCTCTAACCAATGAAAAGGTGCTAAAATCATTATAAGATAGGAAATTTAAAGGATTAATAATCTTACATGAGAATTCCTTAAGTCAATGAAAGAATCAAGTACTCTTTACCACACAATAATTTGTTGACTCATACTAGAGTGATGAGTAGAGAAGGAAAATGAACAAGAAGAAAAATATTATGAGGATTTAATGAATGAAAAAAGATATAATGGGATTACATTTGAATAAACTGGAATCTGAAATAATGAATGATTATACAAGTGAGGATAATGAAGAAGTTGATGACAGCAAAATGAAAAATTGACCTTAGTGAGTGAGCAAGATGAAGTAAATAGGATTTTTCTATCAATTGCCAATAGCCACTGAGTGTTTCAAGCAAAGTTTTCTAATTAATAATTCAAAATACATCAGAGAGAGAGAGAGAGAGAGAAAGAGAGAGTGACAGAGCATATTGGTTTATTAATCTGATTATTGCTGTATATTTTATTGACCTTGTACAAAGCTTAGAAAATTTAACACAAATTATTTTTCTGAGTGTGTGTGAGACAGAATTAAAATTTGGCTTTTAAATTTCAGTTCTTGCAACACAATTTATCTGAATTATAACTGAAATGAGATATTTATACTCTAAGAATAAACCAGGAAAAGTTTGAAATAAAAATGTCTTTAACATGTAATAAAGAGGTGATTTCTTTCCTCTAGCCTTTGGAAATATTTGAATTCCCTTATACAATAATACCCCGACTATGTTCTAAGAATAAACCTGGGAAAGTTTGAAATAAATAATTTAACATCTAGTCAACTGGAGATTTCTTACCTCTTACCTTTGGAAATATATGAACTCCCTTATCTCCTTATTAAATAGTTCCACTGCTGTACTTCTTAAGTTAGCGAGCTTAGTCAAGGAAGACCAAAAGGCTCTTTTTTCAATAGCTACTACACCGATGTGTCGGGGAGGGGGCTACTCCTTTCCTTGGATTGCTCCACTTTACCCTTGATCCTTACTTTACAGTGCTATGCGCTAAACAGGGTACCATCAAGTACCCTTTTTTGAGTCTTTGGTATGAGTTGACTTAGGATTGAACCCAGGTTTCCTGGACCATTTGCGAACACTCTACTCAATTGGCCAATGGACTGGTTCATTGGCCGTGGGGTTAGAGGGTTCACCAAAGGCTGGAAGACCAAAAAATGGTACTTGATACCTCCTTGCTAAACACTCAGCAATATAAGATATGGATAAGGTAGCACTCTCCCTTACACCGCGCTGTAGTAGCTTTTGAAAAGGGAGCCTTTGGGTCACCCTCGACTAATGTTGTCAAATTAACTTACTCTACTTATACAAGGATGGATTTGATATTGAATAAACCATGATTCTTTATTCTTAAATGAGTTTTTAAATCTTATTGGTTTACACAGTAAAACGATTTCAAATATTGCTAACTCTAATAATTTTATTTAATATTAATCATTTCTTTGTAGACAGTTAAATGTTTTGAAGTATTCTCATGTAACACTAAGAATTTTATCTAAATGAATTTCTTTGCATTCTGTTTTCTTAAGCTCATGATTTGTGATTATTTTAAAAATAAAACAGTATATAACAGAAAATATATTTTGGATTAAAGAATCACTTACTTCAAAAACTACATTTTATCCTCCCCCCCCAACAAAATGGCTAGACCACATATTGGAGGGAAGTAATCTCTTTACAATTTACAAATTTAAGAACCTCAAATTTTGAAAATCATTTTACAAATAAAATAAAATTTTGTTAATTATCATTTAGTTTTTATTTTAATTTCAAGGTTCAAATTTTATTCATAAAATTTAAAAAAATCATGAAAAATTTGTATTATTCAAAACAGAAAAATTAAACTTGTTCATTTTTTACAATTTTTCATTTTCAAATTATATACTGTGTTCCTTTCTTTATTTTCTTTTTTCACATTACAAATAATATTTGTCATTATTTGAAAATGCTAAAAAGAATATTTGAAGGAGAATTAAATATTTTAATTGTTTCCTTGGCTTTATCTTACTTAGAAAAAAGAAATTGAAGCACATCAAGATTTGAAGAAAAATGAATTTTTTTTGGAAAAAGATTAAACTAATATAAACATTCATTGTCTTCTAAATATTTTCAAATAACCTTCTAAATGTTTACCCAATATTAAGGATTGATTAGTAATACAAGAAACTATTTAACTGTGTGTAATCCAACATTAATGATTCAGTTTAATAGAAATCATTTCTTAGTGCACAAATACTTTCACGTTTTATTATTTAACATTTGTAATTCTACTTAGAAAGAACTGCTATGTACTATCAATTATTTGCACACACCTGTATAATTTCAAATAACTTATGATATCAATCCTAAATAATAATTGAATTGTTCTTTTTGACAAATAGATCAGACCCCAACAGGTACTATCATTCCAGGGAAGAGTAAACCTGAGAGTAATGATAATGAAGAGGTAACTCCACATTCCCCAAAGATCCAGCATTGGAGTATCACAATCACATGCAGTTTAGTGTCATACCTAGGAAAAATTGAGGTTGGCAAGTGAAGGGTTACCCATCTGCATTTACATATTCTACTGCCCCAGCCATTAGAGAAGAGCTAAGATAATTCTGAGATAGTGAAAATATATCATTAAGTATATGATGTGTCATATGTAGAACACTTATTGTTGGGACGAATATTACCACTTCTTAGTTGGAATATTCTGTAATCCAATTTACATGTAAAGGTTTTCAAAGCATTGAATATCATTATGAAAGATATACTGAATAGAGATTAACTCGAAAAATTTGTTTGGAATTCTCAGTTACTTAAAAACACAAGATATGATGGATAGCTATTCATCTCACAAACATATATATTAGGTAAGTAAAAAAATGTACACATGTATTTATTTTGACAGTAATTAAATTAATTTGAAATTCTTAAATTTACAACAGAATTTCATCTTTATTTTACCATGAACAATCCATTTTGAATGTCTCAAATTTATTAACAGTATATATAGTAGTATATAAATGTTGGTGAGAGAGAGAGAGAGAAAGAGATAGAGAGGGTATGAAGAGAAAGAGGGGGGCGAGTGATAAGAAATATAACAAGAAAGGAATACCTTTCATAATTAATTTCGTAATAAATTCACATAATGACATAGAAAATGAATAAAATTATCACCAGTGATATCTCGAAATTTATTAAATAAAAACATGTAAATATATGCTAATATTTTTATAATTATTACAAACAGGTACAAGACAGACGTGTCATTCCTGCGATATTTGTTGGTGGAGGGGTGTTACTACTCTGCAGTCATTTTGTTCTTCAGATCCAGCAGACACAAAATACCGCCAAGTGTATAATAAGTTTCAATCTATTAAATGAAAACATGGAAATATATGCTAATACTTTGATAATTACTACCGTTGCCTAAGTGGTCACCCATATAAAATTTGAACAGGTTCATCACTGCTGAAGTCTTTCCTTTATTTTCCTTTTATTTATTAAAATCTATTTACATATGTTACATAGGCCTATGGTGTTTACTGTACCTGCTTTTGCTTCATTGGTCACCCATCCAATTAATGAACAGGATCATCACTGCTTAGTTTTTTCGTTTTATTTACTAAGCTTTCCTTAGAGATATGACACACTTATTTCATTTTTTTCAAATAAATATTGTTGCCTAAATGATTACTGTTCTTTACATTCTCTTTCTTTCTTAAACTTCGCTTAATTACGCCGTGCAGGCTTCAGATATTCCGTGAAAACCAATAAAAAAAGAGTCTAATTGAATAGAAGTTAACAGTTTTACGATTAAAGAAAATTTTCTATATTCTTGTAAAAATCTCTCATTTGCGTGGATTTTGTTACACAGTTGCAATTAATAAGGTCCTGAATAGCAGTAATATTGTTATTTACAAAGCTTTGCTAAGATATGGCAAACAGGTTTCAGGTTGCTTACGGTCGTTGTTAAATGATCAGGATCCAAGTATTGAACAGGCAACATCATCGCTTCTTGTTATTCACTTTCTGCTCTGATACGAAACACAAGTCTCAAGTTATTTTTAACCTGTTGTTGCTTACAAAACGAACTACTACAAACTATACATTAACAAAAAGTAATGAACGGCTCGAAAATTAATTCTACTAAAGAAGAAAACACTATTGAAACTGTTAACGGAATTCCTTCCTCACCTACTCTAATATGAGAAAATAAACTTGAGTTATTTACTAATTTACGGAATGATTATCATCATAAAAACTATATATATATATATATATATATATATATATATATATACGACTTGAGTTTACTAATGTTGGAGATATATTTTCACACACATGTGAAGTGGAATTTTCCTTCTCTCTTTGTGATAATAATTGAATAATAATACAAACAAATTGAGATAAATCCTCCTTTTATAACATTTTCTAATTGATTGGACAATTTCTCAAATGTGTATGAGACATCACCAGAAAAATATCTAATATTTCCTAAAGGGAAATTTAACCATTACAAGATACTGTCAAATATATGATTGTCAAGCTGATTTCTAAGGATATAATCAAGTCAGCTTGTTCCCCTACGTGTCAAATAAAAACAAATCCTATTATTGGTCTGTCTAGTTGACTCCCTCCCTCACGATGTCTCACTTGCCCGCAATGCACGGCTGTTCTCGCCTGTACTACCTGGCTTTGATGTCTACTTCACCCAATTCACCTACACAGCTTGAATACCTTCCCATTTCCCTTAAGCCCTTGCTATCTATCTTTTCCCACACTTTCGACGGCCTTGTCCTGCCTCGCCCACTCTCTGTCTGACTCTTCCCCAATCACACATAAACCGTGCTCGGATAAATGTTATCTATCGATCATAAGACTTGTCCAGTTCATCATATGTCAAATGAAATATAATTGATATGCCCTAATTACTACATTAAAATGTTTAACAGATGCCCGTGGTTTAATGGTTATGATAGACATGGCGAACAGTGTCCAAATTTTGGATGAGGCTGTTTGCATTTTCCATAGAGCTGATACCCTTAGGAATGATATGTATCCAACTATTCTCTCTTCTGGTATAGTGAATTAGTAGGGAAGACTGGTCTCTTTAATTTTGCAATGTTAACCGATCTAGGAGAAGCACCATTGTGAAGAAGATTGTTCCACTCGGCTTAGAAAATTGCCCCGGTCTCACATCCTGCTTGTGCGGGGAGAATTGGTAAATATATAAAAATATTGAAGTGATCTAAAAATATCAGTATTAATCAGTAAATAATATTAATAATTAACAGATGACCACCAGCAAAAAAACTGTAAATCTTTTAAAATTCGGATAAAGATCAGGTATTATGAGGATAAAAACATAAAAAATAAAAAGAGAATATCATCTAAATCAATACCTTCTTCATAAAATGACATGTATTATATATATATATATACACACACACACACACACACACACAGGAGGATCATTAAATAAGTTTCCATATTTTTTTTATATAGGGAGCTTTTATAGATAGTACACATATGAAACTCTAGTTTCCTTCGAAGTAATCTCCTCCAGCTGCAATGCACTTGTTCTAGCGTTCCAACAACTTATGGGAGGCCCCATGGAAGTCCTCTTGTGTGAGCGTATCAATCACCTTCGTCACAGCCTCTTTCATCTCCTCAAGGTCTGAACTATAGGGAGGTTGAGGAACTGTCTTGATGCTCATCTTTGTCAAATAGTCTGTGACAAGGATGGAGTTGTGGACTGGTGCATTGTCCTCGTGGAAATGCCACTGACCCGATTTGAAGAGAACTGGTCTCTTCCCTAGGAATCTCTTCCCGAACTCCCTTAAAACCTCAACATAGTAACCCTAACCCTAAGCCTTTGGCCAATCAACTCTGGTGTATTGACTTCCTTACTCCTCCCACACCTCTCATCATCCCTCACAGATTCCCTCCCTTCCTTGAATCTCTTATGCCACTCAAAAACTGATGCTCGATTCATGCAAGATGCTCAAAAAGCAGTCAGAAACATGGTCCATAAGTTTCTTTGGCAAGTTTAAAACAGAATTTTATTGCATATCGTTCTTCTAAAGTGTGCTCACGTCCAGATCACATTTTTGAAATTCACCAGCCGTGACAATCAAGCTTTAGTAGGGTGTACTCCAATTCCTGCTGTAGCTGTTTATTTAAACCTGGAATCATAAAAATTAGTCAGTCATCTCATAAGATGTATAGCAATAACA
Source organism: Sepioteuthis lessoniana (assembly GCA_963585895.1). NCBI lineage: Eukaryota > Metazoa > Mollusca > Cephalopoda > Myopsida > Loliginidae > Sepioteuthis > Sepioteuthis lessoniana. Next base: position 35,235,124 of record OY757947.1, on the reverse strand, counting down.
TAGTGAATTTTCAAGAGTCTATGACAATTTTAAATGCATGTACAAAAAGGTCTGGAAACTTATTGAATGCACCACTTATATATATATATATATATATATATATATATATACACACACCGATTATTCACTTTGATGTAGATATTCTTATAATTGCTGTTAGATTGATACAAACGATTTCAACACTGTTGGGGGAGAGGAACTGACAAGTTCTAATAATGATTTCCTTTTTTGAGATTACTTTTTTGACCCATGGTATCCAAGCACTAAAACACTGATAGAAGTGCAAGGTTTGGTTTCATCTCGTTTTATGCCACATCAACAATTGTGGGTTATTCAATGCCAAATTCATTTTTATTCATATACACAGTTCTATTTCAAATAATTCAGTTTAGCATAAGTACACAGTTTCAATGTCAAAAAGCAGTTCTATTTCAAAAATTTCAGTTTGACATACAAAAACAGTTCCATTTCAAACAATTCAGTGTAGCATAAATACACAGTTTAATTCTATTTGACCAATAGATAGACCCGTACCAAGTGCTAGCGCTCTGGGGGAGGGTGGAACTGGGAGTAATGGAATTGAAAGATTCTCTGCATTGCCCAAAGTGCCAGGACTGGAATCTCACCATTAGATTGTTTACCATCATATACAGAATATGAGTATGGGGTCTTACCTCTCTGCACAGATACAGTCAACATATTCTACAGCCCCAGCCAAGTAGGCTAAAGTATGTGTGTGTGTGTATATATATATATATATATATATGTGTGTGTGTGTGTGTGTATATATATATATATATATAATCAGAGAAGTCAAGAATAAATTAAGTGGTAAATGACTATTTTCTTAATATCTACTTGTATTGTTTCTTCAGTGATAATTTTTTTTCTTTTATATTCAAAATTTTGCTTAGAAATGGCTGAGAGGTTCTTTATTTACATTATCTTAAGTTGCTTGAGGAGTCACCCATTGATATATTGATCTGGTCCATCATTGCTTAACTTTTTCCATTCTTGTTATTTACAAAGATTTGCTTTGATATGGCACATTTTTCTTATTTACTTACTTTGTTTTTATTTACTAAACTTTCCTTAGAGATGTTACATTGGTTTCAGCTCTTTTCAAGTAACTGTTGTTGCGTAAGAGATTACTTTTTTTGACATTCTCTAAAAATTTTCTAAGATTTGCTTTGGCATATTTTGGTGTGTGTGTATGTGAGAGATAGAGAGAGGCATGAGGAGAAAGAGGAGAGAGAGAGAGATAGAGAGAGGCATGAGGAGAGAGAGAGAGGCATGAGGAGAGAGAGAGAGAGATAAGAAAATACGTACTTACAGTTGCTACTGTTTCTTAAGTGGTCACCCGTATGAATATTGAACAGGCTCATTGCTGCTTATCTTCTTTCTTACACTTTTCTAAAATTTGCTTTGGTATGGCACACAGACCTCAAGTAGCCAATTTGGATTAATTGATCATCCATTAAATTATAGCTTACTCAAAACTGCTTAACTTCTTTCTTGTTCTTTTCATTCACTAAATTTAGCTTAGATATAGAATTGCAATAGAGGGCTAAGACACCTCCCTGACCAATGTGATTCCCGGAGATGACACTAAGCCATCTGATGGGGAGGATCCAGTCTTGAAGCTTTGGGAAGCAGGGTCACATAATGCTCAGCCACTAGAACCTTATCCTCAAGCATTATCAGATGCCACCTCTGGCTAACAAGCAGCTTTGTTGGGGGAAAGTCTTAACCCTCTGAAGAGTATCAGCCAGCATATACTACAACCCCAGCCAACAGGATAGAAAGGAGGCTACTGTTGTTTTGAAAATAGATAAAACTCTAATAATTCCTTATATAGTATGTTGTACCTTGGCCTAGTCTCCTGGGTTCAGACATGGAAATCGCAGTGTAATATTGAGATTAAAAGGCATAAGACTAACGAAAATAACCAAAAAGCCAAAGATTACATTTATAGCGAGAAAGTAGAGAAATCAATTTTCACTTCTAGAAAGAAGAATTGTTTAATCTCAATTCTAACTTTGATAATAATATAATTTCTTACTACGTGAGACACTTTCTCAATATTTCTTCTCTAACTCAAAATATGCCAATAGTAATTTCAAAATTTGTGTCTACTAAACATTTGCAACTTTTATGCTGGCTAATCAAGTAATATATAATTACAAAAAATTACCTAATCAGATCAAAAACAGAAAATTCTGACATTCAAATTAAATGATTTCAGGAAAAGAAATTTTTTCTATTCCAGATAGATAATAGCATTTTTTTTCTTTTAGATGGATGTGACATGTTGGTCAACAGTGACATTGATGAACAATGTAAAAAAAACCCCACAAAATGTCAATGAATTTGAATTAATTTGTTTGCCACTGGCATTAATATTGTTACTACAGTTAAGTGATTTTAATTATTGAAAAATTTTAACAGTAAATAGCACTGTTTTAAAATAATTGGCAATGTTACAGCCAATGTATTCATATAGTTTACTTTAGAGTAAGACCAATGAAAGGATGATTTCACATTCACCACAGAAGTAGAGCCTCACCACTAGATACAGCTGAGCATGATACTAAATCCCCTTTTGTCATGGGAACTTACTCTTTAGCAACCCAAATTTAAATAATGGAGGAGACTGTCCTTCACTTTGTAATCATGTTTTTGATGAAGGTGTAAATAAATCTCTTCCACGTGTTACCTCCTGCGACAGACAGGGATCATTTAGAATTGGTATAGCAAGCAGTTGAGCAGAAACAAAATATGTAATTCAAAACAGCTGTACTCTGACAGAGTCACTGTTTATACTATTAATTCTAACAGCAAAATGTAATATAGAAGAGGATATACTTTTTATCCCTTCTTCGATGCAAAATAAAACACCACCTTTTTTCATTGATATTTTTTGGAAGTGATGGGTGGTTATCTCCCCTTTATTTTCAATCATTTAAAACATTGGATTGCCTTTATTCTGTGAAAGACATTCTGTTTCATGTTTACATATTCATAAAAGCAGTACTACTATATATATATATATATATATATATATATATATACCCACATATAATAAAGAGAGAGAGAGAGAGAGAGAGAGGATATATGTTAGTTTTATTATTAATGTCTGTTTAAATTCTATTGGCATTTTGTTTAACTTGATTGATATTGTCTTAGTTGGGTTAACTTGGAAAATTACAAAAACAAATATCAAGGCTCTTTCATCACTATCTTAAAGAATGAGACATGATCCAATTGCAACTTTCATAATAATGCAATTTCTTAATAATTTTTCAATATTTCTTCTCTCACTGGAAATTTATAGGCAAAGAGGATAGAAAGGAGGTTACTGTTGTTTTGAAAATTGATAAAACTCTAATCAGACTTCATATAGAATATTGTTTCCAGTATTCAGACATGGAAATTGCAGTCTAATATTGACATTAAAAGGCATAAGACTAACTAAAATAACCAAAGAGCCAAAAATTAAACTTTGAGGGAGAAAATAGAGAAATTAATTTTCACTACTAAAAAGAAGAATTAAGTTTAATCTCAATTCTAACTTTGATGATAATACAATTTCTTACTATGTGAGACACTTTCTCAATATTTCTTCTTTAACTCAAAATATGTCCATTGTGATTTGAAAATTTGAGTCGACTAAACAATTGGAACTTTTTTTTAATTGGCTAATCAAGTAATACATATTTGCAAAAAATTGCCTAATGATATCAAAAACAAATTTTGTGTAGAAAATTCCAACATACAAATTAAATGATTTCAGGAAAATAATATCTTTTTATTTAACATGGATAGGACATGTTAGTCAAAAGTGACTTTGTCAAAGAAGGTAAAAAAAAAAAAAAAAAAAAATTTGAATGAGTTAGAATTAATCTGTTTGCCACTGGAATTAATATTGTTTCTACAGTAAAATGATTTCAATTATTGAAAAATTATAGCAGTAAATGTCACCAGGGACTCATCTAAAACAAAAAAAAAAACCTAATCTATTTAATTCCCTGATTAACATATTTTCAAAACATTTGTCATTTCATATGAACAACATCAATAGGACAAAAAAATTTAAGTAAATTTTTATCATTACCATAGTTTAAGCAAAATGTTTAATTTGAAGCAGCTGTACTCTGACACAGTTACTGTTTTATACTATTAAATAGCAAAATGTAATCAAGTCGAGGATATAGTTTTATCTCTTCTTTGATGAGAAAGAAAACACCCACTTTTCTCTTTGATATAATTTAGACTTGATGAGCAGTTATCTCCCCTTTACTCTCATCATTTAAAAAATTGCATTGGCTTTTGTCTGTCAAGGACATTCTGTTTCATGTTTACATATTCTTAAAAGCATTGCTATAATGCATTATATATATATATATATATATATATATATATATATATTGCAGCCAGTATATTCATATAGTTAACTTTGGAGTAAGACCAATGATAGGATGACTTGACATTATCGAGGAACTCGTATAAATTTTAAAAGATACTAATAATGCTTGACAAAATAATCTATTTAATTCCCTGAATAATATCTCTTCAAAACATTTCTCATTTCATATGAACAACATCAATAGGGAAAAAAAATTTAAGTAAATTATTCAAGTACCAAAGTTTATGCAAATAAATTACATTTATGGATATTTTCCATTTTTTCATTCCAAATTATTTGTGTTCCTAATTATTACTTTCCAACAATCAGAAAGAAATGAAAATTTTCCAATATATGGTGGCATTAATAATTATTTTTGAACATGCCTTTTTTATGGACAAATTTATTTAATTCAAGAATATCTTTTCGAAATTTTTCTATCGGTTCAAATCCACAACACCATAAGTTAAAAAAAATAGCATTGACTTTAAATTGGTAGTTTCTTAGAAAAATTATAAGGAAAATTAATTCATATTGTGTTTTGTATTATGTGGGAAATTACTTAACAGAATTTAATCTCTCTATAGATATTGTATTCATGGTGTACATGTTCTAAACAAGGACCAGTTTTTAAAGTTGATGTGAAAAGTTATAAAAAAAAATAGATGACAAAGGCTGGTTTGCTTTTTTTGTTTAATAGAATATCAACTTTTGTGTGATGCCCAAGGAGGCATTACAAACAAATAATAATTATCCTTATTGTAATTCATTATTCTATATTTACAGTTAAAAGCTGTATAAAAACCTACTTCCAAATTTGGTTAAATTTCAAGAATATTTCATCTAGAGATCCACAATTATTATATAAACATCTTATGTAATTGTAGATATGCAAAACTTGTAATACCTTTGTTTATTCCTAATAAAGTAAGTTAAATCATCTTATAAAACCAAATGAAACTGAAAACAGTTTTAAATGTTGATTTGTATTAAAAGAAAGAAAACAAATCAGATTGAATTAGTAAATGAAATGTCCTTCTATCAAGAGGAATTTTGCATAAGGTAAGAAAATGAGAATGTATATTTTTGTGTCAGAGTTGAGAAAATTTAGCTGAGTTATAACTGATATAAGACATTTATCTTTTAAGTAGGAAAATTCATATATAAGTAACTTTTTCAACATATTTTCCTGAGATCAAGTCAATGGAAATGTTTATTGACATCATTCAGTATTTAATCAAATGTCACAATATATGTTCTAAATTCATTGTATGCCAATTTGTAATAAATATTATTTGTGATATCATTGGATGTTTTCTATTTAATGGTATATCAACCTTTTGGGATAATTCAATATTAAATCAAATATAAATGAAATGTATGCATTTGTGTGTGTATATGTATCATGGGGCATGTGTGTCTGTGTGCTTTTATAGAGAGAGGGGGGGGCGACTGTTTACATTATTTGTAACAGACAAGTTGACAGTTAACTATTTTTTAAAGATTTAGGAAAGCTCATTTGGAAGCACACAGTTAAATGCTTTCAGGTATTGCTCGCACACAGAAATCTTTTCAGTATTGATTTGTTTTTTGACAGTTAAATGATTTGAAGTATTCTCATACAACTCTAATAATTCTATTCAAAGTAAATTCTTTACTCACAGATTTTCCTTAAGCCCATGGTTTGTCATGTTTTTTTGTTTTTTTGTATCAAAAATCATTTAACAGAAAACATAGCTTGTAAACATTGCTTACTTAAAAAAACAATTTCCACCCAGCTAAAAAAATCTGGTGTTTATATCAGATGATGAAAGAAAATATTCTATTCCTGAATCTAGCAATTTTAGTAATTATAATTTTCTAGAATCATTATTCTAATAAACGACTATCTTCTAAAGGAAAAAGATTTCAAAAATAAAACATATAACAAAAAAACTCAACAATAATAAAATATTTTTTAGGTTTTCTTTTAAATTTTTTGTTACTTTTTAGTGCTTTTTCACATTGCATCTTTTTTTTTTATTTTCTTTATAAAAAATCTGAATGAAACATACAAATTTGCAATCCTTCCTGATTACTTTCTATTTCAAGATTTTCATTTTATTTGTAAAATTCAAAAAATTATGAAAAATTTAACATTACTTAAATATTTTAATTTACCTTTCAATATTTATTACTGTTCTTAATTTTTCATATCACAGTTTTCCCTTTTTTTTTTTCATTGCAAAAAACATTCGTTGACATTTAATAGTGTTACAAATTGTTATGAGAAAAAAGTTAAAAAATTAAACATCTCAAGTTCTGAAAATGTTAAATGCTGAAATAGCTTACTGCACTTTATCTCCTGAAAAACACCAGTTTCATTTTGAGTGAATTGGTTTTGAAAGTAAAAAATTTTCGATTTATATATATGATGATCTAAAATCATCTGCATCTCCACAGAAAATAACAAAACCCGAGGTTAAGCAAAAATATTTTGTTTTGAAATTAGTTTAAAGAATTAGAACATTGATTTTTTTGTAAATACTTTAACGATTTCTTAGATCTCTACCCAGTAAAAATGATTTATCAGTAACACAGGTAACTATTCAACTGTGTGCAACAAAAATACATGCATATATAAAATAAAAGCATAATCGGACATAAAAAAAATCATTTTCACCTACCACAGTATGCGCCGTTTTGTGTGATCAGAAAAGACAAAAACATAAACAAGTCTAATCACTTCCGCCCTTAATAAACCTAGTGAATGGCCACATCTTTATGAAATAACTGTTATAATTAAAGTTATGAAATGATCCGTGGACTTGTTGAAGTTTATTTCAAAATGGCGACCTCGTGAGTATCGATGAGAAATTACAAAGGATTCTGAAAATGTTGCCTGTTCGACAAAAACATCTTCAAAAGCGAAAAGAAATTACTCTTAACGCATCCATGCTAAACGTTCAAGAATTACACTCCATCATAATCCAGATTTTAAATGTCATTAGATAAATTAAATGAAATCGATATGAATAATTGTCAATCTTTTCTATGTGTCTTCCACCAGTGAATATAACAAATAAGGAAATGACGTCATCGTCTACAAGACATTCTGGTCTAAAAAAAAAAAAAAAAAAGCTTGTTGCGACTATACTGTAAAATTTTTCGAATTTGACATCACAAAATTGTTTTAGAATTTAAAAAATCTTATTAATTAAAATCATATTCTATTTTGATTAGAAAACTGGCATATATGTTTTTGTTATGTTTTATATCACAAATCCGAATACATCCGAATGTTTCCGAAAAGAAAAGATAACTGCGTTTAAATTATAACCGAGAATTATTAGCGTTCTCATCTTCTACGACTACTAATTTAGAAATTAACAACAAAAATACCAGTAAAATCCAAATACTTTCGTAATAATAGAAAATTACCCTAAATTATAACGAAATATATTATTAATAACGATAATAAATAAATTAACATAAAATCCCTCGTTTCACAGAGACAATGTCAGACTAGTTTTTAAAATTAAAACATTTAACTTCATCTTTTTTTATGTAGAGCCCATATATTTTAATGCATTAGCATGAACAGAAAAAAATAACACGAAAATCTTAAATCAAGTGTCACAATATATGTATTCATTTGATTGTATGCCCATTTTGAAGTTTTCATTTGAAAATTTTTATCTGTGTTATTACTGGATATTTTCCGTTTAAAAGTGTATCTGACTTTTTGAATGATTTGATATTAAATCCGCTTCATACATATATGATTTGAAAACGATGAGTTAACACTCAACTATATTTTTAAATGACATGTTAAAGCTCATTTGTTTGCATACAATTAGATGTTTTCAAATATTGCTAACACTAATCATTCAGCATTTAAATATTCTAAAGCGTTTGCAAGAATAAAAAAATAGATAAAAACGTCACGATATTTGGAATAGAATTCAAGTGAGTCAAACACGCTGACCGATTTACGCGAGAGAGTCGCTCATGTCTTTTTTGCGGAAATAATCTTCTCGGCCATTTTGTCTTCTCAAGCTGATTAATTAAGCTCTTGTCTTCACCAGTTAATATAATTATTAAGATCAAAGAGAAAAGAAGTTAGACTCGTACTTCATGACAATTTATCTCATTATAACAGATGATATGTATTTATATATGTAATTTCGGTGGAGTGACGACAACCACAGTTAATTATGAATAAGATTTCACCAGATATGAAGTAATAAGTGTAACTATAATTATAATCATTGATGAATTTAATCTTTATTAAGTAATGCATTTCTTAAGGTGTAAGTTATTAATAATTCTTTCTGTAGTCATAAATAATTGAGGAATCCAACAACTTATCGTAATTTGTTTCTTTTAATATCATTCATTTCAAATCATCATATCAGATTCTTTTTGTCATCTGTTGGAGCTCACTTAAAAAATTTCATTCTGTGCTTCCATATCATTTCTTTTGAATACGAAGTTTGATTCTCATTTTGTGTTCTGAGCTAAATTTACTAAATAATTATGTAATGGGTTTCTATTTTCAAGGAGCTATTTCAATGTTTACATTGTTGGATACCCGATTCTGTGAGCTTTATGAGCAGTTATCTCCCCTTTACTGTCAATGGTTATTAAAATTTATTTGTCTTTCCTATGTCATTGACATTTTTGTTGTTCAAGTTCGTGGGTTGTTTGGGTTTTATGGCATATCAACCTTTGGAAGTTATTTAACGCCATATCCATTTTTATACTAATAATTATTATATTAGATTAAAATCTGTTCTATTTCACACATGAGTACACGGCTGAATTGTTAAAAGCATTTCTATTTTAGTCTATTCAGTTTATTCAAACAGTTCTAATTCAGCAAATTCTGTTTAGTATACATATAGATTTTGTTCACATACAGTTTAATGTCAAAACAGTTCCATATGAAACAATTCAGTTTAATCTAAGTACACTATAAATGTTAAAAATAGTTCCATTTAAAGCAAATCAGTTTACCATAAGTACACAGTTTGTCAAAAACATTTCTATTTCAAGCTATTCAGTTTAGTCAAACACTTCTACTTAAAACTATTCAGTTCAGCCTAAGTCTGCTGTTTATTTCTATTTAACTCTATCAGGTTCTACCATTCTGTGCTAGAGTGGACCTGGTAGCGAGGGCAATGAAAGAGTACTCCTCATTCTCCAAAGCTCTAGAATAACTTTAACCTCACCATCAGATTGTTTAGTGCCATATCCAGGACACTCTTTGGGGTGGGGAATCTGACCCTTCTGCAGTGGTGTACTTGGTGTATTCTACAGCTCCAACCGACAGGGCAATTTTTGTTGTTTAGTGTTTATAGATGTTATTACATTTTGATGAAAGTATTGCCACAATTTCTTTATGTATAAAAGAGAGAGAGAGAATTCAATATATGCACTAAGATGGTTAGACGTCATATGCACAACATTGTTGTTGGGGAATCTTACTCCTCTGTTATTCAAGTACCACAATATATGCAAAGAAATTACATTGTGATGATGCATTCAATCTTTTTCATTTCATAAATCTTTTATGTGACATTATTTTTGTCTTTCATTTCTAATTCAATTTTCTATATTCACAATGATATCAGAAAGGTTTGGTTTGTTGGGTTTTATGGCATATCAACCTTTGTAAGTTATTTAATGCCAAGCCCATTTTCATGTAAATAATCTGTTCTATTTAAAACAATTCAGTTTAGCATAAGTACACAGTTTAATGGTCAAAAACATTTCCATTTCTAACTATTCAAGCAGTTGTATGAAACAATTCGGTTAAGTGTAAATACAGTTTTGATGTCGAAAAACAGTTCTATTTCAAATAATTCAGTTAAGCATAAGCACTCAGTTTAAATGTAAGTACGGTTTAATTGTAAAAGTCATTTCTATTTCAAACTATTCAGTTTTACTCAAACAATTCACTTTAGCGTAAGTATGCTGTTAATTCTATTTAACCCATAGATAGGACCCTTATCAGGGACTACCACTCCGGGCCAGAGTGGACCGGGGAGCAATGGCAATGAAAGGGTACTCTGCATACCCCAAAGCTCCAGCATTGCTGGAACCTCACTATCAGATTGTTTAGTGTCATATCCAGGACAATCGTTAGGGGGGGGTCTTACCCCTCTGCAGAGGTGCAGTCAGTGTATTCTACAGCCCCAGCTGACTGGGCAATACACAGAGTTAAATGTCAAACAGTTTTATTTCAGATAATTCAGTTCAGCATAAGTACAGTTTAGACGTCAAAAACAGTTCTATTTCGAGCAAATTCAGTTCAGCACTAGTACGCAGTCTCAATGTCAAAACAGTTCTATTTTAAACAATTCAGTAGCATAAATACGCAGTTCAAATGCAAAAATCAGTATAGTGAAAGAAGCGCGTAGTTCTATTTAACCCATAGATAGGACTATTATCAGGTGCTACCACTCCGGGCCAGAGTGGACCCGGGAGCGATGGCAATGAAGGGGTACTCGGCATTCCTTAAAGCTCAAGCATTGCTGGAACCTCACCATCATATTGTTTAGTGTCATATCCAGGACACTCGTTGGGGGGGGGGTCTTACCCCTCTGCAGAGAAGCAGTTGGTGTATTCTACAGCCCCAGCCGACTGGGCAATATTAGAAAGAGAATTATTCAAATGAAAACATAATATACAGTGACACTAATAATTAGTTTTAAGCAGGCCTTTTTCATAGATTCAATTGAGGTAGTCAATATTCTCCAGAGCTGGAGCTATGCACTAAGATGGTTTAGTGTCATATGCAAGACACTTGATATCACAAAGAGAGTTATTCAAATGTAGTTACTACAATGAAGAAAATCCAAAAACTATAGCAAAATGAAACAAGAAAGCAGTAACACTAATAATTCTCTTTAAAGTCATTTCTTTGCCCACTGTTTTTGTTTGAGCTCAGGATTTGTGATGTTTTTGCTTTTTTTTTTAAAAAAAATAAAACAGTTTGTAACAGAAAATACACTTTAAAAAATTTCTTATTCCAAAAACCAAATTCCACTCCACAAAAAATGTTAGCATTCATCTAAGATTATAATGGGAAGTACTCTATTTCAGAATTTACCAATTTTACAACTTAAATTTTTAAAATAATTTTTTCTAGTAAATGATTTTCTTTTGAAAAAATAAAAATTAAAAATAAAACCCAGAAAATTCTAAATTTTTTTTTAGTTTTTATTTTTGATTTATGCTTCATTTTCATGTCCTTTTGCTTTGTATTTTTTATAAAATCAATTTAAAACTGAACCTTAAATAAAAATTTTCAATCATACTTATATTTTTTCTTTTAATTTCCCGGTATAAATTTCATCAGTAATATTAAGAGGTTTTAATTTTCTAGAAATCTTCATGGTTAATCTCGTAATTACCTCAAATGCTTGCCATATTAATCAAATATTTACTTGACAAAAGATTGCCAGCATGGAAATCAGGAAGCAAGTGCTTTTGAAATACTCAAGTTAGTGAAGCTTACAAATAGGTGATTACTGCTCTAACCAATGAAAAGGTGCTAAAATCATTATAAGATAGGAAATTTAAAGGATTAATAATCTTACATGAGAATTCCTTAAGTCAATGAAAGAATCAAGTACTCTTTACCACACAATAATTTGTTGACTCATACTAGAGTGATGAGTAGAGAAGGAAAATGAACAAGAAGAAAAATATTATGAGAATTTAATGAATGAAAAAAGATATAATGGGATTACATTTGAATAAACTGGAATCTGAAATAATGAATGATTATACAAGTGAGGATAATGAAGAAATTAATGACAGCAAAATGAAAAATTGACCTTAGTGAGTGAGCAAGATGAAGTAAATAGGATTTTTCTATCAATTGCCAATAGCCACTGAGTGTTTCAAACAATTTTTTCTAATTAATAATTCAAAATACATCAGAGAGAGAGAGTATATTTGCTTATTAATCTGATTATTGCTGTATATTTTATTTTTACACAAATTATTTTTCTGAGTTTGTGTGAAACTGAATTAAAATTTAGCTTTTAAATTTCTGTTCATTCGATACAATTTATCTGAATTATAACCAAAATGAAATATATATACTCTAAGAATAAACCAGGAAAAGTTTGAAATAAATGATGTCTTTTACATGTAATCAAGACATGATTTCTTTCCCCAAGCCTTTGGAAATATATGAACTCCCTTATTATCTTATTAAATAGTAACACTGCTGTACTTAAGTTAGCGATCATAGTCAAGGTATAGGTAAGGACACTACTCCTTTCCATGGATTGCTCCACTTTACCCTTGATCCATACATTATAATGCCAAATGTTAAGCAAGGAGGTATCAAGTACACTTTTATTAGTTTTTGATATGACTAAACCAGGGATTGAATCCTGGTCTCCAAGGTATTCCGCAAACACTAAATGCTAGGCCAATGGACCAGTCAATTGACTAAATATGTAGTGTTTGTTTTTAGACAGTTAAATGCTTTGAAGTATTCTCATGTAACACTAATAATTTTATTTAAAGGAATATTTTTGAACACAGTTTTCTTAAGCTCATGATTTGTGATTTTTTAAAAGTAAAATGATAAAACAGAAAATATGCTTTAGGAAAAGAAAAAAAAATCTCTTACTTCCAAAATCAAATTCCCCCCCACCACCAAATAGCGAAACTTTATGTCAAAGTAATTTATGTACAATTTACTAATTTGAGAACTTCAAATTTAAAAAAAATTTTTTCTAATAAATGACAGTGATTTGAAAATAATATTTTGTGTAATATTTAGGTTTTATTTTAAATTCATGCTGCATTTTCTTGCATTTTTGATAAATTAAAAAACTGAAACTAATAAAGAAATTTTAGAATCTTTTTATTCTTTCTTTTTTCTTTCTTTCAATTTCAAGGTTCAAATTTTATTCATGAAATTTAAATAAAGGAAAATCCATATTAATCAATGTAGAAAAATTAAACTTAATAATTTTTTACAATTTTTCATTTTTAAAATTATCCACAATTTTACTTTCATTTTTTTTTTTCATCACAAATAATATTTGTCATTATTTGAAAAATGCTAAAGAGAATATTTGAAGGAGAATTAAAAATTTAAATTGTTACCTTCGTTTTATCTTATTTAAAAAAAAAAAAGGACATCAAGATTTTAAGAAAAATAAATATATAATTAAATCTATGATGTATCCTACATAGAACACCTATTGTCAGGACAAGTATTATCTCCCCTTAGGAATATTCTACAGTCCAAATTACATGTAAAGGTTTCCAAAGCATTGAATATCATATCAAAGATATACTGAATAGAGTTTTACTTGAAAAATTTGTTTGGAAATCGCAGTTACTTAAAAAACTGAATGAAATATACAAATTTACAATCCTTCCCTTTCACTTTCTATTTCAGGATTCTCATTTCATTTGTAAAATTCAAAAAATTATGAAAAAATTAACAATTTAATTAAAAAACACAAGATATGATTGATAGCAATTCAACTCATTAAAAACAGACAATATATTTCTCAGTGGAGTGTTTTCCCTAATGTTTATCATTAATGAAAATGTCCCCAGCCAACATAATTCTTTGTGTCACTATAAGTTACATTTAATTTTTGAAAAAAAAATTAGAAATATACAAATTGTGCAAAAATTACTTGAGTTATATTTGAGCTAAGTAAAAAAAAAAAAACCCAACTGTATACACATGTGGTTATTTTGACAGCAATTAAATTAATTATAAATTCTTAGATTTACAATAAAATTTCATCTTTATTTCATCTCAAACTTACTTACAGTATATATAGTAGTATATGCATTCAGAAGAGATTTCTCTATTTTATACAATAAAAAAAAGTCAATTTTCAGATCTAACAGTAATGGTAATGAAATAGTACTCCAAATTCTAGGATTGGAGCCTCACCATCAGATGCAGTTTAGTGTCACACCCAGGAGACTAGTTGGGGAGGGAATCTTCCTCTCTACAGTCGGTATATTCTACAGTCCATGTCAACAGGACGAGGGATATTGTTGGACAATGTAAACAATGTATTTATATATAAAAACCATTTCAATCTTCTGTGTCTAATTCCTTTCATAGATATTTCGATAATAACCTATTTAAATCTTATTCATTACATTTCAAAATGAAATCGTTTCTAATTTATTTTTATAGTTCTAAATATATGTAATCATCAAGTTTAAGTATTTACGAATAATGATCAAAATGGTATAAATATATTATTTTTAGATTATGTTGGTGTGCGTGCGTTTGTGTAAGAGAGAGACAGAGGGTGAAGAGAAAGTGGGTAACAGCGTCAATAAGATTGGGCAGAGTCGATTAGCTCAACAGTGCACCGAGATTAAAGAGGAAGCAGACAGTGTGTGTTAGAATGTTGAGAGGCGGGCCACGTGGCTGAGAGAGAGAGAGAGAGAGAGAGAGAGAGAGAGAGAGAGAGAAACAGTGAGAGCAGTTGCAGGCTGACAGAACGAATGAGATTCGTGATAGGCAGAGAATGCGCCAATGAGACTGGAGAGCGGAGAGCAGCCGAGCAGTACACTCAAGCGGACAGCTTTAATACAAATGTAAAGAGACAGGCTGTAGAGTAGTTTGTAATTACATATTCTAATTTCCCAGGCGATAAAGAGCGCTAGGATCATTCAAAGATACCGAAAGTATATCATTAAATATATGATTTGTCGTACGTAGGTCACTTATTTGCAGGAGGGGTATTACCACTCCTTAGCAGGAATATGAATCGCATCGAGCTTTGGATTTCCACTGGTAAAACATTTAAATAATACTTTCTATAGTCATGAATAATCAAAAAATTTGATGACTATCCTTTATTTATTTATTTGTTTTTCAGGGTCCTAGCTTACTGAATGTCAAAAATTAATACCAAGCAAGTCAGTCATGGAGATCTTTAATTTGATTAATAGATATAGGAATAGGTAATTATGGTAAAAATCTTAATTTCGCAATCATTTTTAAAATATAGCCATTAACAGCAAAATTTGCAAAAATACACGGAAAAATAACTCTCAAAACGAATTTTCTCTTCAAATAATCGAATCATCCGTGTATATATATATATATCTGTTGTTAACAGAACGTCCTACTTCAACGTTCAACATGGTTGGCTGAGCTTGGCAAGACGACTGATCCGGTTTGCTAGATCATACATATCTCATTATAGAAAAGATACTTTCTGTGAAAACCAATGAAAAAAAACTTAATGAATAGGATACAAGGACATTTTCATTACAAAATGAGATTGCAATTATACATATATATATACAGACACAATGGAACTAAGTTAGCAATTATCTATATATTTGCATACACACACGATTGCTTATGATGTGGTGTGTTCCTTCTCACGTCGAGATAATAAATAATGCAAGTTAAGATGAATCCTCCTTTTATAACATTTTCAAATTGTCTTTAATTGGAATCATTTTGAGATGAAACTTCTTAAACTGAGAATTAATTTTTTATTTATTGCCGACTTTTTGTCCGAATCTTGGTAGTTTTTCTGTTGTTTCTTCTTTTCGCTATGAAAAAAAAAATTAATTCTCATTTTCAAATTGATGAGACAATTTCTCAAATGTGTATAAGACAACACCAGAAAAGTATATAGTATTTCCTAAATGGAAATTTAACCATTACAATATACTGTCAAATATATAATTGTCAAGCTGATTTGTAAGGATATATTAAAGTCATTTTGTTTCCCTGCTTGTCAAATAAAAAGAAATCCTATTATTGGTCTGTCTAGTTGACTCCTTCCCTCACGATGACTAACTTGCCTGCACTTCACGGCTGTTCACCTCCCTCAGTTCTCGCCTGTACTACCTGGCTTAGATGTCTACTTCACCCAATTCATACTGATACAGCGTGAATACCTACCCGTTCCCTTTAGGCCCTTGTTATCTATCTATTCCTTCTTTTTCAACGCCTTTGTCCTGCCCCGCCCACTGTCTGTCTGACTCTCCTCCAATCACACATAAACCATGCTCGGATTACTGTTATCTATCGATCATAAGACTTGTCCAATTCATAATATGTCAAATGAAATATAATTGATATGCCCTAATATAATAACTACATTAAAATGTTTAACAGGTAGTCGTAGTTTAATGATTATAATAGACATGGTTATCGTCGTAAGAAATAGACACGGCGACACGAATTCAAGTCCTGGACGAGACTGTCTGCATTTCACATAGCACTAATTCCCTTGGGAAAGGTATGAATCCAGTTATTCTCCCTCCAGCTATGGGTAAATAGTAGGGCAGACTGGGTTCTTCTGCCTTGGTGAGGCAACTACTCTAGGAGAAGGAAAACTCTGAATTCAAACCTGTTAAACTCCGCTTAAAAATTGTCCTTTTGTCATATCCTGCCCGAGAGGAGGGGTTAGTAAATATGATATAATAATAGACATGGCGAACAGAGTTCAAATCTTGGATGAGGCTTGGGAAAGGTATACATCTAACTATTCTATGTTCTGGTATAGCGAAATAGTTGGGATGATTTTGCTCTTTAATTTTGCAATGGCAACCGATCTAGGAGAAGCACAATTCTCAATTCATGATGGTTCAACTCTACTAAAACATTGCCCTGGTCTCACATCAAGCTTGTGCAGAGAGAGTTGCTAAATATTTTAAAATCTTGAAGTGATCTGAAAATATCCGATGTGAAAAAATTGGAAAATAATCTATGAAGTAAACAATTTTATATTACTCAGTATTGATTAGTACATAAAATTAATAATTAACAGATGTCCACCAGCAAAAAACACCATCTTAAAATTCGGATACTGAGCAGGTTATGTGATGATACAAAAAAAGTAATGTCATCAAAATTAATAACTTCTTTATAAAATGTATTGTAATACGACTATATAAATTGATTATCCACTTCGAGCGAGATATGATAATTGCTGTTATAGCGACACAAATAATTTCAACATTAGAGGAGTTGAGAAGTTCTTCATATAATTTCCTCTGTTTAGATTATTTTTTACCAATGGGATCCATGAATTGCAACACCAATAGAAGGGTACCAACTCCAAGGTTTGGTTTCGCTTTGTTTTATGCCACTTCAACAACTGTAGATCATTAATGCCAAATCCATATATATATATATATATATATATATATATACACACTGATTTTTTTTTCCTTTTATATTGAAGGTTTGCTTAGATATGGCCGAGATTATTTACTTTATCTCTAGTTCCTCTAGGAATCACCTATCGATATATTGATCTGGTTTACCTTTTATTAGTATTTGCTTAGTAGCGGCACATATTCCTGAAATACTTACAGTTGCTGCTGTTGATTAAGTGGTCACCCATATTTATATTGAACTGGCTCATCACTGCTTACCTTCTTTCTTATTCTTTACTAACTTCCATTAGAGATGGCACATTGGTTTCAGCTCTTTTCCAATAACTGTTGCTGCCTTAGAAATAACTTTTTTTTCCATTCACTCCTAATTTCCTAAGGCACACAGGCCTCAGGTAGCTGTTTTGAATTAATTGATCATCCATTGAATTATATCTTAAACTCAAAACTGCTGAACTTCTTTCATATTCTTTTCATTCACTAAGTTTAACTTACATGGAGAATTGCAGTAGAGAGCTAAGACATCTTTCTGAACAACAAGCAGCCTTGTTGGGGGGGGGGAGTCTTCACCCTCTAAAGAGTAGCAGCCAGCATCTACTACAACCCCAGTCAACAGGATAGAAAGGAGGCTACATTTCTTTTATAAATAGATAAAACTCTAATAAAACCTCATATAGAATATTATACATAGGCCTCGTGTTCAGACATGGAAATTGCTGAGTAATATTGACATTGAAAGGGATAAGACTAACTAAAATAACCAAAAAACTAAAGATTAAACTTCTACAGTGAAATTAGAGCAATTAATTTTCATAACGAGAAAGAAGTATAAAGTTTAATCTAAATTTTAAACTTGATGATAATGCAATTTCTTACTAAGTGAGACACTTTCTCAATATTTCTTCTCTAATTCAAAATATGTCCATTGTGATTTTAAAATTTGTATCTACTAAACAATTTGAACATTTGGTAGGGGGGAGGGGCTAACATATTTGCAAAAAATTGCCTAATCAGATCAAAAACAGAATTAGTGTAGAAAATTATAACAATCAAATAAGATGGTTTCTGGAATATGCGATTTTTTTTTCAAGACAGATGCGAGAAGATGATCAACTGTGAAATTGTCAAAGAATGTAAATAACAAAAAAAATGTGAATGAGTTAGAACTAATTTCTTTGCATATTATTGATATTATTTCTGCAGTAAAATGATTTCAATTATTAAAAACATTATTGCAGTAAATATCATCATTTTAAAATAATCTACTGTGTTACAGCTAATATATTCATATAGTTTACATTGGTTGGTTGGTTGTTTGGGTTTTGTTTTATTTACCTTTGTAGGTTATTGAATGCCAAATACAATTTTTATGAAAATAGTATGTTCTTAATCAAACAACTCTGGTTAGCACAATTTAATTGTTTAACACAATTCAATTGTCAAAAGCATTTCTATTTCAAGCTATTCAGTTTATTCAAACAGTTCTAATTCAATTAAATTTCAAGAAAGTTTTATATAAAACTATACAGTTTAGTGTAACTAAATTTTCAATGTCAAAACTGTTCCATTTCAAACAATTAAGTTTAGTGTTATTAAATTTTCAATGTCAAAAACAATTCCATTTCAAACAATTAAGTTTAGCATAAGTACACAATTTAATTGTCAAAATATTTCCTTTTCAAGCTATTCAGTTTGGTCAAACAGTTCTAATTCAAACAATTCAGTTTAGCATAAGTAAGCAGTTTAATTCTATTTAACCTATAGATAGGGCCTTATCAGGTGCTACCATTCCAGGCAAGAGTGGACCCAGAACCAATGGCAATGAAGGGGTACTCTGCATTCCCCAAAGCTCCGGCATAACTGTAACCTCACCATCAGATTGTTAATGTCATATCAAGGACACTCTTTGAGGGGTGGGTCTTACCCCCCTGCAGAGATGTATTCGGTGTATTCTACAGCCCCAGCCAACCAGGTAAAGTTTACTTTGCTGTAATACCAATGAAATGAAGACTTGACATTCACCACTCCTCTAGAACTACAGCCTCACCACCAGATACAAAAACACCCTTTGTCAGGTAAACTTACTCTTTGGCACCTCAAATTTAAATACTGAAGCAGACTGTCGTTCACAATGATAATTCTTTCTATAATCATAATGATTGAAGAATTTCATATCTCACATTAATTTGTTTCTTTTACTAACATTCATTTCAAAACATCAAATCAGATTTTCTTTGTCGTCTGTTGGGGCTAACTTTGAAAATTTCAGAAACAAATATCAAAGTTCCCTCATAACTATTTTAAGGAATGAGAAATGATCTAATAGCAACTGTCATAATAATACAATTTCTTAATTAATTTTCAATATTTCTTCTTTCACTGGAAATTTATAATCAAAAGATTTTTCAAAAATTCAAGTTTAGAAACCACTCAGAAATTTTTGCTAAAACAGTAATATATCGTTGTAAAAAATGGCCTGATCAGATAAAAATCTGCAGGAGTGTGGAAAATTGGATGATTTTAAGAAAAAAATTAATTTATTAAAGATTTATTTAAGAAGATAGACTATAATGGATTTTGTCCAGGGAGGTATAAAAAGCAAAAAAAAAAAAAAAAAAAAAGAAATTTCTTTTTGAATAAATAAATGTCAACTTTACTGGATTAGATAATGTCAAATAAGTCATTTCATTGAAGCAATTTCAAGAAACAATTTCTATTCAATAATGTTAATTATCATAATATCCATTATCAAACAATTATATCAGTAAATAATTATTCATAACACAATTTGCATAGAATTATAGGCTTTCAAGTATGCCTATTATATACTTAACATTTGTAAGGACTTAGAAATACTTACTTGAAAGCATCTATTTAATAATAATCATTTGTAATCAATTCTAGCTTCAATGACTAAACTTAATACAAATTGCTGTCTTATCTTTTCAAGTCTTCATATATATATATATATATATATATATATATATATATATATATATATATATATATATATCCCCTTTGAAAGTAAGATAGAGTAAATCTTAAAATTCAGATACTCATCCGGTACTGGGATGATACCATAAAAAAAAGGTAATGTTATCAAAATGAATACCTTCTTTAAAAAATGATATGGATTTTAATACTTGTTTATGAATTGATAATACCCTTTTTATCGAGATATTCTTAAAATTGCTGTTCTAGCGATACAAACCATTTCAACGCTTGGTGGGAGGGGGGAATTTCTTGTAATGATTTCCTCTGTACAGTTTTCATTATTTTTGGACCACTGGGATCAAAGCATGGCAACACTGATGTAAGAACTATATCAACTGCAAAGGGGTCTATGTTGAAAAATCATCATCATTCCACAAGAGCATCTTGGTCAGCCTATGAACTTTTCAATCAGCCTTTGTATATAGAATTGAAAATTCAATACCATCAAGTTTCTGAATGTAAAAAAAATACTCGATGCTATTGGCATAGAAAAAAATCTAAATGAACATGAGATGATCTTATATGTATTGGCCTTCAATGTCAAATCATATATATATATATATATATATATATATATATATATATATATATATATATATCTGATTTGAAAACTCATTTTGCAACAAGCATTAGTAAATGAGCGTGAACCCATTTCTCGTACACAATTAACTCGATTCAAGTGTTGCTATATAACAGTCACAATTTAATATTAGTCATTGGTTTGCTCACTTAGTGAGTAGGTAATTTAATTATTAAATGAGTTTTAACTTATTTATTTACACACTAGTATTGATATTGTTTCTACAGTTAAATGATAACAATATTTGAAAAATTATAGTAGTAAGTAACTATTCATAACACAATTTGCATAGGATTATAGCATTTCATTTATGCCAATAAAAAACTCATAATTTACAAGGACTTAGAAATATTTAAGTGAAAGAATATATCTAAAAATATTCATTCATAAATAATTTTATCTTCAATGACTAAACTTAAAACAAGTGACATTCTTATACTTTCAATCTTCTTGAAAATATATCTTTGTAAATAATTTTATGGTTACAACTAAGTAAAATATTCACAGCTTCATAATTAGTTGCAGTATCAATGGTTTAAAATAATTTGCCATGTTACAGTCAATTGAAATACTCATGTCTTTGATAAAGGTGTAAATCAATCTCTTATGCCCATCTTCCCATGAGAGGCTAAGATCATTTATCATTGGTATGGCAACCAATCTAGAAGGAGCAAAATATTCAAACCAGCTGTACTCTGACAGAGTTGTTGTTTATGATATTAAATCTAACAGCAAAATCTAATAAAGGATATATTTTTATCCCTTACATGGTGCAAAAGAAAATTTTTTTATCTTAGACATTCCTTGAACTTTATGAACAGTTATCTCCCTTTTACTGTCAATAATTTAAAATATTAATTTGTTGTTTTTTTTTTCTTTCAAAGGCATTTCTGTTGTTTCATCTTAATAGACATTCTTATATTTTCTTAAAATCATAAAAAAAATATATATATATAAGACAAGAACATATTTGTTAATTAATTAGATTAATTTGATTTTATTCTCTTGGCCTTTTCCAAACTTGGCCTATATACATTCGTCATCATTTAATAGTGTTAAAAATTGTTATGCGAAAAAACGTTAAAAAATTAAACATCTCAAGTTCAGAAATTGGTAAATGCTGAAATAGCTTACTGCACTTTATCACCTGACAAACACCAGCTATCATTTTGAGTGAATTAGTTTTGCAAGTAACTCATTTTCGATGTTTTTTCATATATATGATGGTGTGAAATCATCCCCACCCCCACAGAAAAGCACCAAATCTCGAGGTTAAGTAACAATAATTTGTTTTCAAATTAGTTAGAAAGATTTAGAACATTTAATTTTAAAAAAATACTTCAACGACTTTCTTGATCTCTACCCAATAAAAATGATTTAGTAGCAACACAGGAAACAATTCAACAGTGTGCAAGCAAAAAATACATGCATGTATAAACTAAAAGCATAATCGGACATGAAAAATCATTTTCACCTACCACAGTATGTCCCGTTTTGTGTGATCAGAAAAGACACAAAGAGAAACAAGTCTAATCACTTCCGCCCTTAACAAACCTAGTGAATGGCCAGATCTTTATGAAATAGCCGTTATAATTAAAGTTATAAAATGATCTGTGGGGAAGTGAAGAACTTACTTTGAAGTTGTTGCTTATTTCAAAATGGCGACCTCCTCAGTATCGATGAGAAATTACAAAGGATTCTGAAAATGTTGCCTGTTCGACAAAAACATCTTCAAAAGCGAAAAGAAATTACCCTTAACGCATCCATACTAAACGTTCAAGAATTACTCTCCATCATAATCCAGATAATAAATGTCATTAAATAAATAAAATGAAAACGACATGTATAATTGTCAATGTCTTCTATGTGTTTCCCACCAGTGAATGTAATGAATAAGGAAATGACGTCATCGTCTACAAGGCATTCTGGTAAAAAAGAAAAAAAAAAAAAAACTTATTGCGACTATACTATAAAATTTTTCAAATTCGACATCACAAAATTGTTTTAGAATTTAAAAAATCTTATTAATTAAAATCCTATTCTATTTTGATTAGAAAACAGGCATATATATTTTGTCATGTTTTATATCACAAATCCAAATACATCCGAATGTTTACGAAAAGAAAAGATAACTGCGTTTAAATTATAACCGAGAATTATCAGCGTCGTCATCTCCTACTACGATTAATATAGTTATTTAGAAATTAACAACAAAAATATCAGCAAAATCCAAATACTTACGTAATAATAGAAAGGTTACCCTAAATTCTAACGAAATATATTATTAGTAACGATAATAAATGAGTAAATAAATGAATATAAAATACCTCATTTCACAGTGACAATGTAAGTCTAGTTTTAAAAATTAATACATTTAACTTTAACTTTTTTCACATGAAGCCCATATATTTTAACGCGTTAGCATGAACAGAAAATAATAACACGACAATCTTAAATCAAGTATCACAATATATGTATTCATTTGATTGTATGCCCATTTTGAAGTTTTCATTTGAAAATTTTTATTTGTGATATTACTGGATGTTTTCCGTTTAAATATGTATCAGACTTTTTGAATGATTTGATATCAAATCCGCTTCATACATAAATGATTTGAAAATGAGGAGTTAACACTCAACTACATGTTAAATGACTTGTTAAAGCTAATTTGTCTGCAAACAATAAATTGTTTTCAAATATTGCTAACACTAATAATTCAGTATTTAAATATTCTAAAGCGTTTGCAAGAATCAAAAAAATAAATAAAACGACACGATATTTGGAACAGAATTCGATTGACTCAAACACGCTGATCGTTTTACGCGTGAGTCTCGCTCATGTCTTTTTCGCGCAAATAATCTTCTTGAGCCGATAAATCAAGCTATTATCTTTACCAGTTAATATAGTTATTAAGTTCAAAGACAAAGAAGTTAGACTCGTACCTCATAATAATTTATCTCATTAAAACAGACAATATGTATTTATATATGTAATTTCAGCGGAGTGACGACAACCACGGTTAATTATGAATAAGATTTCCCCAGGCGATTTAGTAATAAGTGTTAATATAATTATTTCATCCTTGATGAATTTAAGTCTTATTAAGTAATGCATTTCTAAAGGTGTTAGTCATTAATAATTCTTTCTATAGTCATAAATAATTGAAGAATTTAACAAGTGATCGTAATTTTTTTTCTTTTACTATCATTCATTTCAAAACATCATATTAGATTCTCTTTGTTATCTGTTGGGGCTTACAGAGAAAATTTCATTCTGTGCTCCCATATCATTTCTTTTGAATACTATGTTTGATTCTCATTTTGTGTTTTGAGCAAAATTTACTAAATAATCATGGAATGGATTTATATTTTCAAGCAACACGTTCAGTAGCAATTTCAATGTTTACATTGTTGGATACCGATTCTTTGAACTTATGATTAGTTATCTCCCCTTTACTGTCAATTGTTATTAAAATTTATTTGTTATTCTATTCAACACCATTCATTCTTTTGAGCATGGCAAACGGTTGCAAGTATTGCAACCTAACACCAATAATTCAATTTAGGCACACTTTTATAGAGTTTCAAGTCTTGCTACTTCCTGATAATAATTCTATTCAACATTACTACACACAGTTAAATGCTGAAAATTCTTTTCCTAACAATTCAATGAAACCTGGTAAATTGTTTGTTGGATTTTATGGCATATCAAGCTGTGTAGGTTATTTAATGCCATATAATATTATACATATAGAATTGAATAGTCAAACAATTTTATTTCTAACTTTTCTATTTAAGATGTTTGTACACAATTTAAATAACAATCAGTTCTACTTGACTGATAGAAAAAACCCCTATCAAAGTGCTAGCTGATTGACAGAACCCTATCAATGTGCTATCACTTCAGGTCAGAGTGCATGTGGGAGTGATAGCAATGAAGAGGTACTCAATATTATCCATAGCTGGAGCTATGCAGTAAGATGGTTAGACGTCATATGCACAACACTTCTTTGTGGGGAATCTTACCCTCTCTGCAGAGATGCAGTTGGTTTATCAAAATATATCAGAGAGAGAGAGAGAGAGAGAGAGAGAGAGAGAGAGAGAGAGAGAGAGAGAGATCATATTAGTTTGATTATTATGGTATATTCTGTTGTATTGGCCTTTTGCCAAACTTGACCTCTGCTAATTTGGTTTAACCAGCAGCTTATCAAAATAAAGCTTGTATTTTAGGTATCTTATTCTACCTGGGGATATTTTTTTTTAAATTTCAACTCTTAGAATCCATTTGTCGGGTATGCTGTCACAATCTCAGTTATACTGAGATTTTTACATTTTCATGTTAGATTCTCCATGATCATCTGATATGAAATATTTATGCGAGAAGAATAAACCAGGAAAAGTTAGATGTGAATTATTTCTTTAACATGTGCTCAAGAGATGAGTTCTTCTACTCTAGAGAAATAAATGAACTCCCTTATCCTCTTATTAAATAGAACCACTACTATACTATTTTTCCATTTCTTGTTTATAAGGACGTAGTCTATCTGACCTTTAGTATTGTTTGCGTACGTGTATGTCCATAGTTTGCCCTCTCTTTTTTTGTAGTTTGTATTGAGGCAAGCTAATCTATTTTCTATCATGAAATCTGTTAGATGTTGCCCATTCCTATTTGACGTGTTGTGGAGGCTGTATTTGTTGTTTCGGTTTTTCCCGATTTGGGCATTCATGTCTCCGCCAATGACTAACATGTTGTGTTTCGGGATGCTACGCACTAATGAGGATAACTCATCGTAGAAGGTGACTAGTTCAGTTTCTTCACTAACATTGGTGGGGCTATAGCATGAGATGATTGTTGCTCTGGGGTTTCCGTTAAATGTAGCTGCCATCATTCTAGGTTGTATTTTCTCAACGCTATTAAGCGTTTTTAATGCTCTAGGTCCTATAAGTAATCCTACCCCTCCTACTGCGGCGTTGACAGAGTTTTTCCATGCGGATACAGTGGCTAGCGACCAGCCATTGCCAGTTTCGTGATATTTGATATCTTCGGTGTGCGTGTATCTGTGTTCTTGTATGCATATTATGTCTATCTTATGTTCTTCGGCCGATGCGATTAGCTCTGGGAGTTGTCCTATTCTATTTAAGGTTCTTACGTTAAATGTGGCTATTTGTAGTGTTTGCTTGCATTTTAGTAGTTTTGATTGTTTGAGCTCTGTAGCTGATTTTTCGAACACTGAGGCCAGGGCTCCAACCTCAGCAGGACGCGCCCCTTTTTTACCCGTGCGAAGAGCGATGCGGTTTGTGTAAGTGGTTTGAGTTTGGGTCATGGTTATCTTTCGATGGCTGTTTTATTCTCTTCTATAGAAGCCACTCTTATAGAGGAGCAGCAGTAGTTCCCCGATCGAACTAACGATCCTGAGCGTAAAGTCGTCAAACTCACGTCCAGGACCTGTTTAGGTATTGAGTTTGGTCATCCATGGGTTAATTCAAATACCTTTACGTACATCATGCTGCTTCCCATGTGTACGTAAAAAAAAAAAAAAAAAGTGGGGGGGTAATTTTTGTTTAAGTTTTAAGTTTTAACTTAGTTAAAGTCCAAGATTAAGGTACTTTCGTATGACTTTCACTGGTACTGACTTTTGCTTTTTTTTTTGCTGTATTGGGACTTTTCCTAGGCTTTTTATTTATTTATCTATTTTTTTTTTTTTTTTTTTTTTTTTACTACAGTTGGGAACCTAGCAGCAGGCTTCAGGAATTATAGATCGACTCCATTCACAGAGGAAAGATGGAAAAAATCCTACTAGCGTACGGCATACCTAAAGAAACCGTAGCGGCAATAACGATTCTCTATAGAAACACTAAAGTACGATCACCGGATGGAGACACAGAATACTTTGACATTGTAGCAGGAGTACTACAAGGGGACACGCTGGCCCCGTACCTCTTTATCATTTGTCTAGACTACGTACTTAGAACATCGATTGACAAAATCAAAGAGAATGGCTTCGAACTGACGAAGAAAAGAAGCAGAAGATACCCCGCAACAACAATTACCGATGCCGACTACGCCGATGACATAGCGATACTGGCAAATACACCTAACCAAGCCGAAACACTTCTGCATAGTTTGGAACGGGCAGCAGCAAGCATAGGACTCTATGTTAATGCACACAAAACGGAATATATGTGCTATAACCAAACGGGGGACATCTCCACTCTAGAAGGAACCCCACTTAAACTAGTAGACAAATTCACGTACCTAGGAAGCAGCGTCGAATCAACCGAAAAGGACATCGAAACGAGGTTAACAAAAGCATGGACAGCTATCAATAGGCTATCGATTATATGGAAATCAGACCTAACCGATAAAATGAAACGCAGTTTCTTCCAGGCAGCGGTCACATCGATACTGCTATATGGATGCACTACATGGACGCTAACAAAACGACTGGAGAAGAAGCTAGATGGCAATTACACAAGAATGCTGCGTGCAATCCTGAACAAGTCCTGGCAGCAACTCCCCACAAGACACCAAATGTACGGCCACCTGCCCCCTATCACGAAAACTATTCAAGTTAGACGAACCAGACATGCAGGACACTGCTGGAGAAGCAGAGATGAACTCATAAGAGATGTACTCTTATGGATCCCCACACATGGCCGCGCAAAAGCAGGACGACCAGCTCGAACGTACATTCAGCAGCTATGTGAGGATACAGGATGTTGTCCTGAAGACCTACCTAGGGCGATGAACGATAGGGAGGAGTGGCGAGAGAGGGTCAGGGATATCCGTGCTACCAGCGCGATATGATGATGACTACTATAAGACAGCTTTGGTACTGAATAAACCATGAGAGTTGAAGTACCATTAAAATTGAATACTTCATTTATATAGAAAAATTACCCAAAATCTTGCTCTGGGATTTTTTGAAAGAAATATTTTCAAGTCATCAATCTCCTTTTAATTGTGAATAATTTACCATACATTCACAAATAGAGACACACACATATCTAAGTATGGCCTTATTATACATATTAAAGTAATTTTTTTAGAAAGTTATATAAATCAGCTTGGGATATGACAATAATTCTGTAGTATTTCTGTTTTAACCCATTTACTATGATTGGCCTAATGAGAAGAGTGTTCGCCAATGGCCCAGGAGACTGGAGTTCAATCCTAGGTTGAGTCATATCAAAGACTCAAAAAATGGTACTTGATGCTGCCTTGCTTAACACTCAGCATTATAAGGTACGGATCAAGGGTAAAGTGGAGCAATCCAGAGAAAGGAGTAGTACCCTCTCCTACACCTCAGTGTAGTTGTTATAAAAAAGAGAAACTTCTGGTCACCCTCGACTAAGATCGCCAACTTTACTTATATATTTCTATAATAAATCTTCAGTTTTTCTAGAATAAATAAAATAATTAATAGACATGCATAAGTGTATATGTGTTGTGCAACTAAGAGAGTTAATTTATATATTAAGAATTACAGTGCATTTCTGTAGAAAATTATATATATATATCTTTTCACTGAGTGAGATTGATTAGGATGAAAAAAATATGGTTATTGTGTCAATTGGCAATCTCCGGTAGCCCAAAAACCTGAAGGAAAAAGAGCAGTGACTGAAAAATTGGAGTTCTTTTGTTAACAAACAGATAAAGAAATATTTTTTTTCAACGTAAGTCTTTTTTTTTTACTTGGTAAGATTGATCAGGATACAAAATACATCACAGCGAGAGCATATTTGTTAATTAACTTGATAATTAATGTATATTCTATTGACCTTGTATCAAATATGAACTTTGCTCAGTTGCAATAACTCTGGTCTTATCTTAGAAATTAAAATATTAACGACAACAGCTGATAAAATAAATTATCTATTTAATTCAAAGATTAATCTCTTTTCACTAAGTTTATATCAACATCATTAATAGTGCAAACACATTTCTGATTAAGTTGGTGGCTTCTGACAAAAATGGTAAAAAAAGACTTTAAGTTGTTTATTTTAGAAATTTAGGATTAGTTACTCATTAGAATTTAAACAGTAAAGAGTTGGGTTGGGTTGGGTTTTATGGCATATCAATAAGTGTAAGTTATTTAATACCAAATTTTCTTCATATCTATATACATTAAAAATATGATCTGTAAAAATATTGTGTTGATAACATTTTTAAATGAGACTAAGTGCATGTTTTTGCACACAGTGAAATGTTTTTAAGTATTGCTATGGAACAGTATCAATTTAACATCAGTTATTAGATTTGGTTTGCTTTATTTTCATGGCATATCAACCATTATGGATTATTTAATACCAAATCTTCTTTTTACTTCTACATCAACCATTACTGATTATTTAATAAAAAATCCTCTTTTTACTTCTATATCAACCATTATTGATTATTTAATACCAAATCCTCTTTTTACTTCTATATCAACTATTATTGATTATTCAGTACAAAATCCTCTTTTTACTTCTATATCAACCATTATTGATTATTTAATACCAAATCCTCCTTTTTCCTTTTATATCAAACATTATTGATTATTTAATACAAAATCATCTTTTTACTTTGCTATCAAAAATATTAAATGATCAAACAGTTATATTTCCAACAATTTAATTTAGCAGAAGACATTTGTTTGCGCAGAGTTGAAATGTTAAACAGTTTTATTTGATCTGTAGATAGGAACCTTTCAGGTGCTACCACTCCAGGTCAGTGTGGACCTGAGAATGATGGAAACAAATGAGTACTCTGCATTTCCTAAAGCTCCAGCATTACTGGAACTTCACCATCAGATTGTTTAGTGTTATAACAGGATATTCATTGGAGTGGGGTCTTACCCCTCAGCAGAGAACCAGTCAGTGTATTCCGCAGCCCCAGCTTGCTGGGCTGATCAGTCATTTGTTTGAACCAGTTTAAATAGATATACATGATATCTGAGACATTCAATTGTCAATATTTTCATTTTTACATAAGTTTGAACTAATTTGTTTGCAAACTTGTATTTCTATTGTTTTTATGCTGTTAAATCATTTCAATTATTGATATCTAACATTAATTCTATTCAATAACAATCATTTGTTTGCACACAGGATTTCTGGCATTAACTAAATATTCTTTATAGAAATATAATTTACAAATTTTCTACAGAACTTAAGTCTACTGAGGAGAGTTTCCTCTGACTACTGCCAGACAACCTCCTATAAAATAAAAAGACTGAATTATCCCAAACCGAAACCAGAAAGCAGTAAAGGGAGGTAAGAAATTAGAATTTATATTTTTTGTCACTGTTGAGACAATTTAACTGAATTATAAATGACCCAAGATATTTATCTTTGAAGAATTAATTAGGAAAATTTAGATACAAGTAATTTCTATAACAGTTGGTCCATATATGATTTCAATGTAAATATTTATTAACATCATCCTGTATTTAATCAAGTGTCACAATATATGTACTCATTTGATTCTATATCCATTTAGAGGTTTTTATTTGATAAATATCTGTGATATCACTGGATATTTCCTGTTTAATGTTATATCAACATTTTTAGATGATGAATAATTAAATCTTCCAAGTATGTAGATATATATGTATATATATATTTGCAAATGAAAAGATTATTTTTAAATTTTTTAAATGAGTCATTAAAGCTCATTTCTTTGCACTCAGTTAAATATTTTCAAGTATTGTGAACACAAATAATTCTATTCAATATTTGTTTGTAGACAGTTAAATGCTTTGAAGTATTTTCATGTAACACTAATAATTCTATTTAAATTAATTTCTTTGCCTACTGTTTTCGTTCGAGCTCATGATTTGTGATGTTTACATTTTTCTTTGAATAAAACAGTTTGTAACAGAAAATACACTTTGCAAAAAAATTGCTTATTTCAAAGGAATTTTTTTGCACAGTTTTCTTGAGCTCATGATTTGTGATGTTTTCAAAAATATATTCTATAAAAAAATTGTAAACTCCAAAAACCATTGATATATTTTGAGTTAGAGAAGAAATATTGAGAAAGTGTCTCACATAGTAAGATATGGCATTATTATCAAAGTTAGAATTGAGATTAAACAATTCTTCTTTCTAGTAGTGAAAATTAATTTCTCTACTTTCTCACTATTAATGAAATCTTTGAGTTTTTGATTATTTTAATTAGTCTTCTGCCTTTTAATCTCAATATTACACTCCAATTTCCATGTCTGAACACAAGAGACTAGGCCTAGGTATAACATTCTATATGAAGTCTTATTAGAGTTTTATCTATTTTCAAAACAACAGTAGCCTCCTTTATAACTTGTTGGCTGGGGTTGTAGTATATGCTGGCTGCTACTCTTCAGAGGGTTAACACATTCCCCCAACAAAGCTGCCTGTTGGCCAGAGGTGGCATCTAATAATACTTGGGGAC
This sequence comes from Sepioteuthis lessoniana, assembly GCA_963585895.1. Classification (NCBI taxonomy): domain Eukaryota; kingdom Metazoa; phylum Mollusca; class Cephalopoda; order Myopsida; family Loliginidae; genus Sepioteuthis; species Sepioteuthis lessoniana. The sequence goes on along the minus strand of OY757947.1, from coordinate 35,203,595 downwards.
AAGGTTCTAGTGGCTGAGCATTATGTGACCCTGCTTCCCAAAGCTCCAAGACTGGATCCTCCCTATCAGATGGCTTAGTGTCATCTCCAGGAATCTCAATGGTCAGGCAGGTGTCTTAGCCCTCTACTGCAATTCTAAATCTAAGCTAAACTTAGTGAATGAAAAGAACACGAAAGAAGTTAAGCAGTTTTGAGTTTAAGCGATAATTCAATGGATGATCACTTAATCCAAATAAGCTACCTGAGGCTTGTGTGCTTTACCGAAGCAAATCTTAGGAAATTATAAAAGAATGTAAAGAAAAGTAATCACTTAAGCAGCAACAGTAACTGAAAAAGAGCTGAAATCAATGTGCCATCTCTAAGGGAAACTTAGTAAAGAATAAGAAAGAAGGTAAGCAGTGATGAGTCTGTTTAGTATTTTCATGAGTTTCTACTTAAACAGCAAAAGCTATTACAAATACTTGAGGATAATGTGTCATATTCAAACAAATCTTTGTAAATAACAAGAATGGAAAAAGTTAAGCAACAATGAACCTGATCAGTATATCAATGGGTGACTCTTATGGCAACTATAGATAATGTAAATAAATAATCTCTGAGTCATTTCTAAACAAAAATCTGCATACAAAAGTAAAAAACAATCACTGAAGCAACAATTCATGTAAATTGAAATAAATAAATATTAGTATGTAGTAAGAAAAATAAAGTCATTTAGCTCATAATTTATTCTGGACTGCCCTGATTATACACACACACACACACACACACACACATATATATATATATACATCAGCCCAGTTGACTGAGGCTGTAGAGTATACCAACTGTGTCTGTACAGAGAGGTAAGACTGCAAAAAACTTGTGTCCAGTATGTGATACTAAAGTCTGATGCAAATAAATGACTGATTAGCCCAGTCAGCTGGGGCTGTAGTATACACCAACTGCATCTTTGCAGAAGGGTAAGACCTTAACCCATCCAGTGTCTTGATATGACTCTAAACCAACTGATGGTGAGGTTCCAGTAATACTGGAGCTTTAGGAGATGCTAAGTACCCCTTCATTGCCATTGTTTCCTGGTCTACTCTGAGCCAGAGGGGTAGCTCTTTAAAGGATCCTATCTATGGGTCAAATTCAACTTATGCTAAAATGAATTGTTCGAAATGGAACTGTTTTTATATGCTAAACTGAATTGTTTTTGAAATAGAACTTCCTTACTAATTAGCCTCCCTCGAGATAGAATAGTTGAATGGATAATATAGTTATTATATTAGGGTATATAAATTATATTTCATATTGAAATATTGTGAAATGGACAAGTCTCATGATCGAAAGATAAAAGTAATCCCAGCACAGAGAACAGCCACACAACATCATGAGGGAGAGAGTCAACCAGACAGACCAATAATAGGATTTGTTTGGATTTGACAATCAGGGGAGCAAGCTGAATTTATTATGCACATACAAATCAGTTCGACAATCATATATTTGACAGTAATATTGTAATGGTTAAATTTCGGAAATATTAGATTTTTTTGTGTGTTTTTTTAATACACATTTGAGAAAATGTCTTATCAACAAGAAAATGTTATAAAAAGAGGATTCATCTCAACTTGTTTGTATTATGTATTATTATTTAATTATTATAACGAAATGAGAAGAAATATTGCACTTCAGCTGCATTCATGTGTGTGTGTGTGTGTGTGTGTGTGTGTGTGTATTTGCAAATTATGCAGTTAATTTATATATTTCACATTAAAAATGAAATTTTCTTTAAAAGGATCAAGTAATTGGGATTTTTGATCATAATTAGCTTTTCCTATTTTTATTCAACAAATTAAAGATCATCTCCAAAGACAAAGACCTGCTTGATATTGGTTTTTGACATTCTATAGGTTAAGACCTTCAAAACACAAAGAAAGAAAATCTCATTCGATATTTGAAAACGAATGTTTATAAAAGAAATAAATAAATAAATTTTTAAATTATTTATGACTATAGAAAGTATTATTTAAAAGTTTTACCAGTGGAAATGCAAAGCTTAATTCGACAGAAATTCATCTCTGAATTCATGCCAAACTGTTATTTGCAGACAGTTAGGATTATAAGAACTGGTGATATATTATTGATAATTACGTTTAAAAGAGGACACTCCATTGATACATATATTGTCTGATTTTAATGAGATAAATTGTTATATTTCATTTTTCTAAGTAAATGAGATTTCAAAATAAAATTTCCGAGTAAAATAGAATTTATCTAATAAAATTTTTTTCTATGTATATTTATGACAATATGATCTTTAATGCTTAGGAAATCTCTGATTATACTTATAGGGACAATTAGGATTATAAAGACTGGGTATAAATTATTGATAATGATGTGTAGAAGAGATAAAATTCTTTTCCATATATATTTATGACAATATGATTTTCTGTGCTTTGGAAAACTGTTCTTGTAAATTGGATTGTAAAACATTCCTAGTAAGGTTTGGTAATACCCCTCCCGCCAATAAGTGGCTTACGTACGACACATCAAATATTTGATGATATTCGTTCGGTATCTTACAATGATCTGATTGGCTGGGGCAGTAGAATATGTAATTGCAGACTGCTCCACTGCCCGCCTCTTTTCAATCGCATTCAAGCTGTTTGCTTGCCTTTATGCTTGCGTGTACTGCCCGGCAACCCGCCCCTTCTACAATCTCATTGGCGCATTGTCTACCTCTCACGAACCTCATTCGTTCAGTCGGCCTGCTACTGTTGTCACTCATACTACTCAGCCTCTTTTTTTCTCTTTCTCTCTTTCTTTCACTCAGCCCGCTTGCCCACCCCTTCTACAATCTCATTGGTGCATTGTCTACCTCTCACGAACCTCATTCGTTCACTCGACCTGCTACTGTTGTCACTCATACTACTCAGCCTCTTTTTTTTCTCTTTCTCTCTTTCTTTCACTCAGCCCGCTTGCCCGCCCCTTCTACAATCTCATTGGTGCATTGTCTACCTCTCACGAACCTCATTCGTTCAGTCGGCCTGCTACTGTTGTCACTCATACTACTCAGCCTCTTTTTTTCTCTTTCTCTCTTTCTTTCACTCAGCCCGCTTGCCCTCCCCTTCTACAATCTCATTGGTGCATTGTCTACCTCTCACGAACCTCATTCGTTCAGTCGGCCTGCTACTGTTGTCATTCATACTACTCAGCCTCTCTTTTTCTCTTTCTCTATTTCTTTCTCTCAGTCCGGTGCCCCGCCTTCCAAACGTTCTCACTAGCACTCTATGCTTCCTTTTATACTCAGTGAGTATGAAGTGAAGCAGACAGTTATCCTTCTACTGCGATGCCATATCTAAACAAAACTTAGTGAATAAAAAGAGAAAGAAAGAAGTTAAGCAGCTTTAAGCCTGCTCTATAATTAGATTAACGACCAACTAATCCAAAACGGCTCCCTGAGGCCTGTGTGGCATAATTATGCGAAGCTCATGAAATAAAGAGTCTCTAAAGAAAAATAATCACTTAGGCAACAATATTTACTCGAAAAAAATGTGACCAGTGTGTCATATCTCTAAGGAAAGCTTAGTAAAGAAAACGAAAAATGTAAGCAGCGATGATCCTGTTCAATACTTGGATGGGTGACCAATGAAGCAACAGCAGCTTCTGTAAGCCCTATAGGCCTATGTAATATATGTAAACAAATTTTAATAAATAAAAGAAAAATAAAGGAAAAACTTAAGCAACGATGAACCTGTTCATATTTTATATGGGTGACCACTTAGGCAACGGTTGAAATTATGAAAGTATTAGCATATATATCCATGTTTTAATTCAATAAATTTTCTGAGATATCACTGGTGATGATTTTATTTATTTTCTATGTCATTATGTGCATTTATCATCATCATTTAAACCGGGACATTGGCCCAGCGGTTAGAGTGTTCGCCAATGGCCCGGGAGACCTGGGTTCAATCCCAGGTCGAGTCATACCAAAGACTTTAAAAATGGAACTTGATACCACCTTGCTTAACACTCAGCATTATAAGGTACGGTTCAAGGGTAAAGTGGAGCAATCCAGGGAATGGAGTAGCGCCCTCCTCTACACCTTGGTGTAATAGCTATCGAAAAGGGAGCCTTTGGGTCACCCTCGACTATGGTCGCTAACTTTACTTATCATCATTATGGTTTTTATATTATGAGAAAATTATTTAAGGAAGGTAATTCTTTCTCGTCATACTCTCTCTCTTTCTCTCTCTCTTTCTCTCTCTCTCTCACACACACCTAAATAATCTACGAAATAATTTCATATTCATGACACTTTGATCATTACTCGTAAATACTTACACTTAATGATTACATATATTTTGAACTATTAGAATAAATTACAAATGATTTCATTTTAAAATGCACAAAATAAGATTTAAATAGTTTAATCTCAAAATATAATGAAAGGAATTAAAGAATTAAGATCTAAATGGCTTTTATATATAAATAGATTGGTTACTTTGTCCAACGACATCACTCATCCTGTTGGCTGGGATTGTAGAATCTACCGATTGCAGAATGGAAAACCTCTTCGTAACTAGTGCCCTGGGTGTGACTGTAAACTGCATCTGATGGTGGGGTTCCAATTGTGGATTTCTAGAAGAAATATTTATTAAATTTCACCAAATTTACAAGTACTTTTCTCTACTACTTGTGGAATTACAAATATAGAACACTGAATTATTATTATAATAATGATAATTATTATTTGTTTGTAATACTTCCTTGGGTATCTCACAAAAGTGGATATATTCTTAAACAAAAACAGCAAAATGATATCACACATTGTTTTCATGGAATGAAAAAAATAGAAAACATCCATAGAATGTAATTTATTTGCATAAAATGTGGTTCTTGAATAATTTAATTTATTTTTGCACTATTGATGTTGTTGATATGAAATGATTGAAATATTTTGAAGAGACATTAATCATGGAATAAAATATATTATTATGTCAAGCATGATTAGATTTTTTGTTTTAGACAAGTCCCTGGTCATACCAAGAGAACATAGGTCAAGTTTGGCAAAAGGCCAGGGGAATAATATAAAATTGATCTTCTTAATTAATCAATAAGCTCTCTGTCTCTTATAATTGTTGTGATGCTTTTATGAAAATATAAGGACACCAATTAAGATGAAACAACAGAAATGCCTTTGAAAGAAAGAGGGCAAGTTAATATTTTAAACTATTGACTGTAAAAGGGAGATACCTGCTCATAAAATTCAAAGAATGTCTAAGACAAAAAAAGGGTGTTTCTTTTTCATCGTGTAAGGGATAAAAATATATACTCTTAGATTAGATTTTGCTGTTAGATTTAATATTATAAGCAACAACTCTGTCAGAGTACAAGCTGGTTTGAGTTCGGCTTTATCGCGGTAACATAGATGCATCAGTTACCAATAATTATGTATATTCATAAGCGACGGTAATATTATGTAGTTGCAAGTCTATAGATCACATTGCAAATGGCCGCTTTGAAAAAAACTATACGTAGAGCAACGCAATCTTTTTGCTTCCGATGAGTTTGAATTGTTATAAAAACCAAATTAAAAAATCTAAGCCGATTTGAAAATTAATTTAAATAACTAATTTAAAATTGATGTACAACAGAAATTAATAAGGTTGGTATGTTCGTTGGTTTATTTTTTTTATTGAAGCTTTGTCAGTGAATGAGTCGACAGGATAATTGAGGGAACTTAGATAAGTAACCGGCTCATTGGCCTAGTGGCTAAAGTGTTCGCCAATGGCTTGGGAGACATGGGTTCAATCCCAGGTCGAGTCATATTAAAGAGTTAAAGAAATGGTACTTGATACCTCCTTGCTTAACGCTCATAATTATAAGGTGCGTATCAAGGGTAAAGTTGAGAAATGCAAGGAAGGAGTTGTGCCCTCCCCTACACCACGGTGTAGTAGCTATTGAAAAGGGAGCCCTCCGGTCGCCCTCGACTACAGTCGCCAACAACAACAACAACAGATGAAGTAGCAACTGCTTTGAAAATCAGGTTTCTCGTGGTAAAATAAAAAAGAGGACGTGATTTTTATACTATTCCCTTTGTAAGTTCCGTATTTTGAGTATTTACCACAAATTATGAGAATTGAGATACGATAAATAATACTGCACTTATTTAAAAGTTAATTAAACAGTATTAACACCTACATATAATGCGCATTCCACGCAAATCAAAAAATTAAAATGGTATTATTCCCTTGATACAATACGAAATTATCACAAATTCAAAAAGTATATATAATGTCAAAGTATCGAATTAAAATCTCTATTCTCTATGTACAATGTACGTGCAAATTTGACAAGATTAAAAACGAAGAATATCGTCCTTCATCATTTTTTTTATCCACTGTTATTTTTCGTATTCTCTACCAAACCTGACTGACTTGAAGAGCTATCAACTTCATAAGAATATGGCTTCTCTCTTACGTGCGTTTTCATATGCTTACTCAAACTTGATTTTCGAGAAAAAGAAGAGTCACAAACTTCACAGGAATATGGCTTCTGGGTGTGTGTTCGCATATGAGACACCAAACTGGACCTATATGAAAAGAAAGAGCTACATGTTACACAATAATATGGCTTCTCTCCTGTGTGTGTTCGCATATGAGTTGCTAAAGCAGATTTACGAGAAAATAAAGAGTCACATATTTCACAAGAATATGGATCATCTTTTTTGTGCGTTTGTTGATGCTTCACCAAAGCTGGTTTATCTGTGAAGGAAGTGCCACATACTTCACAAGGATAATGTCTATCTCTGGAGTGTCTTCTCATATGTACCATCAAGTTCGATTCACGTGAAAATGAATAGCAACAATATTCACAAGAATATGGCTTATCATCCGAGTGAGTCTTCTTATGATACATCAAATTTGACTTAGATGAAAACGAAGAGCCACATACTTCACAAAAATGTGGCTTCTCTCGTCGGTGTTTTCGTAAATGCTCCTCCAGGATTAATTTTCGGGAAAATGAAGAACCACACAGTTCACATAAAAACGGTTTATCTCCAGTGTTGGTTAGTTTCGTTTTACTTGTCCTCGACATCAAGAAAGAAGGAACCAGAGATCTGACAAAAATAAGATTTCTCTCCCGTATTTATCAGAAGATACTCCACCAATCTGATTTCTCTCAAAACGAATTCCGTTCTTCAAAAGAACATGCTTTTCTCCAATATGTATTCTCTAATGTCGCCTCCAATATTACTTCCTTGAAATGCAAGGTTAGCGAGTAAATAATCTATTAAAATGCAGGAAATTCTTTCGTTCGGGTTAAAAATCTGTAATCAATAGAAAAAAGAAAGGCATCATTTAAAAAAAGGGAGAATAACGAAGAAATACAGTTTATGTAAAGCCGTATATTTCAATATATTCAAATGTATTTAATATTCACATGATTAAAATAAAAAGGTTTACTTAGTTGGTTTTTTTTTGTCATAATAGTGAGTTGTATTTCAGATTAAACTAAATCTTGTAAACAATTTTTAAAAATCTCGTTTCGATTGGTTTACTTTTTTTTCTGACAGAATAACTTGTCGGATTATATTCTAACAATAATTTGAAAATATTGTTTTGTTGCATATATTTTCCCTTTTATCAATTTGCATATTTCTAAGGATTTTACTAAATATTCGAATTATTACCTTCATCTTTATTGTTATTAATTGTTTCAGCCGATGCATCATTCCTCTTCAAGCGTTTTAAATCAAACTCGGGAGCCCACACAGAACTTCGAATCAAACCTTTTCTTTAATCCACGGGAAAAGATTGTTCTAATTACGTTAAACATAACCAGGTAGAAGTGTTAAGCTATTGTAAGTATTCTTTCTTATTTACTTTCAGTTGGGATATAGGCCATCTCAAGTGGGGTTTTAGCATGCTAGACCAAAAACCTTCACAAGTGAGTTTGAGTCTCATTGGGTGTAGTTTATTCTAATCGTTAAGATATTGTAAGTATTCTTTCTTATTTACTTTTAGTTGGGATATAGGCCATCTCAAGTGGGGTTTTAGCATGCAAGACCAAAAACCTTCACAAGTGAGTTTGAGTCTCATTGGGTGTAGTTTATTCTAATCGTTAACATATTGTAAGTATTCTTTCTTATTTATTTTTAGTTGGGATATAGGGGATCTTGATTGGGGTTATAGTGAGCATGCTAGAATAAAAACCTTCACAAGTGAGTTTGAGTCTCATTGGGTGTTGTTTATTCTAATCGTTAACATATTGTAAGTATTCTTTCTTATTTATCTTTAGTTGGGATATAGGGGATCTTGATTGGGGTTATAGTGAGCATGCTAGACTAAAAACCTTCACAAGTGAGTTTGAGTCTCATTGGGTGTAGTTTATTCTAATCGTCAAGATATTGTAAGTATTCTTTCTTATTTACTTTTAGTTGGGATATAGGGGATCTTGATTGGGGTTATAGTGAGCATGCTAGACTAAAAACCTTCACAAGTGAGTTTGAGTCTCATTGGGTGTAGTTTATTCTAATCGTTAAGATATTGTAAGTATTCTTTCTTATTTATTTTTAGTTGGGATATAGGGGATCTTGATTGGGGTTATAGTGAGCATGCTAGACTAAAAACCTTGAAAAGTGAGTTTGAGTCTCATTGGGTGTAGTTTATTCTAATCGTTAAGATATTGTAAGTATTATTTCTTATTTACTTTTAGTTGGGATATAGGGGATCTTGATTGGGGTTGTAGTGAGCATGCTAGACCAAAAACCTTCACAAGTGATTTTGAGTCTCATTGGGTGTAGTTTATTCTAATCGTTAAGATATTGTAAGTATTCTTTCTTATTTATTTTTAGTTGGGATATAGGGGATCTTGATTGGGGTTATAGTGAGCATGCTAGACTAAAAACCTTGAAAAGTGAGTTTGAGTCTCATTGGGTGTAGTTTATTCTAATCGTTAACATATTGTATGTATTCTTTCTTATTTACTTTTAGTTGGGATATAGGGGATCTTGATTGGGGTTATAGTGAGCATGCTAGACTAAAAACCTTCACAAGTGAGTTTGAGTCTCATTGGGTGTAGTTTATTCTAATTGTTAAGCTCTTGTAAGTACTCTTGGCTATTTACCTGTAGTTGGGATATAGGGTATGTCAAGTAGTGTTAGGATTAGAAACTAGACTAACAAAACTTCACAAATAAGTTTGAGTCTCATTGGATGTAGATTGTTCTAATTCCAATTACGATAAACGGGTACAAGGGTTTAGCTACTTTAAGTATTCTTTCTTATTTACATTTAGTTGAGATATAGGGCATGTCAAGTGGGGTAAAGGTTATCAAGCTAGACTAAAACCCCCCACAAGAGAGTTTGAGTCTCATCGGGTGTAGTTTGTTCTAATTCCATTAACTTTAAACGGATACAAGAGTTTAGCTATTGTAAATATTCTTTACTTTTTACCTTTAGCTGAATAGAGGGCATCTCCAATGGTGTAATGTTATCGTCGTAGGAAATAGACACGGCGACACGAGTTCAAATCCTGGACGAGACTGATTGTATTTCACATAGCACTAATACCCTTGGGAAAGGTATGAATCCAATTATTCTCCCTCCAGCTATGGGTAAATAGTAGGATAGACTAGGTTCTTCAGCCTTGGTGAAGCAACTAGTCCAGGAGAAGGAAAACTTAGAATTAAAACCTGTTAAACTCCGCTTAAAAATTGACCTTGTGTCATATCCTGCCCGAGCGGAGGGGTTGGTAAATAGGATCTCTAATGGGATTATAGTTAGCAAGCTAGGCTAACAAACTGTCATGTGGATTGGTAGGTGTTCAAGGAGTGCTCCAAATCTACCACATGAACAAATCCACATGACACCTATACCAGAATGGCCTTTTCAAAAAATTGTGATGGATTTATTCTATGTTGGGTCCTTCGCGTAACTTGCTTGTGCAGACAGACTCACTGGCAAGAAGTTGCCTCCAGGTTGATATCGATCTGCAGAGAAATATTCCTAGTATACAGCGCGCCAGAGGAACTTAGTACAGACGATGGGCTATTGTAAGTAGTAGTAGTAGTAGTAGTCCGGACCGTAGTCGAGGGTGACCCGAAGGCTCCCTTTTCGATAGCTACTAAATCAAGGTGCAAGGGAGGGCGCTACTCCTTTCCCTGGATTGCTCCACTACCCTTTATCCTTACCTTATAATGGTGAGTATTAAGCAAGGTCGTAACAAGTACCATTTTTTGAGTCTTTGGTTTGACTCGACCCTGGATTGAACCCAGGTCTTCCGGGCCTTTGGGGAACACACAAACCATTATGCCAATGTTCGATAATCAATCGATAATCGATAGTTAGCAAGCAAGAATAACATATATTAACAAGTGAGTTTGAGTCTCAGTGAGTGTAAATTGTTCTAATTCCATTAACCATAGCCGGGTGCAAGTGTTAAGCGATTGTAAGTATTCTTTGCTATTTACCTCAAGTTGGGATATAGGGCATCTCGAGTGAGACAATAGTTAGCAAGCTAGACTATCAAACCATCACAAGTGAGTTTGAGTTTCATTTGGGTGTAGATTTTTCTAATTTCATTAAACATAAACGGGTACCAGTGTTAGACTTATGAAAGTATTCTTTTTTATTTACCTTTAGTTATGACATAAAGCATGTCGAGTGGGGTAAGGGTTATCAAACTAGACAAACAAACCTTCAAAAGTGAGTTTGAGTCTCATTGGGTGCAGTTTGTTCTAATTCCATTAACCATACACGGAAACAAGGGTTAAGTTATTGTAAGTATTCTTTGCTTTTACTCTGTATTTGGGATAGAGGGCATCCCGAGTGGGGTAAGTGTTTGTAAGCTAGATTAACAAACTTTCACGAGTTAGTTTGAGTCTCTTTGGGTGTTGATTGTTCTAATTTCATTAACCCTACCCAGGTACAAGGGTTAAGCTATTGTAAATATTCATTCTTATTTACCTTTGTTGGGATAGGGCATCTCGAGTTGGGTAACAAAACCTTCACGAGTGAGTCTGATTCTCATTACGTGTACTTTGTTCTTATTCCATTAACCATACCCTAATAGAAGGGTTAAGCTATTGTAAGTATTCTTTGCTGTTTACCTGTGGTTGGAATATTGGGCATATGTTATATAATTACGGAATGATTTTTTTAATATTAATCATTTTTCATAAATTATATTTTATCATTCAGTTTGGTTAGGCTTTGAACTATTCAGCTCTTTGTTCAGGTGCATAGCATTGGGCACAGCTTACGCTCGTGCGCAAAGGATATAACAATCACAATTGTCATAATAAACCCCAGATAGGAAATAAGGCTAGAGTTTGAATGACGTCATGCCCGGAAGCGATGGTGCTGAGAATTTGAAGATTTTGAAAAAGAGTCAGTTGGGAGAGGACTTTGGACCATGTAGGCAGACAGTTGGGTTGTCTGCCATTGAGGCAGGTATTTGAAGTTGGGGTCCGACCATGAAATTGAGAAGTTGGGTCCGACCATGGAGTTGAGAATTTGAGATCTAAAACTCGAGATGTGCCGAACGTTGGGGTGTCGTTAGCACAAGTCAGGGCAAGAAGTTGCTTCCAGGTTGGTATCGATCTTCAGTGAAATGTCCCAAGCATACAGTGCGCCTGAGGAACTTACTACTGTCGATGGGTCGCCCTTCTCAGCTTACTCATTTCAATGGTCCCTAAAACATTTTGGCTATTAAACAAAGAATGTCAACAATGGCCTATCCCCAGTCTAACGGACGAGCAGAGTTAGCTGTCAAGACGGATGCGAGGGTTAAGTTATAGTAAGTATTCTTCCATGTTTACCTTTAACTGGGATATAGGGCATGTCAAATGGGATTAGGGATAGGAAACTAGACTAACATTCAAAAGTGAGTTTGAGTCCAACTGGGTGTAGATTGTTCTAATTCCATTTACCATAAACGGGTACAAGGGTTAAGCTATTGTAAATATTCTTTGCTATTTACCTGCACTTAGGATATAGGGCATCTCACGTTGGGTAAGTGTTAGTAAGTCAGACAAACAAACCTTGACAAGTGAGTTTGAGTCTCACTGAATGATGTTTCTTCTAATTCCATTAACCATTCCCGGGTACAAGGGTTAGGCTAATGTAAGTATTCTTTTCTTTTTACCTGTGGTTGGGATATTCGGCATGTCAAATGGGGTTATAGTTAGAAATTAGACTAACATACCTTCACAACCGAGTTTGAGTCTCACTGGGTGTAATTCATTTCTACTTCCATCAACTGTAAACGGGTACAAAAGTTAAGCTATTGTAAGTATTCATTGCTATTTACATGTAGTTGGGATATAGGGCATCTTGAGTGGGGTTTGGGTTAGCAAGCTAGCTTAAAAAACCTTCACAATGGGTGTAATTTTTCCTAATTCCATTAACCATGCCCCGATACAATGGTTAAGCTATTGAAAGTATTCTATGCTATTTAGCAGTAGCTGGAATGGAAAGCATCTTAAGTTAGAAATATAGACTAACAAACCCTCACAAGTGAGTTTGAGTCCCATTGTGTGTAGTTTGTTCTATTTTCATTAATTATTAACAGGTAATAAGGGTTATGCTATTGTAAGAGGGGTAAGAGTTAGCAGGCCTGACTAATAAACATTTAAATGTGAGTATGACTCATTTCGTGTACTTTGTTCTAAATACATGAACCATAAACGGGTACAAGTGTTAAGCTATTGTAAGTATTCTCTCTAATTTACATTTAGTCGGGATATGGGCCATCAAGTGGGCTTTTAGTTAGTATTCTAGGCCAGTGAACTTTCGCAAGTGAATTTGAGTCTCATTATGTGTAGTTTGTTCTACTTCCATTAACTACTAACCGGTACAAGGGTTAGGCTATTGTAAGTATTCTTTGCTGTTTGTCTGGATTTAAGATATAAGGCATGTCAAGTGGGGTTATAGTTAGCAAGTAGACTAATAAACGTTTAAAAGTGAGTATGGGTCTCATTGAGTGTGGTTTATTCTACTTCTATTAACCTTGCCCGGGTACAAGTGTTAAGGTATTGTAAGTATTCTTTGCTGTTTACTTGTAATTGGAATATAGGGCATGTCAAGTGGGGTTATTTTAAGCAAGCTACACAAACAAACCTTCACAAGTGAATTCGATTTTCATTGTGTGTAGTTTGTTTTACTTCCATTAACAAGTACAAGGTTAAAGCTATTGCCAGTATTGCCTGCTAATTACCTGTAGTTGGGATATAGAGCATGTGAAGTTGGGTTAGCAAGCTATACAAACACACGTTACTTGTGCTTTATAGTCTCATTTCATGCACTTTGTTCTAATTACATTAACCATAAACGGGAACAAGTGTTAATCTATTGTAAGTATTCTTTCTCATTTACCTGTAGTTAGAATAAAGGCCATCTCTATATCAGCAAACCTTCACAGGTGAGTTTCAGTCTCATTGTGTGTAGTTTGGTCTACTTCCATTAACTATTAACAGGTATAAGAGTTAAGGTATTGTAGATATTCTTTGCTATTTACCTTTAGGTGGGATATAGGGCATGTCAATCGAGTTAGGGTGAGCAAGTTAAACTAACAAATTTTCACAGGTGAGTTTGAGTCTCATTGGATGTTGCTTCTACTAATTCCATTAAACCATACCCTGGTACAAGTGTAAAGCTATTATAAGTATTCTTTGTTAATTACATGTAGGTGGAATAGAAGGGATCTCGAGTGGGGTTATTGTCAGCAAACTAGACCAACAAACCTTCAAAATTCAGTATGAGTCTCATTTCGTGTGGTTTGTTCTTATCTTATAAAAAATAAACGGATACAAGTGTTAAACTATTGAAAGTATTCTCTATTATTTACCTTTAGTTGGGATATAGGCCATCTCAAGTCGGCTTTATTTCATATTCTAGACCAGTAACCATTCGCAAGTGAATTTGAGTCTCATTATGTGTAGTTTGTTCTACTTCCATAAACTACTAACCGGTACAAGGGTTAGGCTATTGTAAGTATCCTTTGCTTTTTGCCTGTACTTGGGATATAAGGTATGTCAAGTGGGGTTATAGTTTGCAATAGACTAATAAACGTTTAAATGTGAGTATGAGTCTTATTCAGTGTAGTTTGTTCAACTTCTATTAATCTTGCCCGGTTACAAGTGTTAAGGTATTGTAAGTGTTCTTTGCTGTTTACTTATAATTGGGATATAGGGCATGTCAAGTGGGGTTATTTTAAGCAATCTATACTAACAAACCTTCAAAAGAGAGTTTGAGTTTCATTGTGTGTAGTTTGTTTTACTTCTAGTGAGTTATAGTCTAATTTTATGCAGTTTGTTCTAAATACATTAACAATAAACGGGTACAACTGTTAAGCTATTGGAAGTATTCTTTCTTATATACCTTAAGTTGGGATATTGGCCATCTCAAGTGAGGTAAGGGTTCGTAACCTAGACTATCAAACCTTTACAAGTAAGTTTTAGTCTCATTAGGTGTAGTTTGTTCTAATTCCATAAACTCTAAGTGGGTACAAGTCTTAATATAATGTAAGTATTTTTGCTATTTGACTGTAAGGGCATGTGCAGTATGTTTTTTAGCAGGCTATCCTAAAAAATCTTCACGAGTAAGTTTGAGTCTCATTTCGTGTAGATTGTTCTAATTAGATTAAATATACCCAGCTACAAGTGTATGTATGCATTCTTTTGTTATTTAACTTGAGTTGAGATATAGGGCATGTCAAGTGGGGTAAGGGTTGAGTCTCATTAGGTGTACTTGGTTCTAATCTTGAGTGGGGTTGTAATTAACCTGCTCAACCAGCAAACCTTCATAACTGTGTTTGCGTGTCATTGTGTGTAGTTTGTTCAACTTCCATTAACTATGAACAAGTGTAAGGTTAAAGTTATTGTAAGTATTTGCTATTTACCTGTAGTTAAGATATAGGGCATGTCAAGTGGGGTAATATTTAGCAAGCTAGATAAACAAACCTTCACAAGTGAGTTTGGATGTACTTTGTTCTAATTCTATTAATCATAAGCTGGTACAAGGGTTAAGCTATATTAAGTATTCTTAGCTATTTACGTGTAGTTGGGATATAAGGCATGTCTAGTGGGGTTATAGTTAGCCAGCTAGATTAACAAACCTTTGCAAGTGTGTTTGAGTATCATTGGGTGCAGTTTCCTCGAATTCCATTAAACATAAACAGGTACAAGGTAAAAGCTATTGTAAGCTTTCTTTCTTATTTACCTTCGGTTGGGATATAGGGCAACTCAAGTGGGGGTTATTTTAGCAAGCTAGACTAATAAACCTTGACAAGTGGTATGAGTCCCAGTGTGTGTAGTTTGTTTTAATTCAATTAATCATAAACGGGTACAAGTGTTAAGGTATTGTAAGTATTATTTGCTATTTACTAGTAGTTGAGATATAGGGTATGGCAAGTGGGTTATAGGTAGTAAGCTAGACCTGAAAACCTTAATAAGTGAGTTTGCGTCTCGTTGTGTGTAGTTTGTTCTTTTTCCATTAAGCATAAACGGGTATAAGGTATAAGTTATTGCGTGTATTCTTTCTTTTTCCTTTGTATGTCATCTCGAGTAAGTTTATATTTAGCAAATTAGACCTAGAAAACTTCACGAGTGAGTTTGCGTCTCATTATGTGTAGTTTGTTCTACTTCCATTAACTATGAACAAGTACAAGGTTAAAGATATTGTACGTATTCTCTGCTATTTACCTGTAGTTGACATATAGGGCATGTCAAGAGAGGTTACGTTAGGAAGCTCTACACACAAACCGCAGACATGAGTTCGTATCTTATTGGGTGTAGTTTGTTCTAATTCCATTAACTATTACCAGGTATAAGGGTTAAGATATTGTAAGTATGCTTTGCTATTTACCTGTAGTTGGGATATAAAACATGTCAAGTAGAGTTAGCGTTAGCAAGCTAGCCTAACCAAGCTTTATAAATCAGTATGAGTCTCTTTGTGTGTAGTTAGCTCTAATTCCATTAACCATAAAAGGATACAATGGTTATGTTATTGTAAACAGTCTTTTTTGTATACTTTTAGTTGCAACATAAACCATCTCGCACGGGGTAAATGTTAGCAACTTAAATTATCAAACTTTCACAAGTGAGTTCGAGTCTCATTGAGTGTAGTCAGTTCTAATTCCATTAACCATAAAAGAGTACGAGGATTAAGATTTTTTTAGTATTTTTTGCTGTAGTTGAGATCTAGGGCATAAAAATGGGGTTATAGTTAACAAGTTACACAAACAAACCATCCAAATGAGTTTGAGTCTCATTCGATGTTGTTTGTTGTACTTCCAATATCCATTCTCATGTACAAGAGTTATGCTTTTTAAGTATTCTTTCTTATTTATCTATGGTTGGGATATTAGTTATATCAAGGATTAGCAAATTAGACAAACAAACCATCACAAGTCAATTTGAGTATCATTGGGTGTAGTTTGGTCTCATTGGATTAACCCTAAACGGATACCAGCGTTAAAATATTGTAAGTATTCGTTCTTAGCAAGGTAGACTAACAAACTTTCACAAGTTTGTATGAGTCTCATTAGATGTAGTTTGTTATAATTCCAATAACCATAAACGGTTACAATTGTAAGTAATCTTTCTCATTTACCTTTAGATGGGATATAAGCCATCTCGAGAGGGGTTTCAGTAAGAAAGCTAGACCAGTAAACATTCACAAGTTAGTTCGAGTCTTATTGTGTGTAGTTTGTTCTTATTCCGTTCAATAATAACAAATATAAGAGTTAAGCTATTGTAAGTATTCTTTGTAGCTTAAATATAAGGCATATCAAAAGGGGTTTAGGGTTAGCCAGCTATTCTAACAAACCCCAGAAATGAGTTTGAATCCCATTGGTGTAGTTTGTTCTAATTCAATTAACCATTAACAGGTACATGTTTTATGTTATTGTACGTATTTTTTTGTTAATTGCGTGTACTTGGGTTATCGGTAATATCAAGTGTGGTTAGGGTTAGCAAGCTAGGCAAACAAACGTTCACAAGTGAGTGTGAGTCTCATTGCTTCTAATTTTTTCTAATTCCCTTAAGTATTAATAAGTACAAGGGTTAAGCTTTTAGAAGTATTCTTTGCTATTTATCTATAGTTGGGATATAGGGCATATCAAGTGGGGTTATTTTAGCAAGCTATACTAACAAACTTCACAAGTGAATTTGTGTCTCATTTCCTGGTAGTTTGTACTATATACATCAACCTTAATTGAACACAAGCGTTAAGCTATTGTAAGTATTCTTTCTTTATTACCTTTAATAGGGATATTAGCCATCTCAGGTGGGGTTTTCGTTAGCATGCTAGAGCAGTAACTCTTCACAAGTTAGTTTGAGTCACATTGAGTGTATTTTCGTCTATTTCCATTAAGCATAAACGGGTACATGGGTTACGTGAGGAAGCTCTACACACAAACCACAGAAATGAGTTCGAATCGCATTGGGTGTAGTTTGTTCTTATTCCATTTACAGTTACCAGGTATAAGGGTTAAGCTATTGTAAGTATTCTTTGCTATTTACCTGTAGTTGGTGTATAGGGCATGTCAAGTGGGATTATTTTATCAAGCTAGACTAATGAACGTTTAAAAGTGAGTATCAGTCTCATTGTGTGTATTTTGTTCTACTTCTGTTAACCTTGCCCGGCTACAAGGGTTAATTTATTGTAAATATTCTTTGCTATTTGCCTGTACTTGAGATATAAAGCATGTCAAGTTGGGTTGTGGTTAGCAAGCTACACTGTTAAACGTCTCAAAGTGAGTATGAGTCTCATTGTGTGTAGTTTGTTCGACTTCTATTAACTTTGCCCGGGTATAGTATTTTTTACTTCCATTAAAAATGAACAAGTACAACGTTAAAGCTATTGCCAGTATTCCTTGTTATTTACCTTTAGTTGGGATATAGGTCATCTCAAATTAGCAGTAAACTTTCACAAGTGAGCTTGAGTCTCATTGTCTGTAGTTTGTTTTACTTCCATTTAATATTAACAAGTACAAGGTTTAAGCTATTGTAAGTATCCTTTGCTATTTACCTGTAGTTGGAATATAGGGCATCTCGAGTTTGGTTGTAGTTAGAAGGATAGACTAATAAACGTTTAAAAGTGAGTACGAGTATCATTCGGTGTTGTTTGTTCTGATTCTATTTACCTTGCACGAGTATAATTGTGAAGGTATTGTATGTATTCGTAACTATTTATTTGTATTTTGGATATAAAGCATGTTAAGTGGTTTTATTTTCAGCAAGCTATACAAATAAACCTTCACAAGTGAGTTTCAGTCCCATTGGGTGTACTTTGTTCTACTTCCATTAATAATTAACAGGTACAAAGTTAAAACAATTGTAAGTATTCTTTGCTATTTATCTGTAGTTGGGATATCGGACTAGTCAAGTGGGGTTAAGGTTTGTAAGTTAGACATACAAAACTTCACAAATGAGTATGAGTCTCATTGGTTGTACTTTTTTCTAATCTTATTTAACATACAGAGTAGCCAGGGTAAAGCTATTGGAAGTATTCTTTGCTATGTGCCTATAGTTGGAATATAGGGCGTGTCCAGTGGAGTCATTATTAGCAAGATATACTAACGAAACTTGACTAGTGAGTTTGAGTCTCTTAGTGTGTGGTTTATTATAATTTCAATAACTATATCCGGGTACAAGGGTTAAGCTATTGTAACTATTCCTCACTATTTACCTTTAGTTGGGATATAGGGCATGTCAAGTCGGGATATAGTTAGCAACCTAGACTAAAGCCTTTATAAGTGAGTCTCATTGGGTGTTGTTTGTTCTCATTTGATTAACCCTAAAGGGATACATGTGTTAAGCTATTGTAAGTATTCTTTCTTGTTTAACTTTTAATTGGGATATAGGGCATCTCGCGTGATGTAAGTGTTAGCAAAGTCGACTAATAAACCTTCACAAGTTAGTTTGAGTCTCATTGGATGTTTTTTCTTCTAATTCCATTCACCATACCCTAGTAGAAGTGTTAACCTATTGTAAGTATTCTCTGCTATTTACCGTAAATGGAATAGAGGATACCTCGGATGGGGTTATAATTAACAAGCTATACTAACAAATCTTAAGAAGTCAGTATGAGTCTTATTGTTGAAGTTTGTTGTAATTCCATTAACTATTTACAGACACAAGGGTTAATCTATTGAAAGTATTCTTTGCTATTTACCTGTAGTTGGGATATAGGGCATGTCAAGTTTGGTTAGGGTAAGCAAGCTATTCTAACAATCCTCAGAAACGAGTTTGAATCTTATTGAGAGTAGATTGTTCTAATTCCATTACCATAAACCGGTACAAGTGTTAAGCTATGTTAAGTATTCTTTCTTCTTTACGAGTGGGGTTATAGTTAGCCAGCTAGACCTGCATACCTTTCCAAATGAATTTGAGTCTCATTGTGTGTAGTTTGTTCTACTTCCAATAACTATTAACAGGTATACGGGTTAAGCTATTGTAAGTATTCTTTACTATTTACCTGTACTTGGGATATTTGACATGTCAAGTGTGGTTATAGGTAGCAAGCTAGACTAATAAACCTACAAATGTAATTATGAGTTTCATGGGTGTAGTTTGTTCTAAATACATTAAGCATAAACGGGTACAAGTGTCACGCTATTGTAAGTATTCAATGCTTTTTACCTTTAGTTGGGATATAAAGCATGTCAAATGGGAGTAGAGTTAGCAAGTTGGACAAACAAATCTTCACAAGTGAGTTTGAGTCTCATTGTGTGTAGTTTGTTCCACTTCCATTAACTATTAACAGTACAAGGGTTAAGCTATTGTAAATATTATTTGCTATTTACCTGTAGTTGAGATATAGGACATATCATGTGGTGTTATATTTAGCAAGCTAAACTAACAAACCCCAGAAATGAGTTTGAGTATCATTGGGTGTAGTTTTTTCTAATTCTATCAACCATAAACGGATACAAGTATTAAGCTATTGTATGTATTCTTTCTTATGTACCTTTATTTGGGATATAGGCCATCTCCAAAGGGGTGATAGGTAGCATACTAGACCAGCAAACCTTCATAAGTGAGTTTGAGTCTCATTGTGTGTAGTTCGTTCTTCTTCCATTAATTATTAACATAACAGGTACAAGGGTTAAGCTATTGTAAGTATTCTTTGCTATTTAGCTGTAGTTGGGATATATTGCATGTCAAGTGGGGTTATACTTGGCCAGCTCGATTGATAAACCTTTAAAAGTGAGTATGAGTTTCACTGAGTGTTGTTTGTTCTAATTCCATTAACCATAAACGAGTAAAAGTGTTTCGCTACTATAAGTATTTTTTCTTATATATTTTTAGTTGGGATATAGGGCATCTTGAGTGGGGTTAGGTTTGTTGGTTGGGTTTTATGGCATATCAATCTTTGTAGGTTATTTAACGCTAAATCCGTTTTTACGCAAATATTGAGTTCTGTTTCAAACAATTCAGTTTAGCATGAGTACACAGTTTAATTGCCAAAAGCATATCTATTTCAATCTATTCAGTTTATTCAAACAGTTCTAATTCAGCTAATTCTGTTTAATATAAGTATAGATTTTGTTTACACACAATTAAATGTCAAAACAATTCAATATATAACAATTCAGTTTACTGTAAGTACAGTTTCAATGTCAAGAACAGTTCCAAGTCAATTGAGTTTAGCATAAGCACGCAGTTTAAATGTAAGTACAGTTTAATTGTCAAAAACATTTCTATTTCAAGCTATTCAGTTTAGTTAAACATTTCTATTTCAAACAATTCAATTTAGCATAAGTATGCAGTTTTTTTCTCTTTAACCCATGGATAGTGCCCTATCAGGTGCCACCATTACGGGCCAGTTTGAATCTGGGAGCAATGGCAATGAAGAGTTGCTCTGCATTCCCTAAAGCCCCAGCAACACTGGAACCTCCCCATCAGATTTTTTAGTGTTATATCCAGGATACTCATTAGGGGTTCTTACCACTCTGCAGGGGTACAGTCTGTATTCTACAGTCCCAGACACAGAGTTAAATTTCAAAACAGTTTTATTTCAGATAATGCAGTTTAGCACAAGTTCACAGTTTAGACGTCAAAAACGTTCTATTTCCAGCAATTCAGTTTAGCATAAGTCCACAGTTTAGATGTCAAAACAGTTCTATTTTCAACTATTCAGTTTAGTATAAATACGCAGTTTAAATGCAACAAACATTGAAGTCAAGAAACCCTAGTTTAGTTCTATTTAACCTATAGACGGTAGCACCTGATAAGGGTCCTACCACTGGGCAGAGTGGATCTGTGGGCAATGGCAATGAAGGGGTACTCCGCATTCCCCAAAGCTCCAGCATTATTGGAACCTCACCGTCAGATTGTTTAGCGTCATCTTCAGGACTCTCGTTTGGGGTGGGGGTCACCCCTCTGCAGAGATGCAATTGGTATATTCTACAGCCCCAGCCAACTGGACAAGAGTGAGGTAAGTGTTAGCAAGCTAGACTAACAAACCTTCGCAAGTGAGTTTGAGTCTCATTGGGTTTACTTTGTTCTAATTCCATTAACCATAACCTAGCTATTGTAAGTATTCTTTATTATTTACCTCTAGTTTGTATCGCCTTGAGAAGAATTCACTTAAAACCAAACGCCTATATTCGTTACCCCATGTATCCTGCTGTGAATTTTTGAGACTTATAATCTTAATGTATTGTTTTCGTATCTATTGACTTCTTTTTAGAAAGAATATTTCAGTAGCAAATAAATTCTTTAAAAATTAAGCAACAGGATTTTTGAAAGTTATTTACAAGATTTAGTTTAACAATTAACTTGTTGTTCGAATAAGAAATGAAAAATAGTTTGGTTTTTGTTTTCACTTTTAATTAAACTTTCCTTTCCCGTTTGGCAACAGAGAAGGAAGTCTTCCAGAGATGTGTAAATCATTTAGATTTTTTTTTTGCTAATTTATTTTCTTTAACAATTTTTTTTCATATTCTTTTTTTCGATTGGTTAAATTGTGTTCGACTCTAAAACTTTGTCGGATTATATTCTGATAATAATTCGAAAACATTGTTTTAATTGTAATATTTTTCATTTTATTAATTCGCATATAGGCTATATTGTACGCTATTTAATGCCAAATCCTCTTTATACATATAAATCAAATATATAGGATTTGGTTTACTTTTATGGCATATCAACCATTGTAGGTTATTTAATGCCAAATTGTCTTTATACATATATATTAAATATAATTGATTTTGTTTGGTTGGGTTTTATGGCATATCAACCATTGTAGGTTATTTAATGTCAAATCCTCTTTATACATATATATCAAATATATATGATTTGTTTTGCTAGGGTTTAATGGCATATCAACCATTGTAGGTTATTTAATGCAAAATCCTTTTTATACATATATATTTGATATATATGATTTGTTAACTTAAGTCAACAAAGTTAGATAGTTCGAAGTGTTGCTATGTATCACTAACAATTTAATTAAACAACAGTCATTTGTATATACTCAGTTAGATGATCAAACAGTTCTATTTCAAACAATTCAATTTAGCATAAGTCATTTGTTTGTAGTCGGTTTGAATGTCAAACAGTTCTGTTTAACCCATAGATAGGACCCTGTCAGGTGCAACCACTCCAGGTCAAAGTAGACCTGGGAGCGATGACAATAAAAGTGTACTCCGCATTCCCCGAAGCTCCAGCATTGCTGGAACCTCACTATTAGATTGTTTAGTGTCATATCCAGGACACTCGTTGGAGAGAGTCTTACTACTCTGCAGAGATGCAATCGGTGTATTTTACTGGGATATGTAATTTTAAATAAAAAAAAAATGTTTATCATCCTGTAGTTGTTTTTAAATATGTAAGTTATTCTAATATTACATTAAAATATAAATACTAGCAACTGGAAGGTACCCATGTTTTTGCTAGTTTATCATAATGGAGATTATCTGTCTTTCTGTAACTAAATTGTAGTTCAAATGCGCTTACGGTGATATCGCAGTCCCATACGTTGGCCACTACGCCATAGAGGCCCACGCACTACAATGAATGTTATACATCACTGAGAAATAAAGATTTACATAATATAAGGTAAGGATAATTTGTATGCTGATTTTAATAAAATGGTTTGGTTTTATGGCATATCAACCATTTTAGTTTATTTAATGCCAAGTCCATTTTATACAAATAAACAGTTTTATTTCAAACAATTCAATTTAGCCTAAGTCAACAGTTTAGTTCTATTTGACCCATAGATAGGACCCTATCAGGTACTACCACTCCGAGCTAGAATTGACATGGGAGCGATGATAATAAAGAGTACTCTGCATTCCCTAAAGCTCCAACATTACTAGAGCCTCACCATCAGATTCTTTAGTGTCATATCTAGGACACTCGTTGAGTGTTACCCCTCTTCAGAGAAGCAGTCGATGTATTCTACAGCACTAACCGACTGGGTTGAACAAAATCGGCTTTAAAGAATAATTTCTTGGCGGTATTGATTTCTAATCTTTTTTGTTTTTTCTCAAAACCTATTAAACGCATTATTTTTTTCTTAATTGTTTAATTTTCCTTTCAAATTTGAGTGGCTGTATTACATTCGCAATCTCAATTATTGAAATTAGAACTCGGAAAAAAATAATTAGTATAAAATATTCAGAAGTTGGTTCATTAATTTTTTAAATTAAAAACAGAAAGTATATTTTCTAGAGCACCAACAAAAGAATCCATCAATGTTTCGTTGAAATCCAAGTTCATTTCCATCTCACGTAAGATTTCGGTGGTCTATACTTCTCTGTTCAGGGTGCCGCGGGTTGTGTAATGGTTCGCATGCTAGACTAGTAAACCTGCACGAGCGAGTTCGAGTCTCATTAGGTGCCCAATTCATACGACCTTGTGCCACATGTAAGCAAAAAGCTTAGTAAATTAATTCGTCTCTGTTCATTTGCCATTAAAAGAAATCTCGCAGATTGTGAAACAAGATTTTTTTCGTTCTGGATGGGTAGCAGAAAACAATGGTGAGATTTCCTGGGGGTTAGAGAATTGATGAATACTTTTACATGTGCTTTTTGCATGACTAGAAAACAAATATTTCTGATCTTGATCTAAGGTTTTATTATTCACCCCCCCACCACCACCACCACCAATCTTCGGAGAAAAAATTTATTACTCAAAGTTTATCATAGAGAAGATACATAACCTTAAAAAAAACTACCGAAACAAATTCAAATTCCCGACGCTCGAAATAAACAAAAATACATTCGATATACCCAATTTTCAAAAGCCCCACACCCACACCCCACCCCGCAAAAAATAAAAACATATTGAATAAAAGCTTCTAACAGTAACCTGTTTCCCAACAAAAATACTGACCGAACGGTGTCACTTCGTGACAAGTCTATATTCTTTATCCAGCAGGATTTGTCAAAATCCTAGTTTTTCATAAAGTTTGCGAGATATTTTGCTGTCTTTATGTTTGGCCAACTTTTCATCAACTTCTTAACTCGGCCCGATCTTTCCCGAGATTGCTTAGTTGAATAGATCATCGCAGATCCTCACATTTCCAGTTTTGGGTTAAAATAAAAACAAATTGAATATAAGCTTCTAACAGTAGCCTGTTCCCCCCAAAACATTATTGAATGTAATCTCCTAACAATAGCTCCTTAAAAGAAAAATAAATTCAATAACCTCCTAAAAGTACCCATCCTGAAATAAACAAGCATAAATTGGGTATTACCGCTGAATAATACCCCTCCCCCAAAAAAAACCCTGAATAAATTGAATCTAACCTCATAACAAGACCTTACATCCCCTAAATAAAAAACCCCTCCTAACAATAGATAGACCCCCAAAATAAACAAAAATAAATTGAATCAAACCTCCTAAAAAGAGTCTGCCCCACCCAAAATAAACAAAACTAAATTGGATATAACGTCCTAAACATTGCCCCAAGCAAAAAAGAGAAAAAAGTCAAAACAAAAACAAATTGAATGTAACCCTAATGATACCTACACAATTACGTTCCTATACTGTTACACTACTGTGGGTTTTTCTTTTGGGGTCGTGGTAGGGAATAACACACCAACTGACGACTCACATCTACGTTCATTCAACGTTTTCTACCAACACAAGAAACATATCACGATTAGGCATGGTAGATGTGCAGATACCTTCGCCACCGATCATATCTATCCAAAAAAAATTATCGCATCTCAACACGAGCCTAACACCATACACTACCAAGACAAGTGTAACGGCTACTCTAGCTAAATAAATCCAAACAGGTCACCTTAATTGATACGATCAATCATAAAAGTGAAGGGTCTTACCGTAGCCCACCGGCTACTAATGTTGGATATCCTTGTTTAACAAACGAAAAGATACGAATTAGTCACTTCCCTAAGATATTTAAATGAGTAAGTTAATTAATACGATCAATTATCAAAGAGTAGGGCCTTATTGAAGTTCACTGGCTACTCATATTGGACATCCTTGTTTAAAAAACGGAAATATCCGAGCAAGTCACTTCCCTTATTGATCGTATTATCTGAGTTTCTCACCATTTCTCTGCTTTTGTGAGTCTTGTATAGAATCATCCAAAGGCATCAAATTATCTTACTTTCTTCTTACTTCGCTAATTTCACGAGTCTGGTATAAGGCCATCTCAAGATAGCGACCCATCTTATTTTCAACGGAAGTATTTAAAGTCATTTAAAGACAACCTCGAGGTCAGCAGGAGCGCTGATTCCGACATTTCAACATGTCAACTTCCTCGTAGAAATCAGCAACGTTTATTGCGAAGACAAAACAGACAGTCCGTACAACCCGGGCCATATAACGAAGCCTTTCAAGCTACAACCTTGGTCTAGGATTAGACCAACAAACAGCGATCGTTCGTACGATTCACTAAATAAAAAGTTGGCTTTACAAATTGATTCTCTTGTCTTTGTCATCCTTGCCTTGTTTTGTATCATATCCATTTCTCTTTAGAAAAGATTGCATGATCGACATATTTATTGGCCCTGCGACAAAATTATGACATGCATAAGTGAGTGTAAAATTATGACGCGTAACAAGATGATAAAATAGTGACCCAGTCCTTACTCGTTTGAGCTAAGAAGGAGAAAATAAATAGTTATCTCCCTTAGAAAATAGTCATATCAGTCGGGTGTCTCGTACAGTGTCATACGATACTCCTATAAAATTCAGTCTCTACCTCTTTTATTTCTCTTCTTTGAACAGGTGGGACGGGTTTCGGTCCTTACCAAGGAAATTAATGCCACATGGCCATTTTATATTCCCTCATTAGGAAAGGTTTTTATTCACATTTTTACCCCTTCTATATACTGCTTTCTCATAGAACAATATGGGTATATTTATACCTGGTAGGAAATGTTTGTGTATTCTTCCATCTTAATCCAAAACATACGTAAATTATTTTAAGCGTTCTTGTGTATAAGAATGTGTTTATCGTATTTTTCTTCTGTTGTGTTCGGTATTGTGTCAGTATATGTTTTTTCATAATCCCTTTTGATATAACTTCTCATTCCTAAACCATTTTAATATGCCACAGGGGGACAAATATTCATTGTCACTCTTGAAAAGGGGGCTTGTCTATTAGACATCTGAGAATCACATGTGCAGCCGAGAAATTCTTCCTCGTTCTTATTTTGTCTCTGTTCTTTGAACAGTAAAGACGCTCTTTTTTGTCGTTTTCTTTAAATAGTAGAGACATGTCTCTTGCCTGCTGATGACAAAGTAATCATTTAATGTTCTGCACTCAATCAATAAAGACTTTTTACTGTTTTTCTACTTATTTTAGGCATTCTAGCGGTTAGAGTATTCGCCAATGGACCGAGAGACCAGGGTTCAATCCCAGGTCGAGTCATACCAAAGACTTTAAAAATGGTACTTGATGTCTTTTTGCTTAACACTCAGCATTATAAGGTACGGATCAAGGATAAAGTGGAGCAATCCAGGGAAAGGAGTAGCGCCCTCCCCTACACCTTGGTGTAGTAGCTATTGAAAAGGCAGCCTTCAGGTTACCCTCGACTAAAGGGAGACAACTTTACTTTACTTACGTATAGTGTAAGTAAGTAAAGTTAGCGACCATAGTCGAGGGTGACCCGAAGGCTCCCTTTTCGATAGCTACTACACCAAGGTGTAGGGGAGGGCGCTACTCCATTCCCAGGATTGCTCCACTTTACCTTTGAACCGTACCTTATAATGCTGAGTGTTAAGCAAGGTGGTATCAAGTACCATTTTTAAAGTCTTTGGTATGACTCGACCTGGGATTGAACCCAGGTCTCCCGGGCCATTGGCGAAATGAACTCATCTTTATTTCCGTTTACTCACTGTTAGTTGATCATTGAATATACAAAGGCTAATATTGTTTTTTGAGGGGAGTGGGGAATCGACTGAATATTCTCCCTTGCACCAACTTAGCTCAGTAGTACAATCACCAAAATCCACGTATATCATTCAATAAAATTCATAACTACGTACGAATTAAACATATACTCTGGGATATGGATATGCTAATTGATCCTTATTTACAAAAATAAAACCCCAATAATATGCGAAATATTAAAATGGAAACAATCTTTGATTAAAAACACAATCAAATGATTCTTAGAATATTATTCGACGAATAGACAAGAAAAGAAGGATAATCGATCGAATAAACCGTGTATATAAAAATATTTTCCTTCGGCAAATCAAGTATAGGGGTAGAATCACTTTTCAACGGAGATAACTCGTGTTCTCTCTCTCTCTCTCTCTCTCTCTCTCTCTTTCGCACACACACACACTCTCTCTGTGCGACTTTTCGTGATTGTCAAGTAGGATAGAAATCATATTTCGATCTTCGATATGTTTCAGACAAAAGAGTTGACAATAAATAAAATTGTTTGTTGTTTTCCTCGTTGATGAGCATAAACAATGAAAGTTTACTGAAAAATTGCGACGAATAGTTTTCTTTTTAAAGTATGGATGATCAGAAGCATTACCATTCGTAAGTAGAGTTGGTAGTGCCAAAAACTTTCCTCTATTAGTTTTTTTTTGTTGTCTCATGAAGAAAGGAAAATTAATTAAAAATAAAAATAAAAATAGAAATCAAATTATTTTTCATTTTTAATTCAAACAACAACTTCATTCTTAAAGAAGATATTATGAATTACTTTCTAAAGGGAAAAATATCTCGCTTCTTAATTTTGGTAATTTGAATTAAAAGATTTTTCAATCAAGAATTCAATAAATACGAAAACAACGCTCCTGGCTTCATGCGCCAAACCTGCTTGAAATCTACACTTTGGTCGAGATAACCAATTCTTCATTGAACCTAAATTCACGTGTATTAGCCACTTGTACGTAAGTAGATTTTCTCAAATATTTAATAATGTAAAATGTTGAATATGGAGTATAACTAATTATCTGTAATCATTGTTCATTTCGGTTGTTCTTCTGGCAAGTTTTTTAGTGAACTTTCATTGTTTATATTTATCGACTTTGAAAAGAAGAAACTACTTTTTTTTATTGTCAACTTGATCGTCTAAGATAAATTTAATTCCGCTTTGACAGATAAATGGCACCCATGTATGTTTACATTAGAATTATATAGAAACTTTAGGCTTATATTTAACCATGAAGATAAGATTTTGTTTCTGTGATTTTCTTCATTTTTTTATCAATTTTAAAATTACATATTTTACTTTCTAAGAAATGTGGTGGCGGTTTCTTCACGTCCACAATCTCCTACATACAACATCTGCTTTTTTTTTCGTGACAAATGCAATATGCTAAATAAGAACTGAATAAGTAAATATCGACATTTGTCTTTCAACTAAGCGAAAAGAACAAAAGAACATAAATTCTCCAACCATAAAGACATCACACTTTCGTTGTCTGACCTTGCAAACCATGAAGATATCTTGGTCGATAGTCTGCGAAAATTTTGAATGACTAATGAACTGCAAAAATCTGGCCACTGAAAACTTCCATGATAAAGAGGAGGGGCATTTTTTTTCTATGATAATAAATATGTTTCACTATACATATTTTCATCGGTTGTAATCTCTCTGAATTCGGCTATTGTCCAGCTGATTATTGAATTAACCTTTCACTTGGTGGTACGAGCAGCAGATTTGGTGTACTTGTTCTCCAGAACCTGTTCTCTCAGAAACGTATGTTACCACGTTAAAACCAGAAGAACCGCCATTGTTCAAGATAACTCAATCTTCGTCGTCTTTTTATTATCAGATGACGGACTCATAGGAAAATAGATCAATGTTCAATCTCATTCATCACTATTTATTCTAACTGTGGGCTCTTTAGCTTGATTAATATTATATATACCAATTAATAAAGTATTTATTTATTGTTAACAAAATGTGATATTGATGGAATATTATGAGAAATATCATCATCATCATAATCATCTTGTCGTGCCACCAGCACGGATATCCCTGACCCCCTCTCGCCATTCCTCCATATCATTCATCGCTTCCTGCAGGTCCTCGGGGCT
This sequence comes from Sepioteuthis lessoniana, assembly GCA_963585895.1. NCBI lineage: Eukaryota > Metazoa > Mollusca > Cephalopoda > Myopsida > Loliginidae > Sepioteuthis > Sepioteuthis lessoniana. The sequence continues at coordinate 35,174,108 of OY757947.1, read as the reverse complement.
ACACCCCAAATCCTCAGAGAGCAGTTGTATGTAGGTTCAAGAGGGTCACACTGGTTTTTATCGGTCAGGTGAAGGGGGTCCATAGGTGTACATCACTTATGTGCTCGTCCCTACTTCTCCAGCAGTGTCCTGCATGTCTGGTTCGTCTAACTTTGATAGTTTTCGTGAGGGGTGGTTGGTGACCGTATAGCTGCTGCTTTGTGGGGTGTTGCCTCCAGGACTTGTTCAATATTGCTCGCAGAATTCTTGTATAGTTGCCGTCAAGCTTTTTCTCCATCCGTTTAGTTAGCATCCATGTAGTGCATCCATATAGCAGTATCTACACGACCGCTGCTTGGAAGAGATTGCGCTTTGTTTTATTGGTCAGGTCTGACTTCCATATGACCGATTGTCTATTGATAGCTGTCCATGCCTTTGCTAGTTGCGTATCGATGTCTGTCTCGGTTGATCAAACACTGCTTCCTTGGTAGGTGAACTTGTCAACTAGTTTCAGAGAGCTACCGTTTAGTGAGGAAATTTCACTTGTTTAATTAAAGCACATATATTTTGTCTTGTGTGCATTGACATGGAGGCCAATGCCTGCAGCGGCTCGTTCCAGAGTAAGCGCTAGGATTTCGGCTTGGGCTGCTGCATTTTCCGGAAGTGCTATGTCATCGGCGTAGTCGGCGTCGGTAAGTGTTTTTGCGGGGCACCTTCTGCTTCTTTTCTTTGTCAGCTTGAAACCATTTTCTTTGATTTTATCAATCGATGTTCTAAGCACGTAGTCTAGACAGATGATAAATAGGTATGGGGCTAGTGTGTCCTTGCAGTACTTCAGCTACAATGTCGAAGTAGTCAGTGTCTCAATCCGTAGAACGTACTTTCACTTTGGTGTTTCTATAGAGAATCATTATGGCTGCGACGGTTTCTTTTGGTAGGCCGTATGTGAGAAGAATTTGATCCATCTTCCCTCTGTGAATGGAAGAAAAGGCCTTGGTAAAGTTGACAAATTATATTAAAGTCTGTGTTTTCTTTGCCCGTACGCCTACAAGAATTCTACAGATAGTCAAGATTTGTGAGGTCGTGGATGTATTTCTCTTGAAGCCATTTTGGTTCTTCCTAAGAATGTTGTCAATTCTGAGTTCTATGCGGTTGCTTAGTAGGGCGTTGCATATTTTGGCTGCTATGGATGTAAGTGTTATACATCGTTAGTTCTTGGCTAATACGAGGTCATCCTTTTTAAGGATGACCTCGTATTATGTAAGTGTTATACATCGTTAGTTCTTGGCTAATACGAGGTCATCCTTTTTAAGGAAAGGGAGAAGGGAACCCTTCATCCATCAGTCTGTCGGGTTTACATTATAAACTGCATTGCAGTGTCGGAGCAGTATGTTGTCGAATTGCCTGGTCTTCCATACTCCTGGGGGAATTTCATCAAGCCCTGCAGCTTTTTTATTTTTAATTTTTCTAAGTAGTGAGTTGAGTTTTTCTAGAGTAAACGGTCCTAGTTTGACGTCTAATTGCTTTCTAATAATTCTTGTGATTGGTTCATGTGTAACTTTCGATGGGTTTCCGCGTAGATTCTCGAAATGCTGTTTCCACAGTTTTATTCGTTCATGCTGGTTGTTAGCTTTCAGTTTAGCTTTGGCAGTGCTCTTCCTTCTGCTCACTTCGTTTATTGTTCGCTACGCTATCCTAGATTGTCTATCTTCAACAGAGTCTCTTATCTTATCTATCTGATTTTGTATGTATTCTGTCTGTTCTTTTAGGTATTTGTAGGCTTATTCATTTTGTGCTTTTTTTGGTTTCAGGGCATTTGTGTTAGTTGGGTTCTTCCTATAACATTTGGAGGCAGTTTTCAAGTCTGCACGTTTTTCTCTAACCACTAATGTCTTCCATGGGACTCTAGATTTAGTCGTATGTTTTATTGGTAAGTATTTCGCTGCTGCGTTGACGAAGTTCTCATATTCGTCTTTCGCATAAATGTGTCTCTGTCTTCTCCTGTAATGCATCGAATTTGTTTTTTAATGCTATCACATATTTATCTCTAATATCCTTGTTATTAAGAAGGGCCAATTCATAGTGTATTGTGGTCGTTGTTCGGGTTGCATTCTTTCATAGGCTCTGTTGTATTTTTGCCGTGACAATTCAGTGATCGGAGGACACACCCTCGAATGAGGAGTAAGCCTCGAAATTCACTGCGCTATTTTTTCATTTCTTGTTTATAAAGACGTTGTCTATCTGTGCTTTAGTATTTTTTGCGTATGTGTAGGTCCATAGTTTTCCCTCTTTATTTTATTTTTTGAAAGTTTCCATTGGGGCATGCTAATATTTTTCCTATCGTGAAATCAGTTAGATGTTCTCCATTTCCGTTAGACGAGTTGTGTTGGCTGTATTTGTTGTTTCCGTTTTTCCCTATTTGGGCATTCATGTCTCCGCCAATGACGAGAACGTTGTGTTTCGGGATGCTATGAACAAGAGAGGAGAGCTCATCGTAGAAGGCGATGACTTCAGTTTCTTCACTAACCTTGGTAGGGCGGTAGCAGGAGATGATTGTTGCATTGAGGTTGCCACTAAATGTAGTTACCATCATCCTTGGGTGTATTTTCTCTATGCTATTTAGTGACTTTAGGGCTTGTGGTCCTATAAGTATACCTACTCCTCCTATGAGGGCATTGACAGATTTTTATTTTATTTAAGAATTGTATTTTCGTTGTAGAATCACCGTACTCACACACACACACACACACATATATATATATATATATATAACATGGTATAACGGAATTGCAGATTTTCATTGGAGCATCGTCCACAGATGTAATTCCCCACTTCAATCACATGATTGCAGTAATCACAAACTCTAGTTATCATAAATTATATTGATATTATTTTAGAGTGTTTAGATCTATCTATCTATCTAGCTAGCTATCTCAGCATGTTCATGTTAATCTTATCCCCTCAATGTTTAGCAGTGAAAACTTTTTTCCTATTTTATTAGACGACCATCTTGAAAAATAGCAGTCATTTTTTTTCCACATGAGTAACGAAAATTTGAGAGAGAATGGCTCCCGGAGCACATGTATGGCAAATATCGAGGTTGTAATATTAAGTGAAAAATTCTCGTGGCATACTGACTTAATCTGCTCAACTAGGAGCTGGTCTAATATGTTGACGTCAAAAGTTGATTTAAAATCAATTTGTTATGAGCATGTGTATCTTATAGTGGTTTATGAACAGAAGGAGAAAGAGAGACTCTATATCAGATTTCTCTTTCTTTTTTAATACGCTACATGCAAACTTAAACGTAAGATAGTTTCCTGTTCTATTTTGAGTAATAGAACCCATTTCAATTCAAATTTGATACCACCCCTGCCAAAAGAAAACCGATAAAATATATTTTTTAAATTTGCTGAAACTTCCTTTTTGAAATATTTGACTTTCTATAAACTGTATTTCTTTATTACTTTTCCATCTCTTAATTGATAGTTTTCTCTTGTTTTATTAATTACAGACTTTTAAACCGGAGAAGTTCTTCAATTCGGACACAGTATTTTCTTGATGAGCAGGATTTTCAGAGAAATCTCATTTGAAACGAAGATCTACAATGATAAATTATATTCTTTTGATGTCTATTTTCTTTTTCATAGTTTGGTGGCGTCTTTACGGATAAACACTGGGGAGAAATATGTAAAACCACTTGGTCTTGTATCCGGGTGAGAAATTCTAATGAAATATGCAAACACAAATCAAAGAAAAGCCATTGTCTTGCCAAATATGCAGCGCATCGTTTTCAAATATGATGGAGTATGAAGTGCATATACAAACACATTTTGGAGTGAAATCATATAGTTGTAAATCGAGTGGATCAAGCTTTTCAACCAATTCGGGAGCTCAAGTGGATATTGAAGGACACAAAAGAGAGAAACAACATATTTGTGAAATTTGTTCCTCTTCCTTTGCGCGACAATCAGATTTAGAGAGGCATATAAGAATACACACAGGAGAGAAGCCATATTCCTGTGACATATGTAAATCTTCCTTTTCCCAAAAATCACAGTTGGATAGGCATTGGCGAACACACACAGGAGAGAAGCCATATTCCTGTGAAATATGTGACTCTTCCTTTTCAGTAAAATCAAATTTGAATAGGCATATGCAAACACACAGAGGAGAGAAGCCTTATTCCTGTGAAATATGTGACTCTTCCTTTTTCCGAAAATCACACTTAGTTATTCATTGGCGAACACACACAGGAGAGAAGCCATATTCCTGTGAAATATGTGACTCTTCCTTTTCAGTAAAATCAAATTTGAATAGGCATATGCAAACACACAGGAGAAAAGCCTTATTCCTGTGGGATATGTGACTCTTCCTTTTCCCAAAAATCAAGTTTGAATAGACATAGCCGAACACACCGAGGAGAGAAGCAAATCACGTTTACTAATGCACTGGAAAAATCACACTGGATAAAACAAAACTTCTGTTGAATATGATTCTTCTTTTTTGATCTTGTCTAATTTACTGGTACCATGTACATATGTATGTATATATATATATATATATATATATATATATATGTATATATTAATATTTCTGGGTGTACATATGTATATATGCGTGTATATATACATACGTACATGTGTATATATGAATATGTAAATATTTCATGATATGAATTTCAAAGAATAAAATATTCCGATTTTTAAAAAAGATGAATAAAAACATTAATAATAAATTCATTTGATAAAGAAAACTTTTTTTAATTTGAATGTAAATGTTTTTCCCTCTTAAGAAATGTTCGTATTTCAGTTTCATCGTCTCTTTAAAACGAACCTGTATACACTTCTGCAGAAACCATTTTGTGTTTTTTTTTTTACATTTTGTAATCATTCTAAATGAAAAAATGATTTATATGTATATTGCCTGTGTGTGTGTGTCTGTGTGTGTGATAAAGTTATCTGATTACACGTAGAGATCAATGCTTCTGGCTAATTGCTCCAGGCTAAACAGCAGAGATTCGACTTCGCTTCAAGAGGTTTAGAAATTATCGAGTACCTGTTCATTGTCATTAATCCTAGATCCATTCAGACCTAAAGTAGTTGGACTTGTTCGGATCTCATAAATAGGTCAAATGGATCTGTTTCTATAATAATTTGATAAGAATACTTAAACATTTAAAATATATTAATGTTAATAACCTTTTAAGTTGGAAGTGTTATTCTTTTGTGTTAAAACTGATTTCATAGAAAAATCCAAACCCACAATAAAACAGAACTTTACTATGCTCACACACATTTATTGCACAGCAACTATCAGAGATCATTTAGGATAAAAGAGTAATAAAGGAGAAAAAAACAGCCATATAAACACACACACATACACACGCAAACACACGCATAGAAGCACTAGGGAGGAAGATTGGTAGTCATCTAAATTTTATGGTGTATCAACTATCACAGATTTTTTAGGGAGAAGGAGAGTAATAAAAGGAAAATAAGAAAAATGGAATAATATACGTATACATATAAATAGAAAACACCTGTAGAGATTAAAATTGGTCATGGAAAATTAAACCGAACAAAAACTTCGCAGACCCAAATCTTGAAATTAAAAAGAACCACGACTTTTTCAAAATAGTCACTACTATATAATTTAAAGGCAATACAAGAACAAACCATTTTACTTACTGAAGACGACGTAAAACGTCAGAAACTCGTGTGAAAGACAAATAACTAACTTCAAAACGAAACCTTTTATGGACCTATTCATTTTAAGATATATACGGTATATAAGTTATTTAGATATTCTTAATTTGTCTAAATATTTACATAATTGTATTTATTCCACCGAATAGAAAAGTGCCACAAGGCCAAAAGATTGTGTCCTGTTTTAAAGCACCAGTAGCACTTTTCATGTTTAGCTGGACATTTTCTTAGACGTGGTGTTCTATTTTGCCCCACAATTTGCATTTATTTCATCTGGGAATTGGTTTCTGCCACTTACGCTTCTGGTTTTACTTATTTGTTTATTGCTGTTAATTTTCCTTGTTTTCTCGGATTCCTTAGACTTTCTTATGTTTGTCCGTGATATTAACCGTTACTATTATTAGGTCAGCGACCCTCTCCACATTCATCAATTGTATCGCGTCTTGTTTCGAAGCCGTATTTGGTTGGTGGGGGTATCTGGTAAGTTACCATGGTGTTTGGTATATTGTTGTAGGGTTTAATGAGTTAATCAGCTGTTGCTAACACATTGACTTCTCTGCTATGTGTTTATGTGTACGTTTTTATATGCGTTCTACTCGTCGATTGAAATAGAAATGTGACACCCGATAAAAAAACTTGATGAAAAATGTGTAAAATTATGACGTGTATAACGAATGAAACATGTTAGATATTGAAATCGGAAATCCTTGTTTAAAAAACGTAAAATCCTCTATGACGTCAGCAAACGGAATTTTTCATCGCTGCTTGAAACGAACCCTCTTATCAACATATATAATATTGCCAAATTCCTCTGGCAGTGGAATTTTTCATTACAAACCTTTCACCTTACACTAATACTCACACATCATCTACAGAATTTCTCAACGAAAATCGCTTCAACCTGAGACCATACGCTACCCATCCGCACTCATTTGACTCGATTGGAGTTTTCCTACAAACGGGTTTTGTTTTAGATGTACATTCTTGTTCCGACCAATCAGAAATCCAGCATGTTTCAGTCATCTCTCTCTCTCTCTATATATATATATATATATATAAAGATATATACAGAAAACCTTTTCTATCTATCTCTTTGTCTATCTGATTCCATTCCTTTCATTTTACTTTTTCTTTACAAAAGATTGTGTGATTGACATATTTATCAGCCCTTCAAAAAATTATGACTTGCAAAATTTTGGGTAAAATTATGACGTGTAAAAAGAAGATAAAATCATGACGTGTAAAAAAGTGTAATAAATTATGATTAATAAAGAAAAGTGTAAAATGAAGATAAATAAAAAAATGTAAAAATGAAGACGTGTAATACGAGTATAAAATGAAGGTGTAAAGAAAAATGTAAAATGATGGTGTGTAAAAATGAGTGTAAAATGAAGACGTGTGTGGGGTGGCAGATGCTGCCTTGTCTTCTCAACGTGTTCAAACACCGAACAAGGGGTATTTTTGTTACTTGTGACTTATTCGGCTATGTACCCTCCCAAGTTAAAGTCTCAGCCATTGATTTTTGGGTTTTATTTTTGTTTTCGGGTTAAGTTGTATGAATCAAAAAAATTACATTTCTTTCGACCGATCGGGAACAGGGCACGAATCCTTTTTCGGTGTAGATGACTCTCTCTCTCTCTCTCTCACACACACACATACACTTTACGATTATTCATGATTGTCGAGTTGGATACAATTCATCATACTTCGATCTTTACTTAAAGTTTCGACACGGACAATTTTCTTTTTAAAGTATGGATGATCAAACGCCTGACCATCCCTGGATTTTATTTTATTTCTTAGTATATTACAAAAAAGCCACAAGGCCTTAAGGTTTTGGGGGGAGGGAAAGGGAGCGGTCATGCTTTAACTAAGAAATCTAAGGGAACCTAGCTAGCCACATTTGCCGACCCATTCAGCAGTACAATATATAACCATTCGTCCTTCATCATGCACGCAGCAGTTACCAAAATACCACATTTGCTCTATGAAGAAAACCTACTTAAAACCCGAAAGTGGTATATGATTTTTATTTACAAAATATGGTTTATGTACAATGATATGATGGGAATGGGAGAAAAAACCCCGAAAAGTATATATACAAGAAAGAAAACAAGGAAAAAATTCCCCATTTGGTTTCCCTCCCATCCCCCCGTCTATAAAATTGGAGGCCGACTGTTTTCCGGGTCGAAAGAAACCGGAAACAAGCCGGACCTACCCTAGGTGGGGCGGGAATCCTAATCTACAGAGATAAAAGAAATAAAGGGTCGGGTTCGGTATGGGTCGATAGAAGTAGGTAATATGATTTTTTACATATGAATGTTCAAGAACTTCAGAAAAGGTGGACTGGGATACGGGTTGAGGTACAAAAGTAATAGGGATGGGGAAAATCTTGAGAACTAACGGCTAGGTGACGGGGACAATGACTCACAACATACTGCTAACTAGGTTACATGGAAAAAAAAAAAGAAATTTTTCTACTTACCAGGGATATGGTCCCTAAGGACCCGTACCGTAGACGCCATGGGCCGGCAGAGGAGGGAAGGATGACTCCAACATTGCCCCCTTTCGTACGACCAGGCTCGCTGCAGTCACCCACCTTTTGCTGAATGTTATGCGATCCAAGCGTTTTCTATCGCATCTGATTTTGACCCTCAGCTGATGCCGACAATACAAAACCAGATCACGATGAGAAAAGTTTGCATCGTCATACAATCCCTTGTTTCGCGTCGTCCAAATCCCCATTCGGGCTACAGCTAGGATCGCAAGAAACACCACACGCTTCTCACCATGAAACGGAGGAAGAACGTTGTCTACGACGTAACCAACGTCGAGCAGCACAAGCTTTTTGGGTTCGATGCGAGCCGTCCACTCCCCGACGTGATCCCAAAACGGGCGGACTCGCTCGCAGTAGTAGAAGGAGTGCTCAGCCGTTTCTTCTAGGCCACTGCTGCAGCGAGAGCAATCAGGCATGTCTGCCAGGCCCGCTTTGTAGTTCAAGTCGCGAAGGGGCAACGCATTCCGTGCAAGTCGCCAGGTGAGTGAGAACTCGGAGTTGTTCAAGAAGCTCGATCCTGGTGCCCAATTCCAGTGAGAGCGGATCTCCTCCGCTGTCCATCCGTGCCACTCGCAGAGAAGATCAGAAGCGGAACCCACCACCAATTCCCGGTACAGTTCCTTCCGAGGCCATGAAAGGTCACTGGACCCAAGAAGGTTACGAAGGGCCTTTCGGCACTCGCGGACAAACAGTGCTTCGCCCAAAGGCCTACGTCGACCCTCAGCCTTTGGGTCTGACTTGAGGCGAGGAAAAGTCCGACTCGCCTTTCGTCTCCACACTGAGTCCCCCGTCAAGACTCGGCCCAGATATGAAAGTCTTTCAGCAAGCCAGTGGCTCTCCAGATCAGGCATACCCAGACCCCATTGCGAGTACGTTGGATACAGACCTGCCTACGGACCATCGGCCTAGCACCTCCCCAGAGCAATCTGTAGAGGGATTGTTGCAGTGCCAACCGATGTGCCTTAGGCAGGGGAAGTACAGCCAATCGGTAAAGGATCAAGGGGAAGACGTACGCGGCGCACACCTCCGCCCTGCCCTTTAAGGACAACCTCCTTGAAAGCCAGATTCTCACCTGAGCATTCACCTTAGCATGTACTTCCGACCAATTTCGCTCCAGTTAGAGGTCGGGCCCAAAACATACCCCGAGGATGCGGATGGGTCCGTCACTCCAGCGGAAGGGCCCTGGAAGAGTATTGCTACCCCTCCAAGCACCGAGCCGCAAACCTTCGCTTTGGATATTCATAGGCGGACGCACACCGGAGAGAAGCCATATTCCTGTGACGTATGTGAAACTTCCTTTTCCAGAAAATTAACTTTGGATAGACATAGACGAACACAAACAGGAGAGAAACTATATACTTGTGAAATATGTGAATCTTCCTATTCAGTAAAATCAAGTTTGGATATTCATAGACGAACACACACGAGAAAGAAACCATATTCATGTGACATGTGTGCCTCTTCCTTTTCCCAAAAATCACATTTGGATATTCATAGGCGAACACACACGGGGGAGAAGCCATTTTCCTGTGAAATATATGATTCTTCCTTTTTCCAAAAATCAAATTTGGATATTCATAAGTGAACACACACCGGAGAGAAGCCACATTCCTGTGACATATGTGAAACTTCCTTTTCCAGAAAATCAACCTTGGATAGACATAGCCGAACACACACGGGAGAGAAGCCATATTCCTGTGAGATGTGTGACTCTTCTTTTTCAGTGAAATCAAGTTTGAACAGGCATATGAAAACGCACAGATGAGAGAAGCCATATCATTTTGAAGCTTGTTGCTCTTCAAGTTTGTCACGTTTGCCAATGTACAACAAAAATCAGACTGAATAAAACAAATCTTCTTCTGGTGTACTTGATTTTTCGATTTTGATCTTGTCAAATTTCCTGGTACAATGTACATAGAGAATACTACTTGGATATTTATGAGTGTGTATATGTATATATGAATATTTTTGTGGATACGTGTGTATATATACGTGCAGAAATACATACGAATATATGTATATATATATATTCCTCTCTCTCTCTCTCTCTCTCTCTGTGTGTGTGTGTGTAATAAATTTTCTTTTATCAGTAAAATTAATTTTTCGGACTTTCAGAATCATCCAAAAACCGAATATTCGTTTCGTTCCTGAAATCCGAAACCAAATATTGCATGATATGAATTTTGAAAAATAAAATATTCAAAATAATTTCATAAAATAAATGAAAAAAATTAATAATAATTTTATTTCATGAAGAAAACTTCTTTTAACTGTTTTTACACCCTCATATATTTTTGAAGGGGGCATATGACTTTTGATAAATATGTTTTCCTTCTTAAGAAATGTTCGTATTTTAGTTTTATCGTCTTTTTAAAACTAATCTATATACATATCTGCGAAATGTTTCTTTTTTCATTCATGTAGTTATTTATTTAAATAATAAATTACTTTATATATAATGTATGTGTGTAAAAAAATTATCTGTGTTCACTTTGAGACCAATGCGTTTTGCTACTTGCTCCAGGCTAAAAAGCAGAGATTTGATCACACTTTCAAGGAGATATCTTCTGTTTCACGACTTATTTTAGTATGAATCCATTTACTTTCATTAGATCTATTGTCAATCGTATAAAATTATCTTGGTAGATTATTAAGAGAAATAGTTCCAAAGTATCTCTTTACAATACACTAGTGATAAGGTCAATGAAGAATTTTGCTATATTTTATATTTTTGAGAAATACTGGATATATTTTATGCGTCTCGACTTTTTTTATATGAATCCATTTACTTTCATTAGATCTATTGTCAATCGTATAACATTATCTTGGTAGATTATGAAGAGAAATAATTCCAAAGTATCTCTTTACAATACACTAGTGATAAGGTCAATGAAGAATTTTGCTATATTTCATATTTTTGAGAAATACTGGATATATTTCATGCGTCTTGACTTTTTTTTATATGAATCCATTTACTTTCATTAGATCTATTGTCAATCGTATAACATTATCTTGGTAGATTATGAAGAGAAATAATTCCAAAGTATCTCTTCACAATACACTAGTGATAAGGTCAATGGAGAATTTTTCTATATATCATATTTTTGAGAAATACTGGATATATTTTATGCGTCTCGACTTTTTTCAGTTTGAAACCATTTTCTTTCGTTAGATCTATTGGCATTTGGGCTGATACATATGTCGATCAGTCAAACTTGTAAGGAGAGATATGACACGAACCTAGGCTAGGATGGCAAAGGAAATATAGTAAATTTGAAAGGACAACTTCCTATTTTGCAAATAGTAAGAATGAAGTGTTTTGTTGGTCTGTTCGAGGTGCATTAATCACAAAGTTGCCAGGTACGTGTGTTTTGCTTCCGGAGTAAATGTTGCCGATTTCTCCGAATTTATTGAAATGCAGGAATCTAGAGATGACAGCGTGCCGGGGTGCTGGTATTATCGTGTCTCGTGCTGATAGTAAGTTTTATAACCCTAAAAAAGGCAGTAAAATAAGAGGATATAGCATAGTCCTTAAAGAACTATAAAGACTTTCGATGTAACACTGAAAAGGGATGAAAAAATCTTGTGTGGTTTTAAACCTGAAAAGGTAGGAAATAGGGAAAACTATGTTAGTGACTTGAAGACCCCTTTTTGACATGATGCACAATTTGGGTTGGGGAACATAACAGGAAATAGACCGGTTTCCGAAATAGGGAGAGTGACTTGAAGACCCCATACGTACATCCCAGTTAATGAAAGGTAAAGAAATGAAAAAGATTATATTTTTGGACATCAGCATTTTTCTTTTCCCTGCAAACAACAGCTGGAGTAACGATTGGACCTTTATGTAAGATGATTATAAAGACTGTTTCTGTAGCACTAAAAAGGACTGAAAAAAGAGTTTCAGAATTTTAGTCTTGAAAGGAACAGGAAAAAGGGAAAGCTGGAGTAAAAGCTGTTCCACTGCTGGATAATGAGAATGAAGAGTCTGGTCACGTGGGTCTTGGTTTGGCAGGACTGATATGTGTGCCACTAATGGATGAGGTAAGGAATTAGGTCGAGGTAATAAAGAAAAAGGAAAGCTGAAATTAAGGCTGAACCACATTTATCGGTGGCGTAATTCTGTAACATCGCCATACTCCTCGGAGTGTGGAAATTTTCAGAACCAACTCGGTGGTATTTGCAATCTTCTCTGAGTCCACCGGTTACTGATATCGGAAATCCACGAGAAATTTTCAAACACCAACTCAGACGATATTTTAGAGACAAATTAATTCTTCCATCCTTCTCGAAAGTACTTTCTTACTGTGGAGCAGAGAGGGTGGTATTTGCAGGCATCTCTATAAGGTATAATGGTTTTTTTTTCATTATTACCCATAATTAAGGAGAAGCTTCCTGTCCACAAATCGGACACGTGCTTACTCGGTAAATACACAAACACATTCCGCTATAAAAAAGAGTGTAATTTACGGTGTATGAAAAGAAGGAAAAATTTAGACGTACAAAAGAAGATAAAGTTTTCTTAACAATCTGTTTAATGAATTACAAAACTGATTCCGTCTTATATATTTTGAATTGAAATAAAAGTAAATCTTGTCACGTAGAAAAATCTAACAACAAAATCCACATCAATCACACTATTGACTTCATCACAACATACGAATTAAGCATATACTGTGGGGGATGGAAATATTAATTGATCTTTATTTACAAAAAGAAATCCCCAATGATATACAAAATAATATAATCAAGAAAAGCTTAAATTAAAAACAGATTTAAATGATACTTAAAATATTATCTGAGAAATAAAGAAGAAAAGAAATATAATTCATCGAAAAAAAATGATACTAAACTATAATTCCAATTATTTGAGAGTCGGAGGATGCAAAAATTAGCATTTGTTTTTAAATATTTAAAGTGGTATGTATCTAAACATTTATTTTCCCCTCGGCAAATAACATACAGGACCCGAAGCCTTTTTCATAAGTTGTGACACTCTCTCTCTCTCTCTCTCTCTCTCTCTCTCTCTCTCTCTCACACACACACACACACACACACACACACACACACACACAGAGTGATTATTCGTGATAGTTGACAAATATACAAATCATAATTTTTCGATCTTCACTTCAAGTTACGGCACGAACATTTTTCTTTTTAAAGTATGGGTGATCAAAGGCGTAACCATCCGGGGTTTTTATGCTGATATGTTCCTCGAAAGTGTACGTCTCTTAAGCTCTTAAGCCTTTCTCTTTTTTATCCTTGAGGCCACTGTAGAAAAAATATCGTCCAATGAAAAAACACACTAAAAAACTGCTGAATGTTTACTAGATTTTTTTGTGTCTATAAAAAATGGTTCTTGATGCCATCTGGCTTAATACTCAGCGTTATAACGTACGTATCATGGTTAGTTTTTTTGCAGTTTTGTTTGTTGATGGCAATTTTCTTTGCATTCTCGTGTTCGTTGGCCTTTCCAATGAGACTTTTTCAGTTTAAATAGAGAGGAAGAGTGCAAAATTAAGACGTTAAAAATGAGAATCAAATCTTCTTAACGGTCTCTTCAATGGTTTATATATCTGACTCTGTTTTTGAAACTGAAAACTGTGCAGAGATTTCTCTTTTGTTTTCTTACAAATTATTTTTTTCGCTTCAGTACTTCAATCCTGACCTTCCAAGATGTCAGGTACTGTTAAATCAACACAGCCCTGATCTTTTTGAGTTTGGTTGGGAGAAAATAAATAATTTCTTTAAATTGTAAATACTGAAAGAAAGTAAAATTGCTCATTTCATTATGTTTATTAATTTTATCTAAAATAAATATTTCCTTTATTTAAAATTAAATTTATATATTACATTTACTTATATACATTTTTTATTTCTCATGAAAAGTAAAAGAATAAAAAATATCAGATTTTATTGTGTTTCTTTGTAACTAAAATAATACTGTTCCCTAGATATAATATGTCATTTGAACGATAAAAGAACGTGTAATGTCAAATTTTCTTATGTTTGTTTAAAATGTTATAAAAACACCTATTCTAATTTGATTGCTTTTTTTCAAATATTCCTATTGCTAAGACAGAATAAGTATTTATCGAAAATGCTGAATGTACACTTGTTTTATTGTATCTATCAAATTTGTAACGTTGCAGCGGTAAACTTGACCTGAGTATAATCAAAGAACCCCATCCTTCCGAAAATGATTTGTTTCATACTGTGTGATTTCTCAAACGATATGGATTCTTTCTCTGTGTTTTCGCATATGTTTCACCAAAATTGATTTAATGGAAAAAGCTGAGCCACACTCTTCACAAAAATATGGCTTCTATCCTCTGTGTGTTCGCATATGTTTCTTTAAATTTGATTTTTGAGCAAAGGAAGAGCCACAAATTTCACAAGAATATGGCTTCTCTCCTGTGTGTGTTCGAATATGAATCACCAATTGTGATTTACGAGAAAAAGCCGAGGTACAGACTTCACAAGAATATGGCTTTTCTCCTGTGTGTGTTCGCACATGGTTCTTTAAAGTTGATTTATGAGCAAAGGAAGACCCACAAATTTCACAAGAATATGGCTTCTCTCCTGTGTGTGTTCGCATATGAACCACCAAATGTGATTTGCGTAAAAATAACGAGGAACAAATTTCACAAGAATATGGCTTTTCTCCTTTGTGTGTTCGCATATGATCCTTTAAAGTGGATTTTTGAGAAAAGGAAGACCCACAAATTTCACAAGAATATGGCTTCTCTCCTGTGTGTGTTCGCATATGATTCCTCAAAGTTGATTTTTCTGCAAAGGAAGAGCCACAAATTTCACAAGAATGGGTTTTCTTACTTGTATGTGTTTTTACATCGTCCACCAAATTTGATTTTCGTGAAAGAGAAGAGCCATAAATTTCATAAGAATGGAGCTTCTCTCCTAAGTGTGTTTTCATGTGCTCAACCAAAGTTGATTTTCGTGAAAAAGACGAGCCACAAATTTCACAACTATGTGGTTTCTCTCCTTTGTGTGTACGCTTATGCCTCATTAAATCTGATTTTTTTAAAAAGGACAAGCCACACACATTGCATGAATATCGCCTCTCACCCGTGTGTGTACGCTTATGCCTCGTCAAATTTGATTTGTTCCAAAAGGACGAGTCACAAATATTGCAAGAAAAAGGTTTCTTTCCAGTGTGCTTTTGCATATGCTCCTTCAGTTTTGATTTTCGTGAAAAGGAAGAGCCACACACTTTACAAGAATATGGCTTATCACCAGTGTAGGGTGACATATTTTGAGTAGAATTTGATATCAGGAAAGAAGAATGATTTTACAAAATTGATTTATCCTCCGTCCGTATCAGGATATACCTGTAATTAATAAAATAAATTAATATAATCATTGAAAACATTGAATACTAGCAAAGACATTTGATATAGGATATTACATTTACAAATTGGAAATAAAGACGCGTAATAAAGTTGATATAATATCAAATATTTCAATATCTTAAGATATATCTCGAATTTTACATTTCCAATTTTAAAAGAAAGATGTGTAATAAAGACATGCAGTTTATATAATATTGTGTGGATTGGGTTGTCAGTTCTCACTAAACTTGAATGTTAAAGGAATTATTACACCCTAGTCTAAATAACGTGAATGAGATTTTGTTTTTTTATTATCCACGGTGGTTTTGATATTGTTTTTTCCTGATTGATCAATAAGTGATTCTGTTTTTTGTTGGAATGGTTGTAACAATTTGAGAGATAGATACTTCGTCTGTCTTTGATGGTTTTTGGTGGACAGAGCTGAGATGAATGTAATGGTTGTTTTGTAGAATATTTTGTATTTCTTAGAGGAGGGTTTTGCTTAAGCGGGAAAATATAGCCAATTATTTGGTTCCAACTGGATTAGTTTCTCACTGAGAGTTCTGCAATTGTATGCTTGGTTTTTTTTTATCCTGATATGATATGATATTAAATAATCTGATTGTGAGGCTCCAGTAATGCTGGAGCTTTGGGGAAAGTGTTATAACCCTGCTAAATTGAATAGTTAGAAATAGAACTGTTGGATCATTTAACTGTGTGTAATCAAATGACTGATATTTAATTGAATAGTTAGTGATACAGAGAAATACTTGAAACCATTTAACTTTGTTGACTTATGCTAAATTGAATTGTTAGATAAAGAATTGTTTGATAATTTAACTATGTGTTAACAAAAGATTGATGCTTAATTAAATTATCTGTGACAAATCATATATGTCTAATATATATGTATATACCGGATTTGGCATTGAATACCGTAGAATAGTTGATATGCCATTAAATCAAATAAAACAAGAGAAAAATTAACAAAGGTTTTTATCCTTCCCTTTTTCAAAAATCTGTCCTCGGAATCACTATGAACTATAGAAGCATAACCCTCACTATTATAGCTGCTAATTTTTTTATTGCTATGCTTCTCAACCGTATCAAAACGCTAAAAAATTGTATTGAGAAAAAAAGGTTGATGGGAACTAAAGAATCTGCAATTATACAACCACTTACCTCTCATCTCACAAACCATCTAAGTAAGACGAAAAACATAGGCAGACAAGGATGTAAGGAAAAAGACAAACTCAGAAGCGAATTTCTTGTATGGAACATTCACATGGACGTAGCAGTGTTGGCCGAACAGCTAGAACTTACCGACGTCAGCTCCTTGCAGATAGTGGATCTAGTTGGTATGAACTGCTGGGAACGATTGATGATAGGGACTGATGAAGAGATAGAATCAAGGAAATCTGTACTTTTAGTGCGATTTAATGATGACGATGATCTTTTTTCCATAAAATCTAGAGAAGAATATTATGGGCACAATCATATTTGGTGATTAGGTTTGACATGAACAGCCGATTGAGCAGATCGGACCTCACCGACCACCCGTCTAGCCCAGTACGGACCGGAGTTGGGTGTTGCTAGTCAATTCATCACTTGATTTCCGTGTCAAGGACTACTCAGCCTCAGAACCACATCCTCAAGCATTAGGGGTTGCCATGTTCGGCTGACAGGGGGCCATGATGAGGGTTTTTTCCTCTCTGCAGACGTGTAGTCACCATATTCTACCACACCAGTCTACAAGACGAATCCCTTCCTCAACTATTACAAGTCTTCACAAGTCTCCAAGGAGTTTAACCTCGCTACAGAGGTGCAGCCACAGTACTCTACCACCCCAGCCGACAAAACGGATTATCTTATGAATTCTTTTAGTAAAATGTGGGAATCTTATTGGGCTCGTTCATTTAAGTTTTGGAGAGTTTGCTAGGTTTATTTCACAAAGAAAATGTGGATTGGAGAAGATAAATAATATTATTCACCTACATTTTATAGAACCGAAAGATATTTGTGAAAAATCATTTACTGACAGAGCAAATATTACAATAATGTGCATTTGATCCAGAGTGTTGTGAAGACAGAGCACGCGTACTGGGCCTTGACGTAAGGGGAGAGGAAGGCACCCTCCGATGGAGACGGTAAGTGTGGTTCTGGGAATTCTGCAGTTCTCACAGGGCGGACTTTTTCCCTGTGCGCAAAACTTGTAGGGCACCTGCCAGTGTATGGTTGGATTCGGGCAGCAGTGGGTGTAATAAAACGCAGGGTGACTGCGGTAATCTAAGGATGGGATTACCAGATGAGTGATGCTCTCATCACACGAATGATTGCAGAAAGTTCTGAGAGAGCGACACATGAGGACCCCGCTAGATGAGAGTGGTGCGTCAACTGGAAAGAAATGAACATATCGGATTCTTGTTGGAGAAGGACGGGGTCGTGTTGGAATATGCATCTTGGTTGCGGTTCGCAAACGATGCACGGCACATCAATCTTGCTAAGTTGAACGCTGTGGTAAATGGCGTCAAACTAGCACTACAGTGGCAGGAAAGAAGTAGCACATGCGCACCGAGAGTTTTTGTGTCAACCACTGGGTGTCCGACGGGGTCTGCAGTACAATGCCTTTTTACCGTCTGGGCCCTTATCTTGGGCACAGTAGCAAATGTGGTACTATGCTGGTCACAGCAACAAACGTAATACTACAACGTGCTTAATATAATTGCACGGTAACAAATGTAGTACCATCACTTGGCCGTGGGTTTTCAGGGTCGAATCCTATTTATGGCTACGCCGTGGGTTTTTACTGTGGAATCCTGCGTCTGGCTGTGTCGCGGATTTTGAGGGTCGAATCCTGGTAACAGTGACAAATGCATTTTCGAATAGTTCTTTTATCAGTACTGTATGTGCTCACACTGTGTTTGAAAGATCCATCGACAAAGAAAGACACAATCCATCCGGAACTTCTTCTGACGGTTGGGGAGTTCCGTTGGAACAAAACAACCTGGCTGCTGGCAACTCAAAAACAAGAAGAATTCTCCATCACACAATTAACAATTATTTATTGTTCAATGTTCAGACTGCAAACAGTAGGACGAGAGAGAGAGAGAGAGAGAGAGAGAGAGAGAGAGAGAGAGAGAGAGAGAGAATCTGTAAGGGTCTATGAATAGACAAAAAGAGACACCCCACCTCCAGGACGAGAGAGAGAGAGAGAGAGAGAGAGAGAGAGAGAGAGAGAATCTGTAAGGGTCTATGAATAGATAAAAAGAGACACGCCTCCCAGCTCGATAGAACTTTATGAATGCAAAATTCTAACTGATTACTTTTTCAAAATTCACTAATTTTTATATATTTAAAATCAGGATATCGGCGGGGGTGATGTGATCTTGCTAAATTATTGGATATTCTTTCACGCGTCCAAAATGCACTGTTTTTATTTCTCCAATCAAACCTGTCACAGACAAGATATGAATCCATTTTGTTTACATTTTGGCCTTCCTGTGTTGAACGTTATGTACTCTCTTAAACTTTCCAATTTGACTTATTTTTCCACTCAAAGATTTTAGCTAACTTAACAGCTAACTGGAAAACTCGTGGCCTAATCAGACCAGGTAATAAAATAATTAACCATCACAGATACTGTGCCACAGTTGACTGGAAATGCAAGAATACGCACCAAGGCAGCAAGCGAGATGCTGATAAGGCGAAGGCTGGGAACCTTAAAGACTCTCGTCTCAGAGTATAATCTGACAGTCAGTGTAGAACTGGTCACGTCGTCCAGCAACCTTTCCGACCCGGTGACATGAGTGCTCCACAAATGGTTGGTTGCCGTGAAGCTGGGTGCAAAAAGGACGACTGGAAGCAAGTGATACGTAGCAAAGGGTTGGAATGGATGACATCCATTATGGTGGCAGACACGTTCTTATCCTCATCGACTGTGGACACACCCGTTATGCAATTTGGTGATCATTTGCACAGAAAGACCCAGTAAGTGTTCATCGACAGCTATCGTTCGTCTTTTACAAACGAGGAACACCGGAGGAGATTTTGACCAACAACGACACCGCCCTTTGCAACCAGCAAGTAAGCCAATGTCTGCACGAATTGAGGTCCGACGGTGGCTTCAATGCGCGTATGTACCATTAGATAACAGTATCACTGAAATTAGTCACCGTAGCATCAAGAGGATTGCTGCTAGGAAGCTGTGCATCACTGTTTCTACACGAACTGGATTTGAGCAAAGGCAATTGACACAGACGTTTTCGGGTTATATGATGTGGGGGATCCCGTCTGGATGAAACCCTTAGATAATCGATGTACCATCAGCTTCAAGCGTGGGCAAGTGAATCATGTGGTCAGTCAACAATTTGTCCTGGTCGATGGAATCCCACGTCGCGTGTCTGATCTCCACCCTGCTTTGGAGATGGGACATTCAGCGACCGCTAAAAGTAATGAGTCGTCTGTCGACGAGCTATCAATAGATAGCGGCAGTGGTACTCCCGAAAATATAACCGCTTGCTAGTCGGACGATTAAGAGGTGGACACTGTGATGCACGCCCCACTTTTAACGATTACGTGGACCAAAAGGCCACTCCTGCCCAGCATTATGTTCGATCGAGAGGTCAGGGTGGGAGTGTAGCAGCCATCACGCTAACCCGCGATGAAAAAGGATAAGGGTCGAACCGTGCATCGTCAGTCAGAGAGAGACTCGGGAGAGAACCAGAAACAGATACGGTAGAAGAAGGGAGCAGGAGTTGGGCCTTTTGATTGATCCTTTCATAATGTTGCTAAGTTCCTGGATGGGTGGGCTTTCCACTCGATAAGTGGAAAAAACAGATCTGGATTTTAGAGGAAGGGAGCAGGAGTTGAGCCTTTTGATTGATCCTTTCATAATGTTGCTAAGTTCCTGGATGGGTGGGCTTTCCACTCGATAAGTGGAAAAAAACAGATCTTGATTTTAGAGGAAGGGAGCAGGAGTTGGGCCTTTTGATTGATCCTTTCATAATGTTGCTAAGTTCCTGGATGGGTGGGCTTTCCACTCGATAAGTGGAAAAAACAGATCTTGATTTTAGAGGAAGGGAGCAGGAGTTGGGCCTTTTGATTGATCCTTTCATAATGTTGCTAAGTTTCTGGATGGATAGGCTTTCCACTCGATAAGTGGAAAAAACAAATCTTGATTTTATTTATTTGATTCTTTCTTTTTTATATTTTAACTAAGTAATGCCACAAAAATCCCCAAAGAAACAAAATAATATAACTAGTTATATAACACTATCTTTCTAAATTACAGTAAATATCACTTAAAAAATAATTGTAGAACAAGTGCTAATTATGAATTTAATTTCGTTATTATGTTAAAATTACCAATATTTTCTAACCGAAACTTCTTATAATTATGTCAAAAGCTTCGTCAATTAAACCTATTAACGTTTCGATTTACCAAAATCATTTCCTTCCCGCAGAAGTTAATGGGAGTCGATTATTTTTAGTTCATTGAACAATAAAAGTAATCTCGTTTATTAAAGACCAAGACTTCTTCATTGGCTTTGGAGTGGGGGGGGGGAGAAAACTATAGCGAAATTTCGGGGAGGATTGATGGAATTTTTTCCGTGTGCTTTTCGCAAGGCTGGAAGACAAATATTGATAATTATTCATCTAGTTCTTATTCTATAATATTTCAAGTTTTACCCAAAAAGAAAACAAAAAATCTCTGGCTGAAATTTTCTCATGGAGTGGCTACTTGGTCACATATGTCTCAATTGACAAAACTTTAAAACTGTAAAGAGTTTTAAAACGTTGAGGGGAGGAGATTTTCTGAAGTGCTACGAAGTAATTGCACCCCGTGTCTTTTCAGCTAGTACAGAAAATTAAAGTAAATTTAGACAGGATGAGTTATTTTATATGAGGACATTCAAATTTGTTTCGGTCGATAAAAATGACAAATTAAATAACTTGTTTGCTCTTTTCAGAGACGATAAACATAAACAATGAAAGATCAGTAAATGATTTTACAACGGAACAACGAAAATTGACAGTGATAATATAGAATTAGTTATACACAATATTTAACACGAAATATACATTATTGAATAGTTAGTAAAATTTACTTACAAGTACGTAATTTACGACAACTGAGATTCAATGTAGAATAGGTTGTCCGGCAAAAATATGGTTTCAAGCAGGGTTGTCAGATTAAGCCAGCATTATTGTTTTCGTATTTATTGACTTCTTTTTATAATGGAATACAAAAATTAAAAAGTGAGAAATTTTTTCTTCATGAATTCAATTTAGAATATCTAGTTTAACGATTAACTTGTTATTTAGATTAAAATTAAAAATAGTTTGATTTTTTTTATAATTAATGTTTCCTATCTCCGTTAGACAATTGAGATATAACTTCTCTAGAAATGTATGAGTAATTTTGTGGTGAAAGAGAAAGAAAACACCTACCTCAAAAAACAGTGAGGGACCTGTGAGTTATTAGCTGATGTAAGAATCAATTAGAAGATACTTATCACTTTAAGTAAAGCTCGAAAGATCTACGAATGATTCTGAATTATATTTTCATTACGTGACTAAGAAAAAACAATTTAAATTTGGGAAATCGTCCATCTAATTCACATCGTTTGTACTGGTCTTGGCTGGAACTTTGTTGAAAGATGTCATCGATATTAAATAATGTTTCTTCCAGTCCATTTAGAATTCTTAACATCGTGAGATGGAAGATTTTCGGTGAGCAACTTATTCCAAATGGAAGATGGTTAAAAAAATACTGACCGAACGGTGTCACTTCGTGACAAGTCTATATTCTTTATCCAGCAGGATTTGTCAAAATCCAAGTTTTTCTTAAAGTTTGAGAAATATTTTGCTGTCTTTACATTTGGCCAACTTTTCATCAACTTTTTTTATCGGCCGGATCTCTCCCAAAATTGCTTAGTTGAATAGATCATCGCAGATCCTCACATCTCCAGTTTTGGGTTAAAATAAAAACAAATTGAATATAGGCTTCTAAAAAAATTATTGAATGTAATCTGTTAACAATAACTCCTTAAAAGAAAAATAAATTCAATCAAAAAAAAAAAAATAATCCTGTTCCAACACGAACCTAACACCATTCACTACCAAGACAAGTGCAACTGCTACTCCAGCTAAATAGATCCAAACAGGTCACCTTAATTGATACGATCAATTATAAAAGTGGTGAACCTTACCGTAGCCCACCGTAGTAGTCCAATCACCAAAATGCACGTATATCACGCTATGGAATCCATAACTACGTACGAATTTACTTATTTATTACTTATTTACAAAAATAAATCCCCAATAAGATGTGAAATCTTAAAATGGAAACAATCTTTAATTAAAAATACAGTCAAATGATTCTTAGAATATTATTTGACGAATAGCGAAGAAAAAATGATATTCGATCAAATAAATCACTTATATAAAAATATCTTCCTTCGGCAAATCAAGTACAGGGTTCGAATCTCTTTTCAAAGGAGATGACTCAGCCTCTCTCTCTGTTTCTATGTCTCTGTCTCTCTGTCTCTGTCTCTCTGTCTCTGTCTTTCTGTCTCTGTCTGTCTGTCTGTCTCTCTCATTCTGCGACTATTCGTGATAGTCGAGTAGGATAGAAATTATATTTTGATCTTGAATATTTTTCAGACAATAGTGTTGACAATAAATAAAATATTTTGTTCTTTTTCTAGTCGGTATTGCCATGAATATTTTCTTTTTAAAGAATGGATGATCAAACGCGTTATCATTCATGGTTTTATAGTAATATATTCCCTTCAAAACATAAGTCTCTCTTTAGCCTTTGTCTTTATTTCTCGTGCGGGCCTCCGTAAAAAGTATCGTCCAATAAGAACGCAGACTAAAAAGTCTATGAAGCATAAAGTACATATATCTAATAAGTCAAATTTGTCTGAGGTGGTGTCCTCGTATTGTAATGATTAAATCAATGAACTGTAGATTCGTAGTAAGCGAGTTCGAGTTCCGATTTCGCTTTTATGTCCACTTTCGGACAAATACCCTTGGGAAAGTTATAAACATCCTTTTCCTCCCAGCTATGGGTTAAATTGTACCACTACTGTTCTTTTAAAAGGATGGCTTTTGCATTAAATAACCTACAGTGGTTGATCTGCCATTAAATAAACAAACCAAAATTATCATTTTTATGTTAATTTTAAACTATTAACAAAAACGTTTAACCCGATTTTTTTCCTTTGTTAACCACATCACTAAATGATTAAACTACAAAAATTAATATGGTCAAAAAATGTTGGGAAGAACAGAATTGTCAATCAATTCAAAATTTTTGAAATTTCAAGGGACTTATATGATTAAAATGGATTAATTAGCCATTTCTTGTGGATGTGAGTCTGTTTGGATGTCAAAACGTTCCTCTAATAGGCGAACACACACAGGATAGAAGACATATTCCTGTGAAATATGTGACTCTTCCTTTTCCCAAAAATCAACTTTATATAGACATAGGCGAACACACACAGGATAGAAGACATATTCCTGTGAAATATGTGACTCCTCCTTTTCCCAATAATCAACTTTGGATAAGCATAGGCGAACACACACAGGATAGAAGACATATTCCTGTGAAATATGAGACTCATCCTTTTCCCAAAAATCAACTTTGGATAGACATAGGCGAACACACACAGGATAGAAGACATATTCCTGTGAAATATGTGACTCCTCCTTTTCCCAAAAATCAACTTTGGATTAGCATAGGCGAACACACACAGGATAGAAGACATATTCCTGTGAAATATGTGACTCTTCCTTTTCCCAAAAATCAACTTTATATAGACATAGGCGAACACACACAGGATAGAAGACATATTCCTGCGAAATATGTGACTCCTCCTTTTCCCAAAAATCAACTTTGGATAAGCATAGGCGAACGCACACAGGATAGAAGACATATTCCTGTGAAATATGAGACTCTTCCTTTTCCCAAAAATCAACTTTGGATAAGCATAGGCGAACACACACAGGATAGACGACATATTCCTGTGAAATATGAGACTCTTCCTTTTCCCAAAATTCAACTTTGGATAAGCATAGACGAACACACACAGGATAGAAGACATATTCCTGTGAAATATGAGACCCATTGATGAAACCATTTTTTGTAGTGGAACTCACCTTGTTAACCTCAGTTGACAAATAAAAGTAAATTTGGCGACCGTAGTCGAGGGTGACCAGGAGGTTCCCTATTCAATAGCTACTACACCGAGGTGTAAAAGAGGGCGCTTCCCTTTTCCCTGAATTGTTCCACTTTACCCTTGATACGTACCTTCTATTGCTGAGTGTTAAGTGAGGAGATATCAATTACCATTTTTAAAGTCTTTGGTATGACGCGACCTGGGATTGAACCTTGGTCTCCTGGACCATTGGCGGACACTCTACCTTGTAGGCCAATGAGCCGGTCGAGTTGACAAATAATTGACATTTTGTATTATGAAAACCATGATTTCTTATTGATATATAACACAAATGACAAAATACTGGAAGTTGCGTCTTGTGTTTTCAAGTTGTTTATATTTTCAAAAATGGGAGCTAACATCTCGGTCGCCATCCAAAATCAAACGTTGTACAGTGGTTGCAATTTTGTTTCTTACACTTACCGTCCATTGATTTTCTTTTTAATAAGTGATTACCTGTCATAACGGGATGATTTATCTGTTTATTTCTTCTTTTTGCGCAGATGTAAGTCCATAGTTTTCCCTTCTTTTCTTGTCTTTTACTGTTTAGACATACAAGTCTGTTTTCGAAAAAAAAAGGTCTCTGTTATATATTCTTCATTTCTATTCGGTGAGTTCAGCAAAGACTTTATTACATTTTCATTTGCCTCTACGATCATTCACGTCTCCACTGATGATTAAAACGTTTAATTCGAGAATGTTACGAACAAGAAAATTATAGCTCATTGTAGAAACGATGATGTCTGTTTCATTTCTGACTTTAGTGGAACTAAAGGATAAGATAATTGTAGATTATCAAACTTATTTCTTACAGTCTTGAACGTTTTTCTCTTAAAATTGACTGAATGACATTAAATGACGTCTTGCATCTTTCCTGTGACATGTGCTATTCTTCCTTTGCAAAAAAGAAAAAACAACTTTGAATCGTCACAAGGGAACACACTGGAGAGAAGCCATATTACTGTAAAATGTGTAACTCTTTTTTTTTCACACAAATCAAGTTTGAACAGGCATATGAAAAAGCACTGATGAGAGAAGCCACATTCTTATGAAGTTTATAGCTCTTCATTATAAGTAAGTCACGTTTGGCTGTGCACAGGATAAAAATAAACTTTTTCTGATGAACGAGAATCTTCGTTTAAAATTTGATGAAAACTGCTGGTAAAATTTACTTAGAGAATACATATTTCAAAGAGACCCTGGAATCTACGAGATTTCCAAGAACATGTCCAAGTTATGTACTCCTATGGACCCCACAAATGGACGAGCAAAAGCAGGACGACCAGCTCGAACATACATACAACAGCTCTGTGAGGATACGGGATGTAGCCCTAAAGACCTGCCAAAGGCAATGAACGATAGGGAGAAGTGGCGAGAGAGGGTCAGGGATATCTGTGCTAGCGGCACGACATGATGATGATGATGTATATAATATTTTCTTTAGCTATTATAGGAAAAGGAATACAAGGTTTTTCAAATCTTTGTCTACCATCTGATTAGTTTTCGATGGTGGTTTTCAAGTTCATTTCTTTCAGGAGCTTAAGAATAAGATGTAAATTGTAGGATTTTTAAGCGTTGTTTTGTAAATATTTATAATCATTGAATATTTTATATTTTATCCGATAATTTGCAGATTTTATCTTCAATTAGTTTTGATAGTTACTTGGGTTATCGGAATATTTTCTTAATATTATATCTGAGAGCAGGTAGGTTTATGTAGATGTGTGAGTATGTGTTGAGTGTATGGGTGTGTGTATCTATGGGTGTATACGTATATATATATATATATATATATATATATACAAATTGCTTTTTGCATAGGGAAAAAAAGTAATACAGGTTTTTTGGATTCAGTCTTTGAACTGAATAATAGTTTTAAATCTTTGAAAAACTGATATTTATCGATCAGCGTATCGAGTGTCATGGATTTGTTCAACTGTAAATTGTGAGAGTGATTTTGTTATTGCTGTTTTCTTTTACTTTTATTGTATATTTTTATGCGTGGAGGAGGGTAAAAAGGAAAAAAAAAAAAAAAAGAGAAGAGGAATGCAGGGAAAGGTTTTTAGTATTTTGATTGCTTTTTTTAGTAGGAAAAACGCTGGAATTGTATGGAGGATTTTTTTCTTTTTAGCCAATGGAAAAAGAAATACAGAATTTTTCGAATTTTGTCTTTCAATTAAACAATTTTCAAATCTTTTAAGAATTAATATTTTTTGATCAGTGTTTCGAGCCTCAATGATTTGTTTTACTGAAAATCGTTAAAGTGAATTTTTTAGGGTTTTTTTTCCTTTTTTATTTTCATTTTTTCTTTTTATTTTTTTGCGTTCATGATGGGTATAAAATGGGAAAAAAAGAGGAAAAGAAAAGAAAATCCAATAGCTGTGGTAATTAACCCCCTCTACATATGATCAGGCATGAGAAACGTCCCTACTATTAAAAGACAAAAGAGACTACCTTTAATGTTCAAAGAATGTTTAAACAAATATTTTAAAACATAAAACAAATGAGGAAAAGATAAAACCAAGTAGCAATGATCGAAAATTTAGTTATGTATATGTGTGTGTGGGTGTGAATCATACGAACACGTTAGCAGAATGGTAATCAGTGTTGTTCGAAATATCTACGTGTACTTGTGTTTGACGTCTAGACAGACGGTTTAAAAGTGAACAAGTCCTACTTGCATTAAAGAGTCTGTGTATGTAGGTTGTTCGAAATATCTATCTGTACTTGTGTTTGCAGTTTAAACAGACGGTTTATAAGTGAACAAGTCCTACATCTTCTTAAGAAATAGTAATATTCTTCATCATCATCATCATCATGTCACGCTGTCAGCATGGATCTCCCTGATCATCTCTCGCAACTCGTCTCTATCGTCAATTGTTCCGTCATCCAGTCCCTACGAATCTAGAATGCACTGTCCCTCAGAGGAAACTATTTTATTTTAATTCAGAGGGATATAACTTGGATATTTTTCTTTAGGTCTGATCATCATCATCAACAAATGTGAGAGGAAGCGTGAACTTTTCGATTCAGTTAAGTTTAAAACGCCACAAACATAAAACTACTATTAAAGAAAAACATTCAAACTTTTAAAAAATTAGTTTTATTAACGACTTTGAAATTGTTGTAAAACTCAAATTAATTACGTTCGTATATTGGTTGCTTTCTTGGGTTTTGTTTTTATTTTAAGGATAGGGTTTTATTTTTTAAAATTTATTTTAGATAAAGAATTATCCGTGGATTAGTCAACACGATAACTGAGGGACCTTAGATGGAGAATAGCAACCATCAGAAAAATCAAGACTTCCATGACCAAAAAAGAAGGGGGGGAAGTGATTTTTATATCATGCTATTCCCTATGTAAGTTCTTTATATTCCGATTTTACCACAAATCATAAATTCGATGAACAATTCTGGACTTTTTTAAAAGATAATTTAATAGTATGAACACCACAGAATAATGTGCATTCGACGTAAATCAAAAATGACAAATGACGGTAAAGTACGCTTTGTGGTGATAAAGTTTAACTGAAATATTACTATTATAATGTCGATGTTTAGAGCTTGTCTTTACAAACTGTACTCTTGATGAAAATTTTACCTGCAATTTTGACAAAATTCATTACTAATAATCCCGTTAATTAGGAGAAGTGTTCTTTTATCCAGGGTGATTTTTCATGAGCGCTGCCAAAATTGACGTACATGAAAATGGAGAGCAAAAAGCTTCAAGGGAATATGGCATTTCTCATATATGTGTTTTCATATGCCTGTTCAAATGTGATTTTCGGGAAAAGGAAGAGTTACATATGTCACAGGAATATGGCCTCTCTCCTGTGTGTGTTCGACTATGATCATCCAAATGTGATTTTCGGGAAAAGGAAGAATTACATATGTCACAGGAGTATGGTCTCTCACCTGTGTGAGTTCGACTATGACTATCCAAGTTTGATTTATGGGTAAAGGAAGAATCACATATGTCACAGGAATATGGTCTCTCACCTGTGTGAATTCGACTATGACTATCCAAGTTTGATTTATGGGAAAAGGAAGATTCACATATGTCACAGGAATATGGCCTCTCTCCAGTGTGTGTTCTTATATGCCTTACTAAATCTGATTGTAGTGCAAAGGATGAGTGACAAACTTCACAAAGATATCGTTTCTCTCCTCTGTGTCTTTGCATATCCACTTGAACTCCCGAATTCATTAAAAAGCTAGAGCCACTCATTTCACAAGTATATGACTTCTCGTCAGAATGTGTTTGTATATGCACTTCGAACTCAGATTTAGTGGAAAATGATGAGCCGCAAATTTTGCAAGAGAATGGCTTTTCTTTGATGCGTGTTTGCATGTTATATTAAAAATTTTTATTTCTCTCCAGTGTTTATCTGCATATACGCCATACATTACCTGAAAAAAGCAAAATACAGAAGACTATTTTCTTCAAAAGAATACAATTTGTGTTCTGTAGATATTCATTTAATTTGTTTCCAATGGGATTTCTTTGAAAATACTGGTAACCAAGAAAATACTGCATGGAAGAAATCCTTCGGGCAAAAAAATCTACAATCGATAAAACAAGAAAAAACTATCAATTTAGAGAAGGAAGAGTTATAAAGAAATGTAGTTTATAGAAAGTCATATATTTCAAAAGGAAACTGTTAATAAAGTTTTGAAATATACTGAATCGTTTAGTTTTGTGCATTATATTTGCATTTAAATGGTTTCTCTAATTCAAAATAGAAATGGAAACTACATTACATTTAAGTATGTATGTAGCGTATTACTAAAGAAAGAAAAGAAAGAAGAATCTGATATTCAGCCTCTCCTTTTCCTTCTCTTCATAGACCACAATAATATACATATGATCAGAAAAATCTGATTTTAAATATTGGCAAGTGTAACCAGTATTATTTCTTTTTAATCGACGAATATATGAAATAAGCTTTTTCTGATGGAAAGACACGACGACATTTAATGTCATTTAGTCAATTTAAAGTGAAATGGGTTAAAGACAGTAAGAAACAAGTTTGATAATCTAGGATTATCTTATCCTTCAGTTCCATTAAGTCAGTAATGAAATGAAAAGCTCATTTCGACAATGATCTTTAATTTCTTTATTTTTCACATTCTCAAATTAAACATTTTAATCATCAGTAGAGACATGAATGATCGTATAGGAAAATGCAAATATAATAAATTCTTTACTCAACTCACCCAACAAAAATGTTTGAGACATTATTTAGTAGAAATATTTTTAATAAACAAGTCCATTTAATGAAATATGAAATAGAGAAAAGCAAGATAATGTTAGCAATTAGGAAAAAGAAAGATTAGAGAAAAAAATTCAATTAATTACCTACATTTTACTGAAGTGCAAAAATTTGAGAAAATTTATTTGCCTGTTGATGAAAATTGTAATAATCTGCACTTGGAAAACATTCTGAGTTTTATAAATATTTACCAAAAATTCACTGATCATTGAATATAAATGAAATGAGTTTTTGTTTTACTTGTTTTTATGTTTAGTTTCTCTTTTACATTGTAGAATTTAACTTCCCAACTTTTCAAATGAGGAATGGGAACAAGTGCCCTTGGTAGAGTTGCTAACGGGCTGGACTGTGACATCGTTCAAACTCCAATCTCTCAGTTAATGAGTTAAACACGATTATGATTGTCCTTCCCCGGGTGGGAAACTGCTAAGGAAATGGGAACAAGTGCCCTTGGTAGAGATGCAAATGTGACATCGTTCAAACTCCAATCTCTCAGATATGAGTTAAACACGATTATTATTGTCCTTCTCCGGGTGGGAAACTGCGTAGGAAATGTGACATCGTTCAAACTCCAATCGCGTTATCGCATTCAATTTTGAATGAATGCAATTGGGAAACTTTTGAATCTCCTCCTACCCCTCTCAGATATGAGTTAAATACGATTATTATCGTCCTTCCATAGACATTCTTTTAGTATTTAATAAACCATGATTGTTATTTTATTATATTATAGGAAAAAACCATTGAGAAATATCACAATAACTTTTGAGTGGTAAACCGAGACGGATAGAACCCCCCTCTTTCATTCTTATGGAAGTTTGCAGTTGGTCATTTAAAAAATCCCCCGCTTCTCGTGGACGTTTGCAGTAGTCATTTCTTTGCAGTTAGTCATTCAAAGAAATCTCGCACATTATTAAACAAGATATCTTCAGGAAAATACCAATAAGGAATATCACAATCTGTTATGTGTTGGAAATTGGGGACGGATAGAAAAACATGCTCCCCGTCTTTCTCACACATTTCCGGTGGTCAGTTCTTTTCAGTTCGTTAAGCATTCAACAAAATCTCGTACACTATCGACGAAGATATTTTCAGGGTTAGCGAGGTCAGAAAATGCTAGTTGGAGAATTTATAGATACTTCCCATGTACTTTTCGTTTGTTTGGAAGACCAATATCGATATTTACTTACGCAGTTCTTATTTCACGAAAAAAGCAGTTTATTGCAAAAAATCTTCGCATCGGGAGGGTACGTAATTGTATAAGTGTTAAATGACAGAACTGCATTTTTTGTGGGTGTCAGAGAATATTTTGTGTTGGATAATGTGGATGACAGAAAAAATCCCTCCAACGTTTTTTTCTCTAGTACAATACGTAATTTTAAACTGCATAAAAAATGAAGAAAATCATTGACACAAACTCTTATCACGATGGTTGAATGTTAGTATAACATATGTATGTAATTCTTTGGTAAACTAAAATAAAATGAAAGTAAATTTTTATAGGTGACACTTATAAGTAAGAGTACATTTAATTTTGTTTCGGACGATAAAGTTGTTTATTAAAATTGTTTATTTGTTGTTTTCATAGTTGATAAATATAAACAACGGATATACAATAGAAATATTGCCAAAAAAAACCCAAAAAAAACAAACAAACAAACAATTGAAATGAATAATGATTACACAGAGAATTGGTTATAATCCATATTTAACATTATACATTATTAGATAGTTGAGAAAATGTACTTACAAGTGAGTTGAAGTTCAATAAAGAATCGGATGTCCAAATAGCCGTCAAGCTGCTTTAGCAAATGAAGCCAGCAGTATTGTTTTCGTATTTATTGGATTCTTGGTAAAAAATATTATAATAAAAATCATTAAAATTAAGAAGTGACACAGTTTTTCTTTTTTCATTTAATTTAGAATATTTTATTTAAGAATTAAGTTTTTGTTTGAATTAAAAATGAAAAATTATTTTATTTTTGTTTTTGTTTTTAATTAATTTTTGCTTTCTTCATGAGACAACACAGAAACTAGTAAAGGAAGTTTATTGACACTTCCACCCAAAAGAAATGGCTAATTATTCAATTTTAATCATATGTGTCCTCAGAAATTTCACAAATGGTGAAATAACGTACAATATTTTTCTTCGTGGCAATTTTTAACTTGATTCATTTTTGTAACTTTATCGTCTAAGAAATTGGTTAATGAAGGAGACTAAAATTGAGGTTAAACATTTTTATTGGAGGTTTAAAATCGATTTAAAAATAATAAATAAATAACTTTGACTGATAAGTCTTTTTAGTGTGGTTTTTCATTAGAAAATATTTTTCAACTGAGGCCCACCATAGAAATTGTTCCAAAGTCTTGGAATTTATGAAATTAACAATTTGCTGGTTTCTTCACGAACGAGTTCGATTCTCCTTAATTACCCCCATATCTATGAATTTGTGACACATCTGAGACAACGCTTAGTAAATTATTACTGCTGGCTTAATCAGCCCAGCCTGAAAACAAAATTATATTTTCTCCGAAACAATCAATTCTACATTGATCTCAGTTCACGTATATTACGAAGTTGTGAGTCAGTAAATTTGGGTGACTATTCAATAATGTATATTTCGTGTTATATATTGCGTAAAACTAATTCTCTCTTATCACCTTCCATTTTAGTTGTTCTGCTGGCATATCGTTTACTGATCTTTCATTGTTTACGTTTATTGACGATGAAAATTACAAACAAGTTATTTAATTTCTTGTCAACTTAATCGTCCAAAACAAATTTTAATGTCCTCGTATAGAATAATACTGCCTGTCAAAATTTACATTAATTTTCTTTTGTACTAGCTCGAAAAGAAGGTGGGGTTAATGTCCTCCTATCATCAAAGAAAATCTCCTCCTCTCAACATCTTCAAAGATCCAACAAGGCGTAGTTTTGTCACATGAGACTTATTTGAATATGTACCCTCCCAGAGATCCTGCCATTGATTTTCTTGTTTTTTTTTAATTTTCTTTTTGGGCAAAACATGAAATATAATAAGAACTAGATGAATAATGATCAACATCTGCCTTCCGACCATCTGAACCATCTGAAAAGCACATGGGAAAGATTCCATCAGTCCTTCCCGCAATTTCACTATCGTTTTCTAACACCCCACCCAATATTTCCGAATAAAAATTGGTCTATTTTATACAAGATTCTTTTAATTACTAAAGAACTAAAAAGAACTGTCCACCATAAACTTCTGTGGTAAAACAAACCATTAATGGGTTACTTTAATAAAATAAAAATGGACACAACATGGAGAGCTACAGAGAACGTCCAACATGTAAAAGGTTATGCAAAATGTCCCAGACCAAATGGAAGAAAATCGACACAATAAAACAAAATGCTAAAACGGCTTAGGAAACTAGCCCAAATTTTAAAGATCTCGAGATATATATATAAAAGAGGCGGGAAAATAGTAGAAATCACGTATAATACAAATATAATTTTTTTTGAAAAAAGGAGGATAATAGAGACCTGAATAGTTACAAATACTTACGCCACTGTAGCATAAAGAGTGACCACCATCAGAAAAAGCAATCACCTAATTACAGAGCTCTCATCGAGAAACTAATATAATTGGAACTAGATGATTGGCCATATTTTTAGCTGCTGTTAAAAGACCTACATTTAGTCGAAAGCTATCAAACAGTAGCAGAAACTAAACTGAAAGAACTTAGAAAAAAAGCAAAACATCCCATTTTAGATGATCGGAGCGATCAGGTTTCTATAGGATCACTTACCTATTAATAGCAATTCACGCTTTCAGTCAATATTATAAGTCAAACTTATTATTTTTAATGGGTAGAGAACTGAAAAGAGCCGCAAAAAATGTCGAGATTCAATTTGTGGGTTGAAAGCTGTGAATAGTAGCCCCAAATTATTTATTGTTCTGCACTCAATCAATAAAAACTTTTTACTGTTTTTCTACTTATTTTAGGCATATCTTGTATAGAGTAAATCTTTCTAAATATGTAAATGAACTCATCTTTATTTCCGTTTACTCACTGTTAGAGTATCATTGAATATACTAAGGCTAATATTGTTTTTTGAGGGGAGTGGGGAATCGACTGAATATTCTCCCTTGCACCAACTTAGCCTAGAAGTACAATCACCAAAATCCAATCTTTAATTAAAAACTTGGTCAAATGATTCTTAGAATATTATTCGACGAATTAACCAGAAAAGAAATATAATCGACCGAATAAATCATATATACAAAAATTATTTCCTTCGTTAAATCGAGTATAAGGCTCGAATCCCTTTTCGAGGGAGATGACTCGGTCTCTCTTTCTCTCTCTCTCTCACTCTCTGCGACTATTCGTGATCGTCGTCTGGATAAAAATGATATTTCGATCTTAAATTTGTTTCAGACAAAAGAGTTGACAATAAAATAGTTTGTTGTTTTCCTATTTGATAAGTATAAATAATGAAAGTTTATTGCGACGAATAGTTTTCTTTTTAAAGTATGGATGATCAAAAGCATTACCATTCGTGAGTAGGGCTGGGAGTGTCCAAAACGTTCCTCTATAAGTTTTTGTCTTGTCTCTTGAAGAAAGGAAAATTAGTTAAAAATAGAAAACTTTTTTTATCCTTTTTAATTCAAACAACAACTTCAGTCTTAAAGAAGATATTTAAATTACATTCTAAAAGGAAAAACGTCTCGCTTCTTAATTTTAGTATTTTTTATTAAAATATTTTTCTACTAAGAATCCAATAAATACGAAAACAATACTGCTGGCTTCAACCGTCGAATCTTCATTGATCTTCAATTCACGTATATTAGCCATTTTAACGTAAGTACTTTTTCTCAAACATCTAATAATGTATAATGTTGAATATGGAGTATAACTAATTATCTGTAATCATTGTTCATTTCAGTTGTTTTGGTAAGTTTTTTTAGTGAACTTTCATTGTTTATGTTTATCGACTATGAAAACAACAAACTACTTTATTCATTGTCAACTTGATCGTCTAAAATAAATTTAATTCCGCTTTTACAGATAAATGCCACCCATGTATGTTTACATTAGAATTATATAGAAACTTTAGGCTTATATTTAACCATGAAGATAAGATTTTGTTTCAGTGATTTTCTTCATTTTTTTTTATCTATTTAAAAATTACATATTTTACTAGGTAAGGAAAGTGATGGCGGTTTCTTCTCGTCCACAATCTTCTACATACAACATCCTTAGACGCCTAAGAATGTGCAGTTTCGTCACTTAACACTTATAAAACTTAATACCCTCCTCATTAGAATGTTTTAACCATAAACGGTTTTTTTTTCTCGTGACAAATGCAATATGCTAAATAAGAACTAAATAAGTAAATATCGACATTTGTCTTTCAACTAAGCGAAAAGAACAAAAATAAATAGATAAATAAATTCTCCAACCACAAAGACATCACACTTTCGTTGTCTGACCTTGCTAACCATGAAAACATATTGGTGGATAGTCTGCGAAATTTTTTGAATGACTAACAAAGTGCAAAAAACTAGCCACTGAAAACTTCCATGATAAAGAGGAGGGGCAGTTTTCTCTATGATAATAACTATGTTCGACTCCACTTATTCTTATCAGCTGTAATCGCTATGAATTCTGGTATAGCGCAGCAAATTATTGAATTATTCTTTCCCTTGGTGGTAGAAGCACCAAATTTGATGTACTTGTGCTCCAGAACCTGTTCTCCCAGAAAAGCATGTTACCCACGATAAAACCAAAATAGCCGCCATTGTTCAAGATAAGTCAATCCTGGTCGTCTGCTTATAATCAGATGACGGACTAATATGAAAATGGATCAATGTTCAATCCATGACCCTCTCTCGCCGGCCATCCCTATCGTTCATCGTTTCCAGCAGGTCCTCAGAGCTACATCCCGTATCCTCACAGAGCTGCTCTATACTGGTGCGAGCCGGTCGCCCTCGTTTTCTCGGCCATGTGATGGGGTCGATAGGAGTACATCACTAATGAGCTCGTCTCTACTTCTCCAGCAGTTTCCTGCATGTATGCTTCGTCTAACTTTAATAGTTTTCGTGATGAGTGGTAGGTGTCCGTATAGCTGC
The DNA here is from genome assembly GCA_963585895.1 of Sepioteuthis lessoniana. Taxonomy (NCBI): domain Eukaryota; kingdom Metazoa; phylum Mollusca; class Cephalopoda; order Myopsida; family Loliginidae; genus Sepioteuthis; species Sepioteuthis lessoniana. The sequence continues at coordinate 35,137,899 of OY757947.1, read as the reverse complement.
TGCTTTGTTGGGTATTTCCTCCAGGATTTGTTCAATATTGCTTGCAGCATTCTTGTGTAGTTACCGTCCAGATTTTTCTACATACGTTTAGTTATCGTCCATGTAGTGCATCCATATAGCAGTATCGACACGACCGCTGCTTGGAAGAAACTGCGCTTCATTTTATCGGTCATGTCTGACTTCTACATGACCGATTGCCAGTTGTAAGCTATCCATGCTTTTGCTAATCACGTGTCGATGTCTGTCTCAGTTGGTGAGACCCTGCTTCTAAGGTAGGTGAAATTGTCAACTAGTTTCAGAGTTACTGGTTAGTGTGGAAATGTCGCCTGTTGGATTAAAGCACATATATTCTGTTTTGTATGCATTGACATGGAGGCTGATGCCTGCAGCGGCTCATTCCAGACTATGCAGTAGGGTTTCGGCTTGGGTGGGTGCATTTTCCAGAAGCTCTATGTCATCGGCGTAGTCAGCATCGGTAATTGTTTTTGCAGGGTACCTTTTGCTTCTTTTCTTTTGTAAGCTTAAAACCGTTTTCTTTGATTTTATCAATCGATGTTCTAAGCACGTTGTCTAGACAGATGATAAAGAGGTTTGGGGCTAGTGTGTCTCCTTGTAGTACTCCTGTTACAATGTCCAAGTAGCCTGTGTCTCCATTCGGAGAATATACTTTAACGTTGGTATTTCTTGAGAGAATTATTATGCCTGCGACTTTTTCTTTTGATAAGCAGTATACAAGTTGAATTTGCTCCATCTTCCCTCTGTGAATGGAATAAAAGGCCTTGGTGAAGTCAACAACTGTTATTGTCGCCTGTTGTTTTTTTGCCCGTACGCCTACAAGAATTCTACGGATAGTCAATATATGTGAGGACATGGATCTATTTCTCCGGAAGCCAGTTTGGTTCTTCCTAAGAATGTTGGCGATTTTGGGTTCTATACGGTTGCGTAGTAGAACATTGTATATTTTGGCTGCTATGGATGTAAGTGTTATACTTCGGTAGATCTTGGCTAATCAGAGGTCAAACCATTTTAGGGAAAGGGAGGATGCATTCCTTCAACCATCTGTTTATCAGGTTTTGATTATAAACTGTGTTGCAGTGTCGGAGCAGTATGTTATTGAATTGTCTGGTCTTCCATAATTCTGGAAGAATCTCATCAAGCCCTGCAGCTTTTGTATTTTTAATTTTTCTAAGTCCTGAGTCGAGTTCTCCCTGAGTAAACGGTCCTAGTTTGATGTCTAATTGCTTACAAATAATTCTCATGATTAGTTCATGAGTATCTTTCGGTGGGTTTCCTAGTAGATTCTCGAAATGCTCTTTCCACAGTTTTATTCATTCATGTTGGTTGGTAGCTTTCAGTTTAGCTTTGGCAGTGCTCTTCCTTCTATTCACTTCGTTTATTGTTTGCCATGCTATCCTAGATTGTCTATCTTCAACAGAGTTTCTAATCTTATCTATCTAATTTTCTATGTATTCTGTCTGTTATTTTATGCATATGTTGGCTTATTCATTTTGTGCTTTTTTTAATGTCAGGGCATCTGTCTTAGTTGGGTTCTTCCTATTGCATTTGGTGGCAGTTTTCATGTCTGCACGTTTTTCTCTAACCGCAAATGTTTCTCATGGGACTCTAGATTACTTCTTTTTTTTTCGAAGTGGGCGTTGACGAAATTTTCATAATTGTCATTCGGAGTATGTGTTTCTGTCATCTCCTGTAGTGCATCGAATTTGTTTTTTAATGCTACCACATATTTATTTTTAATATCCTTAATATTAATAAGAGCCCAGTCATAGTGTATAGTGGTCGTTATTCTGGTGGCTGTCTTTCGTAGATTCAGTATTATTTTTGCCGTGACATTTCGATGATCGGAGGATACACCCTCGAATGATGAGTAAGCCTCGCAATTCACTGCGCTATTTTTCCATTTCTTGTCTATAAAGACGTAGTCTATCTGTGCATAAGTATTGTTTGCGTATGTTAGGGTCAAAAATTTTCCCTCCCTTTTTTAAAAATTTGTATTATGGCATGTTAATCGATTTTCTATCATGAAATCTGTTAGACGTTGTCCATTTCTGTTTGACGAGTTGTGTAAGCTGTATTTGTGGTTTCCGTTCTTCCCTATTTGGGACTTCATATCTCCACCAATGACGAGAACGTTGTGTTTCGTGATGCTACGCACCAGAGAGGACAGCTCATCGTTGAAGGTGATGAGTTAAGTTTCTTCACTAACATTGGTAGGGTTGTATCAAGAGATGATTGTTGTATTGAGGTTGCCATTAAAAGTAGCTACCATCATCCTTGGGTGTATTTTCTCAATGCTATTTAGTGGTTTTAGGGCTCGTGGTCCTATAAGTATACCTACTCCTCCTATAGTTTTATTGACAGAGTTTTTCCATGCTGATGCAGTGGCTAGCGTCCATCCATTGCCGGTATAATGATATTTAATGTCCTTGCTATTTATCTGTGTTCTTGAATGCATATTATGTCTATGTTATGATCTATGGCAGATGAAGTAAGGTCAGGTAGTTGTCCTATTCTATTTAATGTTCTAACGTTAAATATTTCTATGTGTATTGTGTGTTTGCATTCTAGTAATTTTTGTTGTTTGAGCTCTGTAGCTGATTTTTCGAACACTGAGGCCAGGATCCCAACCTCAGCAAGACGCGCCTCGTTTTACCCGCCTGAAGAACGATGCGGTTTGAACATGTGGTTTGAGTGTGGCTCATGGTTTTCTTTCAGTGGCTGTTTTTATTCTCATCTACAGAAGCCACTCTTATAGATAAGCAGCAGTAGTTCCCCGATAAAACGTCCTCAGACGCCTAAAATATGCAGTTTCGTCATTTCATACTTATAAAACTTCGTACTTTCCTCATTAGAATGTTTTAACCATAAACAGCTTTTCTTTTCGTTACAAATGCAATATGCTAAATAAGAACTAAATAAGTAAATATCGACATTTGTTTTTCAACTAAGCGAAAAGAACAAAAAAACCTAAATTCTCCAACCACAAAGTCATCACACTTTCGTTGTCTGAACTTGCTAACCATGAAGACATATTGGTCGATAGTCTGCGAAATTTTTTGTATGACTAACGAAGTGCAAAAAACTGACCACTGAAAACTTCCACCAGAAAGAGGAGGGGCATTTCTCTCTATGATAATAAATACGTTCCACTATACATATTTTCATCGACTGTTATCGCTTTGAATTCGGCTATAATCCAGTAAATTATTGAATTAACCTTTCACTTGGTGGTACGAGCAGCAGATTTGGTGTATTTGTGCTCCAGAACCTGTTCTCTCAGAAATGTATGTTACCCACGTTAAAACCAAAAGGGTCACCATTGTTCAAGATAAGTCAATCTTGGTCGTCTGTTTATTATCAGATGACGGACTCATATAAAAATAGATCAATGTTCAATCTCATTCATCACTATTTGTTATAACTGTAGGCTTTTTCGCTTGATTAATATTATAGATACCAATTAATGAAGTATTTATTTATCGTTAACAAAATGTGATGTTCAAGAAATATTACATAAATTCCTCATCTTGTTGTGCCATCAGCACGGATATCCTGACCCTCTCTCGCCACCCTTCCCTATCGTTCATAGCTCCCGGCAGGTCGTCAGGGCTATAACCCGTATCCTCTCAGATCTGCTGTACGTAGGTTCGAGCTGGTTACTCTGCTTTTGCTCTGCCATGTAAGGGTGTCCATTGGAGTTCATCCCTTATGAGCTCGTCCCTACTTCTCCAGCAGTGTCCTGCATGTCTGGTTCGTTTAATAGAGAGGTTCAAGCTAGTCACCCTGCTTTTGCTCGGTCATGTACAGGGGGTCCATATGTGTACATCACTTTTGAGCTCGTCCCTACTTCTCCAGTAGTGTCCAGCATGTCTGGTTCGTGTAACTTTGATAGTTTTCGTGATGGGTGGTTGGTGGCCGTATAGCTGCTGCTTTGTGGGGTGTTGCCTCCAGGACTTGTTCAATATTGCTAGCAGAATTCTTGTATAGTTGCTGTCAAGCTTTTTCTCCATCCGTTTAATTAGAGTCCATGTAGTGCATCCATATAGCAGTATCGACACGACTGCTGCTTGGAAGAGATAGCGCTTTGTTTTGTTGGTCAGGTCTGACTTCCATATGACCAATTGCCTATTGATAGCAGTTCATGCCTTCGCTAGTCGCGTATCGATGTCTGTCTCGGTTGATGAAACACTGCTTCCTAGATAGGTGAACTTGTCAACTAGTTTCACAGAGCTACCGTTTAGTGAGGAAATTTCACTTGTTTAATTAAAGCACATATATTCTGTCTTGTGTGCATTGACATGGAGGCTAATGCCTGCAGCGGCTCATTCCAGACTAAGCGCTAGGATTTCGGCTTGGGCTGCTGCATTTTCTGGAAGTGCTATGTCATTGGCGTAGTCGGCGTCGGTAAGTGTTTTTTACGGGGCAACTTCCGCTTCATTCTTTGTCAGCTTGAAACCATTTTTTTTTTATTTTATCAATCGATGTTCTAAGCACGTAGTCTAGACAGATGATAAATAGGTATCGGGCTAGTCGAAGTAGTCTGTGTCTCAATCCGGAGAACGTACTTTCACTTTGGTGTTTCTATAGAGAATCATTATGGCTGCGACGGTTTCTTTTGGTAGGCCGTATGTGAGAAGAATTTGATCCATCTTCCCTCTGTGAATGGAAGAAAAGGCCTTCGTATAGTTGACAAATTATATTAAAGCCTGTAGGCTTTTGCCCGTACGCCTACAAGAATTCTACAGATAGTCAAAATTTGTGAGGTCGTGGATATATTTCTCTGGAAGCCATTTCGGTTCTTCCTAAGAATGTTGTCAATTCTGGGTTCTAGACAGTTGCGTAGTAAGGTGTTGTATATTTTGGCTGCTATGGATGTAAGTGTTATACCTCAGTAGTTCTTGGCTAATACGAGGTCACCCTTTTTAAGGAAAGGGGGAAGGGATCCCTTCATCCATCAGTCGTTCGGGTTTAGATTGTAAACTGCATTGCAGTGTCGGAGCAGTATGTTGCGAATTGCCTGGTCTTCCATACTTCTGTGGGAATTTCATCAAACCCTGCGGCGTTTCTATTTTTAATTTTTCTAAGTAGTGAGTTGTGTTCTTCTAGATTAAACGGTCCTAGTTTGATGTCTAATTGCTTTCTAATAATTCTTGTGATTGGTTCATGTGTAACTTTCGGTGGGTTTCCTAGTAGATTCTCGAAATGCTGTTTCCACAGTTTTATTCGTTCATGCAAGTTGGTAGCTTTCAGTTTAGCTTTGGTTGTGCTATTCCTTCTGCTCAGTTCGTTTATTGTTTGCTACACAATCCTAGATTGTCTCTCTTCAGCAGAGTCTCTAATCTTATCTATCTGATTTTTTATGTATTCTGTCTGTTCTTTTAGGTATATGTTGGCTTATTCATTTTGTGCTTTTTTTAGTTTCAGGGCATTTATGTTAGTTGGGTTCTTCCTATTGCATTTGGAGGCAATTTTCACGTCTGTACGTTTTTCTGTAACTGCTAATGTCTCCCATGGGACACTAGATTTAGTTCTATGTTTTGTTGGTATGTATTTAGCTGCTGCTTCTAAGTGGGTATTGACGAAATTCTCGTATTCGTCATTCGCATGAATGTGTCTCTGTCTTCTCCTGTTGTGCATCGATTTTGTTTTTTAATGTTATCATATATTTGTCTTGTTATTATTATCCTTGTTATTAAGCAGGTCCAAATCATAGCGTATTGTGGTCGTTGTTCGGGTGACATTCTTTCGTAGGCTCAGTTTTATTTTTTTCGTGACAATTCGGTGATCGGAGGACACACCCTCGAATGAGGAGTAAGCCTCGCAATTCACTGCGCTATTTTTCCATTTCTTGTTTGTAACGACGTAGTCTATCTGTACTTTAGTATTATTTGCGTACGTGTTGGTCCATAGTTTCCCCCCCTTTTTTGAAAGTTTCCATTGGGGCATGTGAATCTTTTTTCTATCGTGAAATCAGTTAGATGTTGTCCATTTCTGTGAGACGAGTTGTGTTGGCTGTATTTGTGGTTTCCGTTTCTCCCTATTTGGGCATTCATGTCTCCGCCAATGACGAGAACGTTGTGTTTCGGGATGCTATGAACAAGAGAGGAGAGCTCATCGTTGAAGGCGATAAGTTCAGTTTCTTCACTAACCTTGGTAGGGCGGTAGCAGGAGAAAATTGTTGCACTGAGGTTGCCACTAAATATAGTTACCATCATCCTAGGGTGTATTTTCTCTATGCTATTTAGTGACTTTAAGGCTTGTGATCCTATAAGTATACCTCCTCCATGCTGATGTAGTGGCTAGCGTCCATTCATTGCCGGTATCGTAATATTTAATATCCTCACAATGTTTGAATCTGTGTTCTTGAATCCATATTATGTCTATGTTATGATCTATGGCAGATGCAGTAAGCTCCGGTAGTTGTCGTTTTCTATTTAAGGTTCTAACGTTAAATGTTGCTATTTGTATTGTGCGTTTTCATTTTAGTAATTTTTGCTATTTGAGCTCTGTACCTGATTTGTTGAACACTGAGGCCAGGACTCCAACCTCATCAGGACGCATCCTTTTTTTACCCGCACGAAGTGGAATGGGGTTTGGACATGTGGTTTGATTGTGGGTCATGGTTATCTTCCAATGGCTGTTTTTCTTTTCATCTATAGAAACCACTCTTATAGATGAGCAGCAGTAGTTCCCCGATCGAACTATAGGGTTCTTGGGTTCTTATAGTGTTAGTTTCTTTGACCAGGTTGATTATCAGTTTCATTTTACGGTAAAATTACCTTTACATATAAGGCACAGATATTGTACAGCGGTGTTTTACAAAGAAAATACAATTTTTTTTTACATAAAACCATTCATGTATTTTAAATGATAGTATTGTGAAAGACAGTATGATTTTACCGACCAGTTTTTGACTCTTGTCTTTGGGTGGAAAATAGGCCTTCTTTCCTAGCTTGGTTTATCATATTCTCTCTCTTGTAATTTTATGGACTTAAATAGAAGTTGGTAAGGCACCTGCTTTGAATGGAGAGGGGAGGAGGAGGCTCATTTAGGTATTCGTTTCTACCTTATCTTTGTTTTTTTTTTTAGTGGGCTTTCTTTCTTTATTTAGGCTGAATATTCTACTCTAGTATGGAGGTCTGTAAATAATTCTTCCCAAGTTTTTTATTTTAACTAAGAATTGTATTTTCGTTGTAAAATCTTTATATATATATATATATATATATATATAACAAACACGCATAAATTATATTGATATCATTTTAGAGTGTTTAGATCTATCAATCTAACTATCTACCTCAGCATGTTCACATTAATATATCTTAATCTGTTCGCATCTATTAACATATCCTCTCAATGTTTAGCATTGAAAGCTTTTTTCCAATTTTATTAGACGACCATCTTGAAAAATAGCAGTCTTTTCCTTCCACATGAGTAACGAAATTTTGTGAGAGAATGGGTCCCGGGGCACATGTATGGCAAATATAGAGGTTGTAACATTAAGTGAAAGATTATCATGGGATACTGACTTAATCTGCTCAACTAGGAGCTGGTCTAATATGTTGACGTCAAAAGTTGATTTAAAATCAATTTGTTATGAGCATGTGTATCTTATAGTGGTTTATGAACAGAAGGAGAAAGAGAGACTCTATATCAGATTTCTCTTTCTTTTTTAATACGCTACATGCAAACTTAAACGTAAGATAGTTTCCTGTTCTATTTTGAGTAATAGAACCCATTTCAATTCAAATTTGATACCCCCCACAAAAAAAAACAAAAAACGATAAAATATTTTTCAAAATTTGCTAAAACTTCCTTTTTGAAATATATGACTTTCTATGAACTGTATTTCTTTATTACTTTTCCATCTCTTAATTGATAGTTTTCTCTTGTTTTATCGATTACAGATTTTTAATCAGGAGAAGTTCTTAACTTTGGACACAGTATTTTCTTGATGAGCAGGATTTTCAGAGAAATCCCATCTGAAACGAAGATTTGAATATTTACAATGATAAGTTATATTCTTTTGAAGGAAAGATGTTTTGTTTTTTTTTTTCCATAATTTGGTGGCGTCTTTGCAGATAAATACTGAGGAGAAATATTTTGTAAAACAGCTTGGTCTTCTTATCCGGGTGAGAAATTCTAATGAAATATGCAAACACAAATCAAAGAAAAGCCATTGTCTTGCAAAATATGCAGCGCATCGTTTTCAAATATGGTGGAGTATGAAGTGCATATACAAACACATTTTGGAGTGAAATCATATAGTTGTGAAATGAGTGGCTCAAGTTTTTCAACAAATTCGGGAGCTCAAATGTATATGAAAGTACACAAAAGAGTGAAACAACATATCTGTGAAATTTGTTCCTCTTCCTTTGCACGAAAATCATATTTAGAGATGCATATAAGAATACACACTGGAGAGAAGCCATATTCCTGTAAAATATGTGACTCTTCCTTTTCCCAAAAATCAACTTTGAATAGGCATAGGCGAACACACACAGGAGAGAAGCCTTATTCCTGCGAAATATGTGACTCTTCCTTTTCCCGAAAATCACACTTGGTTATTCATAGGCGAACACACACAGGAGAGAAGCCATATTCTTGTGAAATATGTGACTCTTCCTTTTCCGAAAAATCAACTTTGAATATTCACAGGCGAATACACACAGGAGAGAAGCCATATTCCTGTGAAATATGTGACTCTTCCTTTTCCCAAAAATCACATTTGGATTATCATTGCCGAACACACACAGGAGAGAAGCAATATTCCTGTGAGATATGTGACTCTTCTTTTTCCCAAAAATCAACTTTTGATATTCATAGGCGAACACACACAGGAGAAAAACCATATTCCTGTGAAATATGTGACTCTTCCTTTTCCCACAAATCAAATTTGAATATTCACAGGCGAACACACAGAGGAGAGAAGCCATATTCCTGTGAGATATGTGACTCTTCCTTTTCCCAAAAATCCGGTTTGGATAGACATAGCCGAACACACAGAGGAGAGAAGCCATCTTCTCGAGAAATATGTGACTCTTCCTTTATAAAAAAAAAAATTTGAATAGGCATATGAAAACGCACAGATGAGAGAAACCCTATTCTTGTGAATTCGTAGCTCTCTATTTTCAAGTTAATCACGTTTACTAATGCACTCGAAAAATCAAACTGGACAAAACAAAACTTCTGTTTAATATGATTCTTATTTTTTGATCTTGTCTAATTTCCTGGTACCATGTACATATATATATATTAATATTTCTTGGGGTACATATGTGTATATGTTGTACATACATACATGTGTATATATGAATATGTAAATATTTCATGATATGAATTTTAAAGAATAAAACATTCCGATTTTTAAAAATGATGAATAAAAACATTAATAATAAATTTATTTGATAAAGAAAACTTTTTTTAATTTGATTTACTCACTAAAGTTTTGAAAGGACAAATATTTATTTTAGTAAATGTGTTTCCCCTCATGTTCATATTTCAGCTCCATCGTCTTTTTAAAACGAACCTGTATACATTTCTGCGGAAACAATTTTGTATTTTTTTTTCATTCTTGTAATCATTCTCAATGAAAAAAAAGGATCTCCCTCTCTCTCTCTCTCTCTATATATATATATATATATATATATATATTGTCTCTGTGTGTGTGTCTGTTTGTGTGATAAAGTTAACTGATTTCACGTAGAGATCAATGCTTCTTGCTAATTGCTCCAGATTAAACACCAGAGATTCGACTTTGCTTCTGGAGGTTTAGGAATTATCGAGTACCTGTTCATTGGACTTGTTGGGACCTCATAAATAGGTCAAATGGATCTGTTTCTGAAATAATTTCATAAGAATATTTAAACATTGAAAATATACTAACTTAACAATACACACACGCGGAGACAGACATAAACACCTCCCCAACACACAATTAACCAGGGAGGAAAATTAGTAGTCAGCTGAAATTCATGGCACAGCAACTGTCATTGATTATTTAGGGTAAAAGAGTAATAAAGGAGAAAAAAGACAGCCATGTACACACACACATACAGACATGCAAACACACACATAGAAGTACTAGGGAGGAAGATTGGTAGTCATCTAAATTTTATGGTGTATCGACTACCACAGATTTTTTTAGGGGGAAGGAGAGTAATAAAAAGGAAAACAAGAAAAATGGAATTATATACGTATACATATAAATAGAAAAGAAAAAGAGAAAGAACACCTGCAGAGATTAAAATTGGTCACGGAAAATTAAACCGAACTAAAAATTCGCAGACCCAAATCCTGAAATTAAAAAGAACCACGACTTTTTCAAAATTGTTACCACTATATAATTTAAAAGCAATACAAGAACAAACCATTTTACTTACTGAAGACGACGTAAAAAGTCAGAAACACATGTGAAGGAAAAATAACTAACTTCAAAACAAATCCTTTTGTGGACCTATTCATTTTAAGATATATCAGTTATTCAGTTATTCTTAACTTGTCTACATTTTTATATAATTCTATTTATTCCACCGAATAGAAAAGTGTCACAAGGCCAACAAATTGTTCGACTTAACAAAATCCATTCAATGAATATAATAATATATCATTTAATTTACTATAAAGTCACATCTATTGTGCAAAACTTATAAGATTATTCTTTAAGAAAGAGTTTAAATATTTCATAGTTACTTCACTTGTAATAATGTTCATTTCCACAGACAAGAATTTCTTCAAAAATACTTTTCTATGTAAATTTAATTTTCAGCAGAATTAGTATTTGTAACAAAATGTGCATATTGTGGTTAACTAAGTACCTCTCAAAGATTAGGTATGTATAAATAAGCTCATCCATCTAGGATAGATCTTTCCAGGTTTACCAGCAACAATATATTTTGTGAACCTGACCGTGTTTGGTAAATACAGCTTCTTTAACAAGATTTCTGAATCATTTCTCGTTCCTCAATGAGACTTGCATCGGAAAAATTAGGTCTAATAATATTATGTTATAAATGAGCGTATTATCAGAACAAGTGTGACATCCAATTAGAGTAGACAGAACAAAACTTTGTTAGAAAAAAAAGGAATGAAATGAACATCAATGTTACCGATGGAACCAGATTTTGCATATGGAGAAGGACTGTGAGATTCTTCAGAATTTGTCAGTCAGACAACAAAATAATATTATGTTATAAATAAGTGTATTATCAGAAACATTATGTTATTTGATAATAGAAATGTTCGATACGTAATATAACTTATTAACTTAGAAAAAGTCGTCAAATAGAGTATCATAGTTTAAATATCAACCATTTATTCTCTCAAATTGATGTGGTATGCCAAAAGTCCAAATGAAATTAGCAATAAATGTGAAATAAAAATAAATAAATATTTATGACATTAATTTTTAATAAAATTTTCATAAAGAAGGGATGAATTTACAGCCAACGATAATACTTTCATAGTCTTACTGAGATTAGTATATTGACCACCTTTCTATATACTAAAAATTTCCAGGGACATCAACACACACTTCTGCATATATATATTCATGATTAGATTCATTCATATATATATATATATATATATATATAGAGAGAGAGAGAGACCTTGTTAGTCAAAGTCAAATTGATATCCTTCTTGAATTGTTCAAATCGCAGAAACATTTCGATGGTTATTTTAGATTTGAAAAAATTATTACAAAAAGGTCTTTTCCGAGACATTATTCATCTTTAGACAGCAAAATATTTTAATACGCTTAAGCATAAAAAATGATATTAGAAATCACTAAAAATCAATATCACTCGGGAATTATTTAGTATAACTCGCTTTGTTAAAATCAGTCGGTAAATTATTCACATCAAATATTATGAAAATCTTTTCTTCTTAGCGATATATAACAATAATATCTGAATGGAGGATATCACGTCTTGTTTTTTGAAGTTCTTTATATTTTCAAAAACGGGAGCTTAGTTATCAGTCGCCATCTTGCACACACTTCAAAACAATCGAGATCACAAAGAGACTCTCCTATTCGACTAAATGATTACACGAAAGTGAACTCTCCCCGTCGGCTAGGGCTGTAGAATACGGTGACTACACTTCTTCAGAGAGGTAAAACTCCTCCCCACAGGGTCATCAAATGGCCGAGGGAGACAACACGTGATGCCTAAGAAGGAAACGTTAGTGGCTGTAGAATACGGTGACCACAGCTCTGCAATAAGGTAAAACTCCTCCCCACAGGGTCATCAGATGCCGAGGGAGACAACTCGTGATACCTAAGAAGGAATGTTAGTGGCTGTCGAATACGGGGACGAATGTTGCTAAAATATCTCCATAAATTGCAGCGACAAAGACGAATATGTTAGTGTTACCATCTGGTGAGCGAAACATTGCTTTCATGTTTTTGTAAAGCATCGTCATAACGGTAAGAACTTCTTTGGAGAGACCATATGCCAGTAGTATCTGTCCAACTTTTCTTTCTTTATAGAATCAAATACTTTGTAGAAATCTATGAATAATAATGTTGCATGAAGGACGATGTGGTTTGGAAGTACAGTTTGAATTAATGCCATGCTAATCAGATACAAACTGTATTTTTTCATAAAGGTACTAAAAAGCTGTGAATGAGGGTCAGTTTCGTTGAGAGAATAAGACTTTGACCACAGATAAAGTGTACAGCACTATTTATTGTCGATTGAAAACCTGAAATTAGGTAGGGCTCAAAATCCTTCTCCAGACTTGAGTATACTAGTAGTGTATCCCTGTCAGAAAAAAGGCGAATGGGCTTCTCAATGGTAAATTCCCCACACAGGTGGGATTCCACGGTTGGTAACGTAGCAAAAGACCAGAAAAAAACAAACAAACATATGGCTATTTCAAATGTAAAAAGTCGTGGTTCTTTTTAATTTCAGGATTTGTGTCTACGAATTTTCAGTTCGGTTTAATTTTCCGTCACCAGTTTTAATCTTTGCAGGTGTTGTTTCTCATTTTCTTTTCTTTTCTTTTTTTATTTACATGTATACGTATATAATTCCATTTTTCTTGTTTTCCTTTTATTACTCTCCTTCCCACCTAAAAATCTATGGTAGTTAATACACAATAAAATTTTGATGACTACCAATCTTCCTCCCTAGTGCTTCTATATGTGTGTTTGCATGTGTATGTGTGTGTGTGTGTATGGCTGTTTTTTGTTTTTCCTCCAAGCCAAAACACTACTGCATAGTTTGAAACGAGCCGCCGCAGGCATTGGCTTCCATGTCAATGCACACAAAACTGAATATATGTGCTATAATCAAACAGGCGACATCAGCACACTACATGATACCCCTCTTAAACTAGTAGACGAATTCAACTACCTAGGAAGCAGCGTATCATCAACAGAAAAGGACATCGACACGCGGTTAACAAAGGCATGGACAACTATCGATAGGCTAACGATCATATGGAAATCAGACCTGACCGATAAAATGAAATGCAGTTTCTTCCAAGCAGCGTTCGTATCGATACTACTTGGACGCTAACTAAACGGCAGGAGAAGAAGCTAGACGGCAATTACACAAGAATGTTGCGAGCAATATTGAACAAGTCCTGGCGGCAACACCCCACAAGGCACCAACTATACGACCACCTGCCTCCCATCACGAAAACTATCCAATTTAGACGAACCAGACATGCAGGTCACTGCTGGAGAAGCAGGGACGAGCTCATAAGTGATGTACTCCTATGGACCCCCACATATGGCCAAGCAAAAGCAGGACGACCAGCTCGAACATACGTCCAGCAGCTATGTGAGGATACGGGATGTAGCCCTGAAGACCAGCCAGAGGCGATGAACGATAGGGAGAAGTGGCAAGAGAGCGTCAGGGATATCCATGCTGGCGGCACGACATGATGATGATGATTACTCTTTTACCCTGAATAATCTCTGATAGTTGCTGTGCATTAAATTTCAGCTGACTACTAATTTTCCTTCCTGGGTAATTGTGTGTTGGGGAGGTGTATGTGTCTATCTCTGTGTGTGTGTGTATAGTTAAGTTCTGTTTTATTGTGAGTTTGGATTTTTCTATGAAATCAGTTATAACATAAAAGAACAACACTTCCCACTTAGAAGGTTATTAACATTAATACATTTTCAATGTTTAAGTATTCTTATCAAATTATTTTAGAAACAGATCCATTTGGCCTATTTATGAGATGACAACAAATACAACTATTTTAGGTCTGAATGGATCTAGGATTAATGACAATGAACAGGTACTCGATAATTCCTAAACCTCCAGAAGCGAAGTCGAATCTCTGCTGTTTAGCCTGGAGCAATTAGCAAGAAGCATTGATCTCTACGTGAAATCAGATAACATTTTTACACACACAGACACACACACAAAGACAATATATATATATATATATATATATATATATATATAATTTTTTCATTAAGAATGATTGCAAGAATGAAAAAAAAACATAAAATGGTTTGCGTAGAAATGTATACAGATTCGTTTTAAAAAGACGATGAAACTGAAATACGAACATTTCTTATGAGGGGAAACACATTTACTAAAATAAATATTTGTCCTTCCAAAACGTTAGTGAGTAAATCAAATTTTAAAAAAAGTTTTCTTTATCAAGTGAATTTATTATTAAAGTTTTTATTTATCTTTTTTAAAAATCGGAATGTTTTATTCTTTAAAATTCATATCATGAAATATTTACATACTTATATATACACATGTATGTATATATATATATACACGCATATATACGTATGTACACCCATACATATTAATATATACATATATACACTCATAGACATGCAATCTGTAAAACAGAGAGCTACAAATTCACAAGAATAGGGTTTCTCTCATCTGTGCGTTTTCATATGCCTGTTCAAATTATTTTTTTTAAAAGAAGAATCACATATGTCACTGGAATATGGCTTCTCTCCTCTGTGTGTCCGCCTATGATTATGCAAAGTCGATTTTCGGGAAAAGGAAGAATCACATATTTCACATTGATATGGCTTCTCTCCTGTGTGTGTTCGCTTATGCCTATTCAAAGTTGATTTGTCTGAAAAGGAGAAGTCACATATCTCACAGGAATATGGCCTCTCTCCAGTGTGTGTTCGGCTATGTCTATCCAAACCTGTTTTTTGGGAAAAGGAAGAGTCACATATTTTGCAGGAATATGGCTTTTCTCCTGTGTGTGTTCGCTTATGAATATCCAAATGTGATTTTTGGGAAAAGGAAGAGTCACATATCTCACAGGAATATGGTTTCTGTCCTGTGTGTGTTCGGCTATGTCTATCCAAACCTGTTTTTTGGGAAAAGGAAGAGTCACATATTTTACAGGAATATGGCTTCTCTCCTGTGTGTGTTCGCCTATGAATATCCAAATGTGATTTTTGGGAATAGGAAGAGTCACATATCTCACAGGAATATGGCTTCTCGCCTGTGTGTGTTCGCTTATGTTTACTCAAAGTTGATTTGTCTGAAAAGGAGAAGTTACATATTTCACAGGAATATGGCTTCTCTCCTGTGTGTGTTCGCCTATGCCTATTCAAATAGGATTTTTGGGAAAAGGAAGATTCACATATTTCACAGGAATACGGTTTCTCTCCTGTGTGTGTTTGCCTATGTCTATCCAAAGTTGATTTTTGGGAAAAGGAAGATTCACATATCCCACAGGAATATGGCTTCTCTCCTGTGTGTGTTCGCCAATGAATAATCAAGTGTGATTTTTGGGAAAAGGATGAGTCACATATTTCACAGGAATATGGCTTCTCTCCTGTGTGTGTTCGCCTGTGAATATTCAAATTTGATTTGTGGGAAAAGGAAGAGTCACATATTTTACAGGAATATGGCTTCTCCCGAGTGTGTGTTCGCCTATGCATATCCAAAGTTGATTGTACCGAAAAGGAGTAGTCACACATGTCACAGGAATACGGCTTCTCTCCTGTGTGTGTCCTTATATGCGTTACTAAAGCCGAGGGTCGTGCAAAAGAAGAGGAACAAATTTCACAAATATGTATTTTCTCTTTATTATGTCCTTCCATATCCACTTGAAGACCGAGCGGTTTTACAAAATATTTCTCCCCAGTGTTGATCTGCAATGACCCCACCAAACTATGAAAAAAAATTTTTTCTTCAAAAGAATATAATTTATCCCTGTAGATATTCACATATTCGTTTCAAATATGATTTCTTTGAAAATCCTGCTCATCAAGAAAATACTGTTTCCAAAGTCTTGAACTTCTCCGGTTTAAATATCTGTCATCGATAAAACAAAAAAACAAACGATCAATTAAGAGATGGAAAAATAATAAAGAAAAGCAGTTTATAGAAAGTCATATATTTCAAAAAGGAAGTTTAAGCAAATTTTTGAAAAATACTTTATCTTTTTTTTTTTTGTGTATTAAATTTGAATTGAAATGGGTTCTATTACTCAAAATAAAAAGAGGAAACTCCCTTACCTTAACGTTTGCATGTAGCGTTTAAAAAAGAAAAAGAAATCTGATATAGAGTCTTTCTTTCTTCTGAACTTAAACCCCTATAAGATACATATGCTCATAACAAATGGAATTTAAATCTACTTTTGACGTCAACACATTAAACCAGCTCCTAGTGGAGCAGATTAAGTCAGTATCCCACGAGAATTTTTCTCTTAATATTACAAACTCTATATTTACCATACATGTGCACCGGGACCCATTCTCTCACAAAATTTCGTTACTCATGTGGAAAAAAAAGGACTTATTTTTCACGATGGTCGTCTAATAAAATAGGAAAAAAGTTTTCAATGCTAAACAATGAGAGGATAGGTGAATAAATTCGAACAAATTAAGATAAATTAACGTGAACATGCTGAGATCGATATATAGATAGATAGATCTAAACACTCTAAAATGACATCAATATAATTTATGCCAACTAGAGTTTGTGATTACCGCAATCAAGTGATTGAAGTGGGGAATTATATCTGTGAACGATGCTCCAATGAAAATCTGCAATTCAGTTATACCATGTTTTATATATATATATATATATATATATATATATATATTGATTTTACAACGAAAATACAATTCTTAAATAAAATTAAAAAAAACTTGGTTAGAATTATTTACAGACCCCATACTAGTGTAGAATATTCAGCCGAAGTAAAGAAAGAAAGCCCCCCCCCAAAAAAAAACAAAGATATGGTAGAAACGAATACCTAAATGAGCCTCCTCCTCCCCTCTCCATTCCAAACAGTATCCTTACCAACTTTTATTTAAGTCCATAAAATTACAAGTGATAGAATATGATAAAGCAAGAAAGAAGGACCATGTTCCACCCAAAGACAAGAGTCAAAAACTGGTCGGTAAAATCATACTGTCTTTCACTGTACTATCATTTAAAATGCATGAATGGTTTTATTTAAAAATTTTATTTTCTTTGTAAAACACTGCTGTAAAATATCTGTGTCTTAAACGTAAAGGCAATTTTACCGTAAATCCAAATTCATTATCAACCTGGTCAAACAAACAAACTCTGGTAAAAGACAAGAAGCTAAATAAACGTAAAATAGAATGTCTATAGTTCGATCGGGGAACTACTGCTGCTCATCTATAAGGATGGCTTCTGTAGATGAAAAAAGAAAAACAGCCATTGAAAGATAACCATGACCCACAATCAAACCACATGTCCAAACCTCATCGTAGTTCGTGTGGTTAAAAAAGGGGTGAGTCCCGATGAGATTAGAGTCGTGGCCTCAGTGTTAATCAAATAAGCTACAGAGTTCAAAAAGCAAAAATTACTAAAATGCAAATAAACAATACGAATAGCAACATTTAACGTTAGAACCTTAAATAGAATAGGACAACTACCGGAGCTTACTGCATCTGCCATAGACCATAACATAGACATAATATGCATTCAAGAACACCGATTCACACATTATGAGGATATTAAATATCACGATACCGGCAATGGGTGAACGCAAGCCACTACATCAGCATGGAAAAACTCTGTCAATGCCATCATAGGAGGAGTAGGTATACTTATAGGACCACAAGCCCTAAAGTCACTAAATAGCATAGAGAAAATACACCCAAGGATGATGGTAACTACGTTTAGTGGCAACCTCAGTGCAACAATCATCTCCTGCTACCGCCTTACCAATGTTAGTGAAGAAACTGAACTCGTCGCCTTCTACGATGAGCTCTCCTCTCTGGTTCATAGCATCCCGAAACACAACGTTCTTGTCATTGGTAGAGACATGAATGCCCAAATAGGGAAAAACGGAAAACACAACTCTTCAACAGAACTCTTCAAACAGACATGGACAACATCTAACTGATTTCACGATAGAAAATAGATTAATATGTCTCAATGCAAACTTTCAAAAAAAGGAGGGAAAACTATGGACCAACACATACGCAAATAATACTAAAGCACAGATAGACGACGTCTTTACAAACAAGAAATGGAAAAATAGCGCAGTGAATTGCGAGGCTTACTCTTCATTCGAGGAGGACACAGGGTCTAATGATTATACGAGTTGGTTCCCTAAGCTTCTAAGGAGACAATCATCTGGAGGTTGCAGGTTCAATCCTCACTACAGACGGGTAACAATACAGGAATACTTAACACTTGTACCCGGTTATAGCTAACGGAATCAGAACAGGTGACCCCTGTGGTTTCAATAAAGACGTAGTTCGAAGTTAAGTGAAGGTTCCCGAGTTTGACAAACACCCGAAGAAGGCAGGAGGATATATCGGCCGAAACGTTGTGGAAATAACCATAAAGATGAATACAATAGTCCGAAACCCCTAATGATAAAAACCAACAAGTTCGTCTCAGAAATTTAGACAACTTATATCCAGTCAGTACGGACCCGATACAATATATCAATAGATACAATTAGAAAAACTGAATCAGAATTGGCAAGAATGACGAACCAACTCACATTCCTATAATCCAGCAGGACGCATAGTGTAACGGTTATTGAGTTTGACAAACACCTGAAGAAGGCAGGAGGATATATCGGCCGAAACATAGTGGAAATAACCATAAAGATGAAGACAATAATCCGAAACCCTTAATGATAAAAATTCAAATACAGACAATCTAGGATAGCGTGGCAAAAAATACACGAAGTGAGCAGAATGAATAGCACTACCAAAGCTAAACTGAAAGCTACGAACCAGCATGAACGAATAAAACAGTGGAAACAGCATTACCAGAATCTATGAGGAAACCCACCGAAAGGTACACATGAACCAATCACTAGAATTATTAGTAAGCAATTAGACATCAAACTAGGACCGTTTACTCTAGAAGAACTCGACTCAGTACTTAGAAAAATTAAAAATAGAAAAGCCGCTGGGTTTGATGAAATTCCCCCAGAATTATGGAAGACCAGACAATTCGACAACATACTGCTCCGACACTGCAATGCAGATTATAATCCAAACCCGAAAGACTGATGGATGAAGGAATCCCTTCCCCCTTTCCTTAAAAAGGGTGACCTCGTATTAGCCAAGAACTACCGAGGTATAACACTTACATCCATAGCATCCAAAATATACAACGCCCTACTACGCAACCGCATAGAACCTAGAATTGACAACATTCTTAGGAAGAACCAAAATGGCTTCCGGAGTAATAGATCCACGACCTCACAAATTTTGACAATCCGTAGAATTCTTGTAGGCGTAGGGGAAAAAAAAAACACAGGCTTCAATATCATTTGTCAACTATACCAAGGCCTTTTCTTCCATTCACAGAGGGAAGATGGATCAAATTCTTCTCACATATGGCCTACCAAAAGAAACCGTCGTAGCCATAATGATTCTCTATAGAAGCACCAAAGTGAAAGTACGTTCTCCGGATTGAGACACTGACTACTTCGACATTGTAGCAGAAGTACTGAAAGGAGACACACTAGCCCGATACCTATTTATCATCTGTCTAGACTACGTGCTTAGAACTGTGATAATACCCGCTTCTGCAGTTTGCATAAGTTACCGAGTCCTCGTCTGAATACTTATGTGGGCCGGATCAAAGCGAGAAGCTGGTTCACAGAGAAAAGAACAAGACAAAACAACAACTTGTGGTTAAAACGTCAAGGGATGATGAGAAGCGTGTAACACTTAGTGGATGATTAATTCTAGTTTGAGTTTTGGCTGGCAAAAGATTATCTTAACTAACTGGGTCCGGCTGGTAATGTCGCTGTTCGTTATTTCTTTGTCCCGGTGTAATCAACTCCCTTCGAACCCAAACTAAGTCTGACTCTCGGACCCAAAATGCACCTGTATATATACAGAATGTTTCATTGTTATTTCCGGCTAATGGAACACCCACGAATAAACCCATAACTTTTTGGGGAGCCAATTCTCTCTTAAAAAAACTGGACAAAAAATTAGTTCCTAGACTGGACGTCTCCGATACAGGGACATTAAATTCAGAACATTTTAAGTTCTGACAAGTACTTAACACGTCCGCAGCTATATGTATAAACATTTTCTTATCTAGATTTCCTTAATCTAGTTAATGGGTTTTCCTAACATTTGAAATTCGACACCCAGGCCGAATCTAACTCATCTCGCCACATATATATGTGTGTATATGTGTGCGTGTGTGTGTGTGTGTGCATGCAGGTGCGTGTGTGCGTGGGCGCACACACACACATATATATATATATATACATACACACACACGCACACTGGTATGGGTGCACACTCACACGTGTGTATACATGTATGTGCATATATCCAACTCATAGTGTCACAGAACATCGATTGATAAAATCAAAGAAAATGGTTTCAAGCTGATAAAGAAAAGAAGCAGAAGGTGCCCCGCAAAAAATTTTACCGACGCCGACTACACCGATGACATAGCGCTTCAGGCAAATGCACCAGCCCAAGCCCAAATCCTAGCGGATAGTCTGGAAAGAGCCGCTGCAAGCATTGGCCTCCATGTCAATTCACACAAAACAAAATATATGTGCTTTAATTAAACAAGTGAAATTTCCTCTCTAAACGGTAGCTCTCTGAAACTAGTTGACAAGTTCACCTACCAAGGAAGCAGTGTTTCGTCAACCGAGACAGACATCGATACGCAATTAGCAAAGGCATACACAGTTATCAATAGACAATCGGTCATATGGAAGTCAGACCTAACCAATAATACAAAGCGCAATTTCTTCCAAGCGGCGGTCGTGTAGATACTGCTATATGGATGCACTACATGGATTCTAACTAAACTGATGGAGAAAAAGCTTGACGACAACTATACAAGAATTCTGCGAGCAATATTGAACAAGTCCTGGAGGCAACACCCCACAAAGAAGCAGCTATACGGCCACCAACCACCCATCACGAAAACTATCAAAGTTACACGAACCAGACATGCAGGACACTGCTGGAGAAGTAGGGAGGAGCTCATAAGTGATGTACACCTATGGACCCCCTTCACATGACCGAGAAAAAACAGGGTGACCAGCTTGAACCTACATACAGCTGCTCTCTGAGGATTTGGGTTGTAGTCCCGAGGACCTGCCGGAAACGATGAACGATATGGAGGAATGGCGAGAGGGGTCAGGGATATCCGTGCTGGTGGCACGACAAGATAATGATGATGATGATGATATTTCTTATAATATTCCATCAATATCACATTTTGTTAACAATAAATAAATACTTTATTAATTGGTATCTATAATATTAATCAAGCTAAAAAGTCTACAGTTATAACAAATAGTGATGAATGAGATTGAACATTGATCTATTTTCATATGAGTCCGTCATCTGATAATAAACAGACGACCAAGATTGACTTATCTTGATCAAAGGCGGGTATTTTAGATTTAACGTGGATAACATATTTTTCTGAGGGGACGGGTCCTGGAGCACAGGAACACCAAATTTGGTGCTTGTACCACCAAGGGAAAGATTAATTCAATAATTTGCTTTACTCTACTAGAATTCATAGCGATTACAGCTGATGAGAATATGTGGAGGGGGAACAGTTATTATCATAGAGAAAAATGCCCCTCCTCTTTATCATGGAAGTTTTCAGTGGCCAGTTTTTTGCAGTTCGTTAGTCATTCAAAAAATTTGCAGACTATCGACCGAGAAATGTTCATGGTTAGCAAGGTCAGACAATGAAATTGTGATGTCTTTGTGGTTGGAGAACTTATGTTCTTTTGTTCTTTTCGCTTAGTTGAAAGACAAATGTCGATATTTACTTATTTAGTTCTTATTTAGCATATTGCATTTGTCGCGAAAAAGAAGCAGTTTATGGTAAAAACATTCTAATGAGGAAGGTACGAAGTTTTATAAATGTTAAGTGACGAAACTGCACTTTCTAAGCCGTCTGAGAATGTTGTATGTTGGAGATTGTGGACGTGAAGAAAACGCCACCAGTTTTCTTAGCAAGTAAAATATGTAATTCTGAAATAGATTAAAAAATGAAGAAAATCACTGAAACAAAATCTTATTTTCATGGTTAAATATAAGCCTAAAGTTTCTATATAATTCTAATGTAAACATACATGGGTGGCACTTATCTGTAAAAGCGGAATTAAATTTATTTTAGACGATAAAGTTGACAATAAAAAAAGTAGTTTCTTGTTTTCATAGTCGATAAATATAAACAATGAAAGTTCACTAAAAAACTTGACAAAAGAATAACTGAAATGTTCAATGATTACAGATAATTTATTATACTCCATATTCAACATTATACATTATTAAATATTTGAGAAAAAGTACTTACGTACAAATGGCTAATATACGTGAATTGAGGTTCAATGAAGAATCAGTTGTCTCGACCAAAATGTGGCCTTCAAGCAAGTTCGATGGGTAATTTACTAAGCTTTTTGCTTAGATGTGGCACAAGGCCATATGAAAGGGGCACCCAATGAGACTCGAACTCACTCGTGTAGGTTTGCTAGTCCAGCTTGCTAACCACTACACCACCAGAGGCACCTATCAAGCAAGTTCGATGGATGAAGCCAGCAGTATTGCTTTCGTATTTATTGGATTCTTGGTAGAAAAATCTTTTAATTCAAATTACCAAAATTAAGAAGCGAGACGTTTTTCTTTTTAGAATGTAATTTAGAATATCTTCTTTAAACTGAAGTTGATGTTTGAATTAAAAATGAAAAATATTTTTATTTTCATTTAAATTTTTTTTTTAATTAACTTTCCTTTCTTCATTAGACAATACGAAAACTAATAGAGGAACGTTTTTGACACTCCCACTCCTATTTACGAATGGTAATGCTTCTGATCCTCCATACTTTAAAAAGAAAACTATTTGTCGCAATATTTTGTAAACTTTCATTGTTTATACTTATCAGATAGGAAAAGAACAAACTATTTAATATATTGTCAACTTTATTGTCTGAAACATATCGAAGATCGAAATATGATTTTAATCCTACACGACGATCACGAATAGTTGCACAGAGTGTGAGTGTGTGCAAGGGAGAGTGAGAGAGAGAAAGAGAGACCGAGTCGTCTCCCTCGAAATGGGATTGGAGCCCTGTACTCGATTTGCCAAAGGAAAATATTTTTATATACATGATTTATTCGGTCGATTATCTTTCTTTTCTTCTTCATTCGTCGAATAATATTCTAAGAATAATTTGATTCTGTTTTTAATTAAAGATTTTTTTTTCATTTTAATATTTCGCATATTATTGGGGATTTATTTTTGTAAATAAGGATCAATTAACATTTCCATCCCCCACAGAGTATGCTTAATTCATACGTATTTATGAATTCTATTGAATGATATACGTGCATTTTGGTGATTGTACCTCTAGGCTAAGTTGGTGCCAGGGGGAATATTCAGTCGATTCCACACTCCCCTCAAAAAACAATATCAGCCTTAGTAGATTCAATGATACTTTAACAGTGAGTAAACAGAAATAAAGATGAGTTCATTTACATATTTAGAAAGATTTACTCTATACATGATACGCCTAAAATAAGTACAAAATCAGTAAAAAAATTTTATTGGTTGAGTGCAGGACAGTAAATGATGAAGGTTATATGACCAGGCAAGAGTCATGTTTCTACTATTTAAAGGAAAACGACAAAAAAGAGCGTCTTTACTGTTTAAATAAATCTAGTGATGTCAGTGTGCCGAGGTGCAGGAATTACCGAGTCTCGTGGTGCTGATAGGTCTTACTACCTTAGAAAGGACTGTAGGTAAAAGAACTAGAGGTAATCTTTAAAGGACTACGAGGATCATTAAATAAGTTTCCAGACTTTTTTCGTATGGGTAAATTTATTGATAGTACACACATGAAACTCTAGTCCCCTTCGTTGTAATCTCCTCCGGCTGCAATGCACTTGTTGTACCGTTCCAACAACTTATGGAAGGCCCCATGGAAGTCTTATTGTGTGAGCATGTCAATAACCTTCGTCAAAGCCTCCTTTACCTCCTCAGTTGTCTCATAACGACAGCCTCTGAGCTTAGAGAATAAGCAAAAGTCACAGGGAGCAAGGTCTGGGAGGGTGGGGAACTGTCTTGATGCCCATCTTGGTCAAATAGTCTGTGACAAGGATGGAGTTGCGGACTGGTGCATTGTCCTGGTGGAAATGCCACTGACCAGATTTCAATAGTGCTGGCCTCTTCCGACGGAATCTCTTGCTGAACTCCCTTAAAACCTCAACATAGTAACCCCAACCCTTTAGCCAATCAACTCTGTTGTATTGACTTCCTTACTCTTCCCACACCTCTAATCATCCCTCACAGACTCCCTGCCTTCCTTGAATCTCTTATGCCACTCAAAAACTGATGCTCGATTCATGCAAGATGGTCGAAAAGCAGTCTGAAGCATTCCACACGTTTCTGTTGCATTTTTTCCAAGTTTAAAACAGAATTTTATTGCCTATCATTCTTCTAAAATGTCCTCACGTCCAGATTGCATTTTTGAAATTGACCAGCTGTGACAATCAGGCTTTAGTAGGGTGTATTCTAATTCCTGCTGGAGGTGTTCATTTAAACCTGAAATCATAAAATTTGTCAGTCATCTCATAAGATGTACAGAAATAACATACTGACGTTTTAAGATTCTGTGATAATTTTAAATTCCTGTAAAAAAAAAAGGCTGGAAACTTATTGAAGACACCACGTATAAATACTTCCGATGAAATTAAGATGAGTCGATGCCTTGAGATGGCCTTATACCAGATTCGTGAAATTAGTGAAGCGAATTAAAAGTAAGATGATTCGATGCCTTTGGATACTATTTACCAACCCCTCCGCTCTGGCAGGATATGACACAAGATCAATTTTTAAGCGGGGTTTAGCATGTTTGAATTCAGAGTTTTCCTTCTCCAAGACTAGTTGCCTAACCAAGGCTGAAGAACCTAGTCTGTCCTACTATTTACCCATAGCTGGAGGGAGAATAATTGGATTCATACCTTCCCCAAAGGTTTTAGTGCTATGTGAAATGCAATCAGTTTCGTCCAGGATTTGAACTCGTGTCGCCGTGTTCATTTCCTACGACGATAACGACTACACCACGGGCACCTTTGGATGACTCTATAAAAGACTCATGAATGCAGAGAAACGGAGAAAAGATCAGATAATATGATCTCTAACAAAGTGATCCGCAGGGATATTTCCGTTTTCTTAACAAGGATATCCAACGTCAGTAGCCAATGAGTTAGGATAAGGTCCTACTGTTTGATAATTGATGGAATCAGTTAACTTGCACTTTTAAATAGCTTAGAGAAGTGACCAATTCGCATCTTTTTGTGTTAAACTAGGATATCCAATTTCAGTAGACGGTGGGCTACGGTAAGACCTTCCAATTTTATGATTGATCGTATCAATTAAGATGACCTGTTTGGATCTATTTATACATTATTAGATGTTTGAGAAAAAATACCTACGTTAAGTGGCTAATACACGTGAATTGGGGTTGAATGAAGAATGAGTGGTCCCGACCAAAATGTTGTTTTCAAGCAGGTTTGGCGCATGAAGCCAGCAGTATTTTTTTCGTATTTATTGGATTCTTAGTAGAAAAATATTTTAATAAAAAAATACCAAAATTAAGAAGCGAGACTTTTTTCCTTTTAGAATGTAATTTAGAATGTCTTCTTTAAGACTGAAGTTGTTGTTTTAATCAAAAAGAAAAAATATTTTTTATTTTTATTTCTATTTTTAACCAATTTTCCTTTCTTCAAGAGACAAAGCAAAAACATATAGAGGAATGTTCTTGACACTGCCACCCCTACTCACGAATGGTAATTCTTTTGATCATCCATACTTTAAAAAGAAAACTATTCGTCGCAATAAACTTTCATTGTTTATACTTATCAAATAGGAAAACAAGAAACCATTTTATTAATTGTTAACTCTTTTGTCTGAAACACATTTAAGATCGAAATATCATTTTTATCCTACACGACGCTCACGAATAGTCGCAGAGAGTGTGAGTGTGTGTGTGTGTGTGTGTGTGAGAGAGAGAGAGAGAGAGAGAGAGAGAGAGAGAGAGAGAGAAGAGAGACCGAGTCATCTCCCTCGAAAAGGGATTCGAGTCTTGTACTCGATTTAACGAAGGAAATCATTTTTGTATACATGATTTATTCGGTCGATTATATTTCTTTTCTTGTCTATTCGTCGAATAATATTCTAAGAATCATTTGACTGTGTTTTTAATTAAAGATTTTTTTCCATTTTAATATTTCGTATATTATTGGGGATTTATTTTTGTAAATAAGGATCAATTAACGTTTCCATCTCCCAGAGAGTATGCTTAATTCGTACGTAGTTATGAATTCTATTGAATGATATACGTGCATTTTGGTGATTGTACCTCTAGGCTAAGTTGGTTCAAGGGAGAATATTCAGTCGATTCCCCACTCCCCTCAAAAAACAATATTAGCCTTAGTATATTCAATGATCAACTAACAGTGAGTAAACGGAAATAAAGATGAGTTCATTTACATATTTAGAAAGATTTACTCTATACATGATATGCCTAAAATAAGTAGAAAAACAGTAAAAAGTTTTTATTGATTGAGTGCAGAACAATAAATAATTTGGGGCTACTATTCACAGCTTTCAACCCACAAATTGAATCTCGACATTTTTTCTGGCTCTTTTCAGTTCTCAACAAATTAAAAATAATAAGTTTGACTTATAATATTGACTGAAAGCGTGAATTGCTATTAATAGGTAAGTGATCCTATAGAAACCTGATCGCTCCGATCATCTAAAATGGGATGTTTTGCTTTTTTTATAAGTTCTTTCAGTTTAGTTTCTGCTACTGTTTGATAGCTTTCGACTAAATGTAGGTCTTTTAACAGCAGCTAAAAATATGGCCAATCATCTAGTTCCAATTATATTAGTTTCTCGATGAGAGCTCTGTAATTGGGTGATTGCTTTTTCTGATGGTGGTCACTCTTTTTTTCTAAGTTCTTTCAGTTTAGTTTCTGCTACTGTTTGATAGCTTTCGACTAAATGTAGGTCTTTTAACAGCAGCTAAAAATATGGCCAATCATCTAGTTCCAATTATATTAGTTTCTCGATGAGAGCTCTGTAATTGGGTGATTGCTTTTTCTGATGGTGGTCACTCTTTTTTTCTAAGTTCTTTCAGTTTAGTTTCTGCTACTGTTTGATAGCTTTCGACTAAATGTAGGTCTTTTAACAGCAGCTAAAAATATGGCCAATCATCTAGTTCCAATTATATTAGTTTCTCGATGAGAGCTCTGTAATTGGGTGATTGCTTTTTCTGATGGTGGTCACTCTTTTTTTCTAAGTTCTTTCAGTTTAGTTTCTGCTACTGTTTGATAGCTTTCGACTAAATGTAGGTCTTTTAACAGCAGCTAAAAATATGGCCAATCATCTAGTTCCAATTATATTAGTTTCTCGATGAGAGCTCTGTAATTGGGTGATTGCTTTGTCTGATGGTGGTCACTCTTTATGCTACAGTGGCGTAAGTATTTGTAACTATTCTGGTCTCTACTATCCTCCTTTTTTCAAAAATATTATATTTGTATTATACTTGATTTCTACTATTTTCCCGCCTCTTTTATATATATCTCGAGATCTTTAAAATGTGGGCTAGTTTCCTTAGCCGTTTTAGCATTTTGTTTTGTTTTGACAGTTTTCTTCCATTTGGTCTGGGACCTTTTGCAAAAACTTTTACATGTTGGACGTTCTATGTAACTCTCCATGTAGTGTCCATCTTTATTACATTAAAGGAACATCAAGGAAACGGGGATGTACCGTATCTAATTTTAATTTCCTTAACGGGAGTAAAACAGATTTCATGTATTTTAAACTAGATTGAGCTATGTCCACGTTATCTAGCAGTTCAAATTATCTCATCTATTAAAAGTGATGTTAAATACGCCTAATGAAGTCGTGAATTTCTATTGAGAGGTAATGTTTCTAATATTTGCTGAAGATCATATCATTTTAGGTTTCATTTAAAAAGAAAGCATATTTTCTGATCGAAACTATGACAAAAGCGCCTCCAAAATAACCTGTTAACAGTTTGTTTTACCTAGTCGATTTTCCGCTCAAAGAAGTTTATGGTGGTCCATTCTTTTTAGTTCATTAGTAATTAAAAGAAATCTTGTATATAATAGACCAATTTTTCTTCAGGAACAGTGGGTTGTGTGTTAAAAACGATTGTGAAATTTCGGGAAGGATTGGTGGAATCTTTCCCATGTGCTTTTCAGATGGTTGGAAGGCAGATATTGATAATTATTCATCTAGTTCTTATTATATTTCATATTTTGCCCAAAAAGAAAAAAAAAGAAAATCAATGTCAGAAACTTTTTTTCGGGAGGTTCCATAGTCGTATAAGTCTAGGAGACAAATCTACGACTTGTTAAGAGTTTGACGCTGTTTAGAGGAGGAGATTTTCTTAGGTGATAGGAAGAAATTGATCCCCTTCTTTTTAGCTTGTACAAATGAAAATTACTATAGATTTTGACAGGCAGTATTATTCTATACGAGGACATTCAAATTTGTTTTGGACGATAAAATTGACAAGAAATTAAATAACTTGTTTGCAGTTTTTATCGTCGATAAATGTAAACAATGAAATATCAGTAAAAGATATGCCAGCAGAACAACTAAAATGGACAATGATAAGGGAGAATTAGTTTTACGCAATATTTAACACGAAATATTCATTATTGAATAGTCACCCAAATTTACTGACTTACAAGTTCGTAACATACGTGAACTGAGATCAATATAGAATTGATTGTTTTGGAGAAAATATAGTTTTCTGTCAGGCTGGGCTGATTGAGCCAGCAGTAATAATTTACTAAGCGTTTTGCTTAATGATTCACAAGGTCATAGAAAATGGGGTAACTAAGGAGAATAGAACTCGTTCGTGAAGGTTTGTTAGTCTACCTAGCTAACCATTACACTTCCAGAAGGGCCCTGATTAAGCCAACAGATTATTTATTTCATAAATTCCAAGACTTAGGCACAATTTTTATGGTGGGCCTCAGTAGAAAAAATATTTTCCAATGAAAAACCACACTAAAAAGTCTAATCAGTCAAAGTTATTTATTTCTTATTTTTATATCAATTTAAAACCTCCAATAAAAATGTTTAATCTCAATTTTAGTCTCCTTTATTAACCAAATTCTTAGACGATTAAGTTACAAAAAATAATAAAATCAAAAATTGCCGGGAAGAACAATAATTTACGTTATTTTACCATATTTGCAATTTCTGAGGACATATATGATCAAAATGGAATAATTAGCCATTTCTTTTGGGTGGAAGTGTCAATAAAGTTCCTTTACTAGTTTCTGTGTTGTCTCATGAAGAAAGCAAAGGTTAATTAAAAACTAAAACTAAAATAAAACAATTTTGCATTTTTAAGTCAAACAATTTAATTCTTAAATAAGATGTTCTAAATTAAATGAAAAAAGAAAAATTGTGTCACTTCTTAATTTTAAGAATTTATATCATATTTTTACCAAGAATCCAATAAATACGAAAACAATAATGCTGGCTTCATTTGCCAAAGCAGCTTGATGGCTACATTTTTTCTGGACATACGATTCTTTATTGAACTTCAATTCACTTGTAAGTAAGTACATTTTCTCAACTACTTAATAATGTATAATGTTAAATGTGGATTATGACCAATTCTCTGTGTAATCATTATTCATGTCAATTGTTCCTTTGGCAATAATTTTATTGTATATCTGTTGTTTATATTTATCGACTATGAAAACAACAAATAAACAATTTTAATTAACAACTTTATCGTCCGAAACAAAATGAAATGTACTCTTACTTATAAGTGTCACGTATGAAAATTTCCTTTCATTTTATTTTAGTTTACCTAAGAATTACATACATATGTTATACTTACATTCAACAAACGAGATAAGAGTTTGTGTCAATGATTTTCTTCATTTTATATAGTTTAAAATTACGTATTGTACTAGCAAAAAAAACGTTGGGGGATTTTTTCCTTCATCCACAGTATCCTACACACAACATTCTCAGACGCCCACCAAAAATATTGGTCTTCCAAACAAACGAAAAGTACATGGGAAGTATCTATAAATTCTCCAACTAGCAAGACATCACACTTTCATTTTCTGACCTCGCTAACCCTGAAAATATCTTCGTCGATAGTGTACGAGATTTTATTGAATGATTAACGAACTGAAAAGAAATGACCACCGGAAACATTTGTGAGAAAGACAGGGAGCCTGTTTTTCTATCCGTCCCTAATTTCCTACGCTTAATTGATGGTGATATTCCTTATTGGTATTTTCCTGAAGACATCTTGTTTGATAGTGTGGGAGATTTCTTTGAATGACTAACTGCAAAGAACTGACCACTGCAAACTTCCATGACAATGAGTTTTTTTTAAATTCTTTTGCAGTTTCACACTCGAACGTTATTGTGATATTTCAAATTGGTTTCTTCCTTTTTTTTAATAGTATAACAACCATCGTGGTTTATTAAGTACTAAAAAATTCCTGGGGAAGGACAATAATAATCGTGTTTAACTTATATAGACGGGAGTCTTTCAAGAAGAAACGGTTGAAAGCGAACCAGAACAAGAGTGGCATACAATTAGAGTACACAGAACAAGACTTTGTTTGAAAAAAATGCAAGAAATTAACATCAATATCCTCGTGGGAACCAGATATCATATGGGGAGAAGGACTATGAGATTCTTCTGACTTAGTCAGTTAAACAACACGATATTATTAAGCTCTTATTTGGCTTGGTAACTAACGTAAGACTTTTGCAAAATCCTTGGCTGTTTGACTTAGTGCAAAATATATATAGAATCCACTTTAATACTCGGCATTATTCTATATAGTCTTTGAACATTTTAAAAGTTTTATATTACTTTACAGTTTTTTCTTTTAATAATGATTTAACTACAATTCTCTTCACTGTTGTACAGCTAAGAAACGAAAAAAGACAATTCAAACGTCTCTCCAAAGTTGTCCATGCAATAAAAAGCATCTTGATTGGCAGACCAATATGATGTAACTAAGTAGCCATTGGTCTAATGAGTAGAGTGTTCGCCAATGGTCTGTGAGACAAGGGTTCAATCCCAGCTTGAGTCATACCAAAGACTCGAAAAATAGCACTTTGTGCCACCTTGTTTAACACACAGCATTATAAGGGTAAAGTGAAGCAATCTAGGGAATGTAGTAGCCTACTCCCCTACACGTAGCTGTAGTAGCTATTGAAAAAGGAAGTTTTCCAGTCACCCTCGATTAAGGTCGCCAACTTTACCTACTTTACTTTTTAGTAGTCACACATTGGGCGACTATTCACAGCCTTGCACCCAAAAATTGAAAATATCCATTTTTGGCGGCTCTTTTCCCTTCTCTACACATGAAATAATAAGTGACCTGATTGGCTGATTTGCATCACGTGGACTAATGAAATACGGATAATCTTAACAATAAAATATAGAAAATACTAATTTTTTTCCAAGAAAAGTGTATTATCAAAAACATTATTGACCGAAATAAATTTAATAATAAGAAATGATCGATAAGATGAAATATAACTAATTATCTTAGAAAAGTTCATGAAATAGTGCATCATTGTTTAAATATAAACAATGTATTCTCTGAAATTGATGAGGTATTACCAAATTCCAAACGAAATTTGGAATAAATGTAAAATAAAATTCTAATGTTTATGCCATTAATTTTTAAAGTGTTCAAACCAAATAACACGTGATGTAAGGGTTAGCAAACTTGATTGCTACACCATTAGGAGTGAGTTCGATCCTCACTTTGCGCCTCATATTTGTGCTTAGTATAAACTATAAGGAAAACTGCCCTTATACTTCACTTCAATCTTGTTTGTATTATAAACATCAACACACACATATACATAACTAACTTATTCGAACATCGCTACTTTCTATTGCCTTTTCCTCATTTGTTTTATGTTATAAATGAATATTTGCTTAAACATTCTTTGAATATTAAAGATACTTTGTCTTTTAATAGTACGGATGTTTCTCGTGCCTGATCATGATACAGTAATAATTTATTATACGATGTCTCAGGCAGGAAGACTTTTTACCACTTTGTACTTTGGCATAATGGTTAGAGTGTTCGCCAATGGCCCTTGAGATCTGGGTTCAATCCCAAGTCGAGTCATACCAAAGACTCAAAAAATCGTACTTGATGCTATCTTGCTTAACACTCAGCATTATAAGGTACTATCAAGGGTAAAGTGGAGCAATCCAGGGAAAGGAGTAGCGCCCTCCCCTACACCTTGGTGTAGTAGCTATCGAAAAGGGATCCTTCGGGTTACCCTCGACTACGGTCGCCAACTTTACTTACTTACTTCTGGTATGTATATCATATATGTCAAAAATCTTTTTATATGTAAATGAACTGCTCTTGATTTCCTTCCGTTTATTAACTGTGAAAATATCATTGCATATATTAATGCTAATATTGGTTTTTAGTGAATGGGGAAAATTAAATTGATCCATAGATGAGACTGTAACAAATACGACCACGTAGGGTTTGTGTAGATCTAGGATTAATGGCCATAAGCGTGTGCTTCTTACTACCCTTACCTTTAAAACAGAAGTCTTCCCATCAGATTGTTGAGGAGTCTTAGCTCTCTGCCAGGTGATATTTTGGGAATACAGAGGTGAAAATGAAATCACCGATATATTTATGACAACAGCCTGTTGTGAATTTTTTCTGGGTGATTTATCCGAGAGAATTTTCAGAAATGACCTTCAATCAAATACAAGAGATTATTTTAAAGAATATTAAATTCCAGAAGAAGTTGGTCAGTGATGTACGAAGTAGATTTATGGCAAGAAATATTCAGTGCTTCGGCGCGCACGCGCGCACTCTCTCTCTCTTTCTCTCTCTCTCTCTCTCTCATATTTGTAATATCGCAAATCCTGTGTTTTACCGACTAAAAATAAAATAAATGATATTAAACAGGGATCTAATTACGACCGCAATGGAGACTTTTTTCTTTTCCCCTTTTATTCCATTTTATATCCTCATATGCGGAAAAATTATAAAAAATGAAAAAATAAATTTAAAAAAATTAAAAAAAACTTAAAAAATTCACTTTACCTATTTATAGTAGAACAAATCATTGACGCTCGAAACACTGATCAAGAAATATTAATTTTTAAAAGATCTGAAAATTGTTTAATTGAAAGACAAAATTCGAAAAATTCATTATTTCTTTTTCCATTGGCTAAAAGAAAATAATCCTTTATACAATTTCAGCTTCTCTCCGATTAAAATTGATTAATCAAAATAGGACGACAATTGAAAACATTTTTCCCCACTTTTACCTTCTCTTTTTCCTTTTTACCCTCCTCCATGATTAAAAAATATTTAAAAAAATTTTTTTTAAATAGCTTTTATCATATTTTATGTTTTACCCAAAAAGAAAAAGGTGAAATCATAAGCAGAAACTTTGTTTGTGAGGCTACATAGTCACATAAGTCTCTAGTGATAAAACTACGCCTTGGGAGTTTGAAGACGTTAAGAGGAGATTTTCTTAGGTGATAGGAAGAAATTACTCACCCTTCTTTTTAGCTTGTACAAAAGAAAATTAAAGTAAATTTTGACAAGCAGTATTATTATATACGAGGAGATTCAAATGTATTTTGGACGATAAAGTTGACATGAAATTAAATAACTTGTTTGTAATTTTCATCGTCGATAAACGTAAACAATGAAAGATCAGTAAAAGATTTGCCAAAAGAACAACTAAAATGGACGGTGATAAGGGAGAATTAGTTTTACGCAATATTTAACACGAAATATACATTATTGAATAGTCAACCAAATTTACTGACTTACTAGTTCGTAATATACGTGAACTGAGATCAATATAGAATTGATTACGTATTTTACTAGCAGAAAAAAACGTTGGGGGGATTTTTTTCTGTCATCCACAGTATCCTACACACAACATTCTCAGACACCCACAAAAATGCAGTTCTGTCATTTAACACTTATACAATTACGTACCCTCCCCATGCGAAGATATTTTGCAATAAACTGTTTTTTCGTGAAATAAGAACTGCGTAAGTAAATATCGATATTGGTCTTCCAAACAAACGAAAAGTACATGGGAAGTATCTATAAATTCTCCAACTAGCAAGACATTACGCTTTCATTTTCTGACCTCGCTAACCCTGAAAATATCTTCGTCGATAGTGTACGAGATGTTTTTGAATGATTAACGAACTGAAAAGAACTGACCACCGGAAACATTTGTGAGAAAGACGGGGAGCCTGTTTTTCTATCGGTCCCAGATAGTAACAGATTGTAATATTCCTTATTGGTATTTTCCTGAAGACATCTTGTTTGATAATGTGCAAGATTTCTTTGAATGACTAACTGCAAAGAATTGAACACTGCAAACGTCCACGAGAAGGGGGGGGCTTTTTTAATGACCAACTGCAAACTTCCATGAGAATGAAGTGGGGGCATTTTTTCTATCCGTCTCAGTTTACCACTCAAAAGTTATTGTGATATTTCTCAATGGTTTTTTCCTATTTTTAATAGTACAATAACAATCATGATTTATTAAATACTAAAAGAATTCCTATGGAAGGACAATAATAATCGTATTTAACTCATATCTGAGAGGGGTAGGAGGAGATTCAAAACTTTCCCAAATGCATTCATTCAAAATTGAATGCGATAACGCGATTGGAGTTTGAACGATGTCACATTTGCCTCTCTACCAAGGGCACTTGTTCCCATTTCCTTAGCAGTTTCCCACCCGGAGAAGGACAATAATAATCGTGTTTAACTCATATCTGAGAGATTGGAGTTTGAACGATGTCACAGTCCAGCACGTTTGCTACTCTAACAAGGGCACTTGTTCCCATTCCTCATTTGAAAAGTTGGGAAGTTAAATTCTACAATCTAAAAAAGAAACTAAACATAAAAATAAGTAAAACAAAAACTCATTTCATTTATATTCAATGATCAGTGAATTTTTGGTAAATATAATGCACAAAACTAAACGATTAAGTATTTTTCAAAAATTTATTAACAGTTTCCTTTTGAAATATACGATTTCTATAAACTGCATTTCTTTATAACTCTTCCTTCTCTAAATTGATAGTTTTTCTTGTTTTATCGATTGTAGATTTTTTTGTCCGAAGGATTTCTTCCATGCAGTATTTTCTTGGTTACCAGTATTTTCACAAAAATCCCATTGGAAACAAATTAAATGAAGATCTACAGGACACAAATTGTATTCTTGTGAAGGAAATAGTCTTCTGTATTTTGCTTTTTTCATGTAAGGTATGGCGTATATGCAGATAAACAATGAAGAGAAATAATTTTTTTTAATAAAACATGCAAACACGCATCAAAGAAAAGCCATTCTCTTGCAAAATATACGGCTCAGCATTTTCCACTAAATCCGAGTTCGAAGTGCATATACAAACACATTCTGACGAGAAGTCATATACTTGTGAAATGAGTGGCTCTAGCTTTTCAACCAATTCGGGAGTTCAAGTGAATATGCAAAGACACAGAGGAGGGAAACGATATCTTTGTGAAATTTGTCAATCTTCCTTTACTCAACAATCAGATTTAGTAAGGCATATAAGGACACACACTGGAGAGAGGCCATATTCATGTGAATTTTGTGAATCTTCCTTTTCCCGAAAATCAACTTTGGATAGGCATAGACTAACTCACACAGGTGAGAGACCATACTCCTGTGACATATGTAACTCTTTCTTTTCCCGAAAATCACTTTTGGATGATCATAGTCGAACACATACAGGAGAGAGGCCATATTCCTGTGATATATGTGAATCTTCCTTTTCCCGTAAATCAACCTTGGTTAGGCATAGTCGAACTCACACGGGTGAGAGACCATACTCCTGTGACATATGTAACTCTTTCTTTTCCCGAAAATCACATTTGTATGATCATAGTCGAACACACACAGGAGAGAGGCCATATTCCTGTGACATATGTAACGCTTCCTTTTCCCGAAAATCAAATTTTAACAGGCATATGAAAACACATATATGAGAAATGCCATATTCCCTTGAAGCTTTTTGCTCTCCATTTTCATGTACGTCAATTTTGACAGCGCTCATGAAAAATCACCCTGGATAAAACAACACTTCTCCTGATTAACAGGATTATTCGTTATGAATTTTGTCAAAATTGCAGATAAATTTTTCATCAAGAGTACAGTTTGTAAAGACAAGCTCTAAACATCGACATTATAATAGTAATATTCCAGTTAAACTTTATCACCACAAAGCGTACTTTACCGTCATTTGTCATTTTTGATTTACGTCGAATGCACATTATTCTGTGGTGTTCATACTATTAAATTATCTTTTAAAAAAGTCCAGAATTATTCATCAAATTTATGATTTGTGGTAAAATCGGAATATAAAGAACTTACGTAGGGAATAGCATAATATAAAAATCACTTTCCCCACTTTTTTTTTTGGTCATGGAAGTCTTGATTTTTCTAATGGTTGCTATTCTCCATCTAAGGTCCCTCAGTTATCGTGTTGACTAATCCACGGATAATTCTTTATCTAAAATAAATTTTAAAAAATAAAAGCCAATCCTTAAAATAAAAACAAAACCCAAGAAAGCAACCAATATACGAAGGTAATTAATTTGAGTTTTACAACAATTTCAAAGTCGTTAATAAAACTAATTTTTTAAAAGTTTGAATGTTTTTTTTCTAATAGTAGTAATTTATTTCATGTTCGTGGCGTTTTAAACTTAACTGAATCGAAAAGTTCACGCTTCCTCTCACATTTGTTGATGTTAATGATCAGACCTAAAGAAAAATATCAAAGTTATATCCCTCTGAATTAAAAAAAGTTTCCTCTGAGGGACAGTGTATTGTGGATTCGTAGAGACTAGATGACGGAGCAATTGAGGATAGAGACTAGTTGAAAGGAATGATCAGAGAGATCCATGCTGGCAGCAGGACATCATGATGATGAAGAATATTACTATTTCTTATGAATATGTAGAACTTGTTCATTTTTAAACCGTCTGTCTAGACGTCAAACACAAGTACGCGTAGATATTTCGAACAACATACATATGTTGTATAGTCATTTACCGTATCATTCAGCATCACAACGACACCATAATTAAGACGCATGAAGGATTACGCAGGAACAATTAAGATGCAGGAAGGAAGACACAAGAAGACTTCTTTAACAAAATATATACCTCTCACTTTATTTGTAAGGTTTGCGTTTGAGAGGATGCTGGAGACCGAACATAAACATTATATTTTGACCCCACTGTTATGACCGTCACGTTGTGTCTTGTTCTCCTGATGTTGGGGTCCACTCCATCAGGGCTTTCCGAGGACACCCTCGGTCGGGTGTGGCCTTCCTTACCACATCTGGTCTCTACTGTCTGGAAGTCTGCTGGCAACTGCCCTGGGACCCAAACACAACTGAGTTAAATAATAACTCAACGCCCACACGATCGCCTACTGGATCTTTGAATCGGATGTTCAATCGTCATCAAGCGGAAATAACTGTCATGCAGTTCAGAGGTCACTCTCTTCCGTTGCATGACTGTAATGGCAGAATGGGACCTTGACCTTGTCCCATATCATAAGCCTTAATCCGCCCACGCGATCTCTTTCGATTACTGGCCGTTGAAATGTGTCACTTCCTTCCGGTGTATTACCTTGGAATAGCATTTTTAGGCCGGGGCGAGGGGTCAAAATATTACACATACACATACACTTTTATGCAAGTAGGACTTGTTGACTTTTAAACCGTCTGTCTAGACGTCAAACACAAGTACACGTAGATATAAAAATATTTTTTAAAACATTCTTTGAACATTAAAGGTATTCTTTTTTGTCTTTTAATAGTAGGGACGTTTCTCATGCCTGATCATATGTAGAGGGGTTTAATTACCACAGCTATTGGAATTTTTTTCCTCTTTTTTTTCCATTTTATACCCATCATGAAGGCAAAAAAATAAAAAGTTAAAAATTAAAATAAAAATGAAAAAAATAACCCTAAGAAATTTACTTAAACGATTTTCTGTAAAACAAATCATTGACGCTCGAAACACTGATCAAGAAATATTAATTCTTAAAAGATTTGAAAATTGTTTAATTGAAAGACAAAATTCGAAATATTCTGTATTTCTTTTTCCATTGAGTAAAAAGAAAAAAATCCTCTAAACAATTTCAGCGTTTTTCCTACTAAAAAAAAGTAATCAAAATACGACAGCAACTGAAAACTTTCCCCAATTTCCCCTTCGCTTTTTTTCCTTTTTACCCTCCTCCACGCATGAAAATATACAATAAAAGTAAAAGAAAACAGCAATAACAAAATCACTCTCACAATTTACAGTTGAACAAATCAATGACACTCGATACGCTGATCGATAAATATAAGTTTTTCAAAGATTTGAAACTATTATTCAGTTCAAAGACTGAATCCGAAAAACCTGTATTACTTTTTTCCCTATGCAAAAAGCAATATGTATATATATATATGTACACACCCAATAGATACACACACCCATACACACTACACATATTCACACATCTACATAAACCTACCTGCTCTCATATATAATATTAAGAAAATATTCCGATAACCCAAGTAACTATCAAAACTAATTGAAGATAAAATCTGCAAATTATCGGATAAAATATAAAATATTCAATGATTATAAATATTTACAAAACAACGCTTAAAAATCCTACAATTTACATCTTATTCTTAAGCTCCTGAAAGAAATGAACTTGAAAACCACCATCGAAAACTAATCAGATGGTAGACAAAAATTTGAAAAACCTTGTATTCCTTTTCCTATAATAGCTAAAGAAAATATTATATACATCATCATCATGTCGTGCCGTCAGCACAGATATCCCTGACCCTCTCTCGCCATTTCTCCCTATCGTTCATTGCCTTAGGCAGGTCTTCAGGGCTACATCCCGTATCCTCACAGAGCTGTTGTATGTATGTTCGAGCTGGTCGTCCTGCTTTTGCTCGTCCATATGTGGGGTCCATAGGAGTACATAACTTATATACATAAATTCACCCCACACACACATATACACATATTTATATGTGTTCATACACACACACGCAGTCACACACACACATACAGAGCTACTATTGATACCATTTAATTCCTATTGCCCGATTAACTATTATAACTATTATAACTTGATTTAGAAGAAATCAACAATTTATCATGTAAAATATGTCTATTGCTTATTTGTAAATAATTACAAACCGGTTTCTTGATTATATCTTGTAAATTACGATGAAATCTACAGATTATCGTGTAAAGTATGTATTCAACGTTTGTGAGTATTTACAAAAAATATGATGAGCTTTAATGCAGCAAATAGCAGCAGTATTTAACGATACTGGCAATAGATGGACATTTGTTTATGAATCTGCGGGGAAAAACTCCGTCAATGCCGTCATAGGCGCTGTTGGAATGCTTCTCAGTCTTTGTGTGCTATAATCAGTTAAGAGCATCGAGAAAATATAGACGAGAATTACGGTAGCTACGTTTAAAGGCAACCCCAGCGAAACAATCATTTCAATCTGTAGTCCTGCTAATTCTCCCGATGAAACGGACCTCATCCTCTGCTATAACGCGTTATCCTTCCTTTGTTCGTAGTATCTCCAAACACAACATTCTAATCATCGGTGGAGACAGGAATGCTCAAATAGGTAAAAATGAAAATAACGAATTTTGCTTGCATAGCTCGTCAAAGAGAAATGGGAAACATCAAACAGATTTCCCATTTGGAAATGGAATAACAGGACTTAATATTAAATTCCAGAAAAGGAAGCGAAAATGATGGACCTATGCTTACACAAATAATGCTAAAGCACAGATGAATTACATCCTCATAAGAAATGGATTAATAGCGCTTTGAATTGTGTGGCATTTTCCTCTTTTGAAAATGTGTCTTCCGATTACAGAATTGTCTCAGCAAAGATTAGTCTGAACCCACGCAACAATAAAACGCAAACAACAAAAACCACATACTATGACTGGTTCTTGTTTAACAATAGAGATATTAGAGATAAATATACGATAACTCCAAGAAATATTTTCGATGCTCTTCAGGAGATATCCTAAACACTTACTCCGAATGACGAAATTGAGAACTTGGTCCATACCCAAATGAAAGCAGTAGCAGAATGCATACCAAACTAAGAGCCAAAAATAGAGTTCCGTTGGTAACATTAGCAGTTAAGAAAAACCAGACAGCGTGAAAACAGCATCCCAATATAACAAAAGGAACCAAATTAATGTCAACGCTCAGAAACTCAAGAAGTCACAAATCAAACTAATTAACGCATACCAAAAAAGAACAAATAGAATACATTTAACAGATCAATCAAATTAGAAAATCAGAAGAAGTTAGACAATCACGATTAGCGTGGAAAACAGTAAAGAAAAGAATACTACCAGAGCTAAACTAAAAGCTGCCAGCAAGAAGAACGAATGCACAAGTCGATAGCACATTTCAAGAATCTGCGGGGAAAAATCTCCTAAAATTACAAATAAACCGATCACGAAAATTGTTTATAATCAACTAGACATCCAACTAGGACTGTTTCCCCAAGAACTTGACGTCGTAGGAACATAAATTCAAAATAGGAAAACTGCCTGTCTTGATGAAATACCACCAAAAGTATGGAAGACAAAGAAATTTGAAAACGTACAGCTCCAATACAGCAACGCCGTATAAAACTAGAACACAACAGATCGATAGACAAAAGGTTGCATCTTCCCTTTCTCCACGAAAGGTGACCTCGGGATTGCCTAGAACTACCAAGGCATAAACCCTTATTTCCATTGCGGCTAATATTTAAAATGCTCTATTACTCAACCGCATCGTATCAGAAATTAAGAAAATTCATTGGAAGAATCAAAATGATTTTCTGAGAAACCTATCCACATCACAGATTTTGACAATGCGTCAAATTTTAAGAGTTCGTGTAAAAAATGTCGAGGGGACACCCTAATTTGTAGATTTTCCCAACGCATTTAATTCCATGTACACTGAGAAAACATTTAGCAAATGGTCTCGCTAAAGAAACTGTCAGAGCCATAATGATGCTCTCGAAAAACACGAAAGTAAAAGTTTGCTCACCATATGGAGACACAGACTTTTTTGACATTGCTGCTGATGTTCTACATGGGGATACATTAGCCACATATCTGTTCATAATCAGCCAAAATTACGTACTTCGTGCGTCGACAGATCTAATGAAATAAAATGGCTTTATACTAAGAAAGGCAAGAAGCAGGCGTTACTCCGCACAATCTACTACAGATGCAGACTATGCAGATGACATAGCGCCTCGGGCAAATACACCGACCCAAGACAAATTCCTGCTGCGTACTCTGGAGCTGGTAGCAAGTGTATTGGCCTCTACATGAATGCATACAAAACGGAGTACATCTGTTTAATCAAAAACGAGATATCTCCAAACAAAATGGTAATATTGTATTTCCTTTAATTTATATAGTGGCGTTATTTTGATAAGGTTGAGGTTCTTTTTAATTTCAGGGTTTGTGTCTGCGAATTTTCAGTTCGGTTTAATTTTCCTTGACCAATTTTAATATCTGCATGTGTTGTTTCTCTTTTTTTATTTGTTCTCTTGGGGTTTTTTTTCTTTTTACATATTTCCGGATTTTTTTCCTTTTGTTACTCTTCTTCCACCTAAAAAAAACTATGATAGTTGATATACCATATGATTTAGGTGACTACCAATCTTCTTCCCACCCTAGTGATTCTGTGTGTGTCTTTGTGTGCGTATATGTGTGTGTGTCAGTTTTTTTTCTCTTTTATTACTCTTCTACCCTAAATAATCTATGATAGTTGCTGTGCCATGAATTTCAGCTGACTTCTAATTTTCCTCCCTGGGTAATTGTGTGTTGGGGAGTGTTTATGTCTGTCTGTGTGTGTGTGTATATTTAAGTTATTTTGTGGGTTTGGATTTTTCTATGAAATCAGTTCTAACATAAAAGAACAACACTTCCCTCTTAGAAGGTTATTAACATTAATATATTTTCAAATTTTAAGGATTCTTATGAAATAATTTTAGAAACAGATCCACTTGACCTATTTATGATATCCGAACAAGTAGAGCTACTTAAGTCAGAATGTATCTAGGATTAATGGCAATGAACGGGTACTCCATATTTCCTAAGCCATCAGAACCGCAGCCTCACCATCAGATGCATTTTATTGTCATATCCAGGACTCCATGTAATCGCTATTGTCTGTACCTGTTACCAGGATATTTGAAGAGATCAAAAAAGAAGAATCACATTCAATAGAAAAAGATTTATTTTATTCAGTGGGATTTTTCGTGTGCACTAGTAAACGTGACATATTTGAAAATAGAGAACTACAAATTAACAAGAATATGGTTTTTCTCATCTGTGCGTTTTCATATACCTGTTCAAATGAGATTTTTGGGAAAAGGAAGTCACATATTTAACAGGAATATGGCTTCTCTCTTGTGAGTGTTCTATGATTATTCAAATTTGATTTTTGGGAAAAGGATGTGTCAAATATTTCAGAGGAGTTTAGCTTCTCTTGTATGTGTGATCGCTTATGCTTATCCAAACGTGATTTTCGAGAAAAAGAAGCGTCACACATGTCACAGGACTATGGCTTCTCTTCTGAGTGTGTTGTTTTATGAATATTCTAACTTGATGTTATTGAAACAGGAATATGGCTTCTCTCCTCTGTGTGTTCGCCTATGTCTATCTAAATTTGATATTAGGGAAAAGGAAGAGTCACATATTTCCCAGGAATATGGCATCTCTCCTCTGTGTGTTCGCTTATGTCTATCCAAATTTGATGTTAGGGAAAAGGAGGAGTCACATATTTCACAGGAATATGTCTTCTATCCTGTGTGCGTTCGCCTATGTCTATCCAAAGTTGATTTTTGGGAAAAGGAGGAGTCACATATTTCACAGGAATATGGCTTCTATCCTGTGTGTGTTAGCTTACGCTTATCCAAAGTTGATTTTGGGAAAAGGAGGAGTCTCATATTTCACAGGAATATGTCTTCTATCCTGTGTGTGTTAGCTTATGCTTATCCAAAGCTGATTTTACTGAAAAGGAAGAGTCAAATATTTTACAGGAATAAGGCTTCTCTCCAATGTGAATTCGCCTATGAATATTCAAACTTGATTTTACTGAAAAGTAGGTGTCACATATGTCACAGGAATATGGCTTCTCCCCTGTGTGAGTTCGCATATGAATATTCAAATTTGATTTTACTGAAAAGGCGGAGTCACATATTTCACAGGAATATGGCTTCTCTCCTGTGTGTGTTCGCCAATGAATATCTAATGCTGATTTTACTGAAAAGGAGGTGTCACATATTTCACAGGAATATGGCTTCTCTCCTGTGTGCGTTCGCATATGAATATTCAAATGTGATTCTTGGGAAAAGGGGGAGTCACATATTTCACAAGAATATGGCTTCTCTCCAGTGTGTGTTCGCCTATGTCTATCCAAATGTGATTTTTGGGAAAAGGGGGAGTCACATATTTCACAAGAATATGGCTTCTCTCCAGTGTGTGTTCGCCTATGTCTATCCAAATGTGATTTTTGGGAAAAGAAAGAATCACATATTTTACAACAATATGGCTTCTCTCCTGTGTGTCTCCGCCTATGATTAACTAAAGTTGTTTTTCGGGAAAAGGAAGAGTTACATATTTCACAGGAATATGGCCTCTCTCCAGTGTGTATTCTTATATGCTTCTCTAAATCTGATTGTTGTGCAAAGGAAGAGTCACATATTTTACA
Source organism: Sepioteuthis lessoniana (assembly GCA_963585895.1). Lineage (NCBI taxonomy): Eukaryota > Metazoa > Mollusca > Cephalopoda > Myopsida > Loliginidae > Sepioteuthis > Sepioteuthis lessoniana. The sequence continues at coordinate 35,093,557 of OY757947.1, read as the reverse complement.
AGAATATGACTTCTCTCCTGTGTGTATTCGCCTATGATAATGTAAATGTGCTTTTTGGGAAAAGGAAGAGTCACATATTTTACAAGAATATGACTTCTCTCCTGTGTGTATTCGCCTATGATAATGTAAATGTGCTTTTTGGGAAAAGGAAGAGTCACATATTTTACAAGAATATGGCTTCTCTCCTGTGTGTGTTCGCATATGATTATCGAAAGTTGATTTTAGTGAAAAGTAGGAATCACATATTTCACAGGAATATGGCCTCTCTCCAGTATGTATTCTTATATGCTTCTCTAAATCTGATTTACCTGAGAAGGAAGAGGAACAAATTTCGCAAATATGTTGTTTCTCTCTTTTGAGTCCTTTCATATCCACTTGAACTCGGGAATTGGTTTTAAAGCTTGAGCCACACGATATACAATCCTCTCCAAAATTTGTTTGTATATGCACTTCGGATTCCATCATAGTTGAAAACGACGAGCCGCATATTTTACAAGACAATGGCTTTTCTTTGATTTTTGTTGCATATTTCATTAGAATTTCTCAACCGGATAAGAAGACCAAGCGATTTTACAAAATATTTCTCACCAGTATTTATCCACATACACGCCACCAAACTATGAAAAAAAAACAAAAAAAAAAAAAACAGTCCTTCCTTCCAAAAAATATAATTTATCCCTGTAGATATTCACATATTCGTTTCCAATAGGGTTTCTTTGAAAATCCCGCTCTTCAAGAAAATACGGTATCCAAAGTCAAGATATTCTTCACGTTAAAATCTGTAATAGATAAAACAAGAGAAAACTATCAATTAAGAGTTTGAAAAATAAGAAAGAAATGCAGTTCATAGAAGTCATATATTTTAAAAAGAAAAGTTTTTGCAAGCTTTGGAAAAATACGTTATCAGTTTTTTCTTTTTTTTGTGTATTAAATTTGAATTGAAATGGGTACTGTTACTCAAAATCGAAAAGGAAACTACCTTACATTTTAGTTTGCGTATTACAAAAGAAAGAGAAATCCGATATAAAGTCTCTCTTTTTCCTTCTGTGGACGATGCTCCGATGAAAATCTGCAATTCAGTTTATATATATATATATATATATATAGTGATTTTACAACGAAAATTCAATTTTCTAATCAAATTAAAACCTTGGGTAGGATTATGTACAGACCCCCATACTAGAGTAAAATATTCAGCCTAAGTAAAAAACGAAGGCCCCCACCCGCCACACAAAAAGGGTAGAAACGAATACCTAAATGAGCCTCCTTCTTCCCTCTCCATTCCAAGCAGTAGCCCAACCAACTTCTATTTAAGTCCATAAAATCACATGAGACAAAACATGATAAACCAAGTTAGGAAAGAAGGACCATGTTCCACCCAAAGACAAGAGTCAAAAACTGGTCTGTAAAATCATATTGTTGTTCACTGTACTATCATTTAAAATGGATGAAGGATTTTATTTCAAAATTCTATTTTCTTTGTAAAATTACTGCAGTACAATATCTGTGTCTTCTATATAAAGGCAATTTTACCGTAAATCCAAACTGATATTCAACCTGGTCAAAGAAACTAACACTATTAGAAGCCAAGAACCTAAGCAAACGTTAAATACAATGCCTATAAGGATCGAATAGTTCGATCGGGGAACTACTGCTGCTAATCTATGAGAGTTGCTTCTGTAGATGAGAATAAAAACAGCCATTGAAAGATAATCATACCATGACCCACACTCGAACCAAATGTCCAAACTGCATGGCACCTCATGCGGGTAAAAAAGGGGCACTTCCTGCTTAGTTTAGAGTCCTAGCTTCAGTGTTCGAAAACTTAGCTACAAAGCTTAAACAACAATTACTAAAATGCAAACACAAATTACAAATAGCAACATTTAACGTCAGAACCTTAAGTAGAATGGGACAACTACCGGAGCTTATTGCATCAGCCATAGATTATAACATAGACATAATATGCATCCAAGAACACAGATACACACATAGCGAAGATATTAAATATCAAGATAACGGCAATGGATGGACGCTAGCCACTGCATCAGCATGGAAAGACTCTGTCAATGCCATCATAGGAGGAGTAGGTATACTTATAGAACCACGAGCCCTAAAATTGCTGAATAGCAAAGACAAAATACACCCAAGGATAATGGTAGCTACTAATAAAGGCAACCTCAGTGCAACAATCATCTCCTGCTACCGCCCTATCAATGTTAGTGAAGACACTGAACTCATCGCTTTCTACGTTGAGCTCTCCTCTCTTGTTCATAGCATCCCTAAACAACGTTCACGTCATGGGCGGAGACATGAATGCCCAAATAGGGAAAAACGGAAACCACAAATACAGCCAACACAACTCGTCAAACAGAAATGGACAACATCTAACAAATTTCACGATAGAAAATACATTAACAAACCTCAGTACAAAAAAGGGAGAGAAAACAAAGGAGCGACTCATACGCAAACAATATCTATGCACAGATAGACAACGTCTTTATAACAAGAAATGGAAAAATAGCGCAGTGAATTGCGAAGCTTACTCCTCATTCGCGGGTGTGTCCTCCGATCACCGAATTGTCTCGGCAAAAATACGACTGACACTACGAAAGAATGCCATCCGAACAACGACCACCATACATTATGACTTGGCCCTTCTTAATAACAAAGATATTAGAGATAAATTTGAGATAGAATTAAAAAACAAATTCAATGCATTACAGGAGAAGACAGAAACACTTACACTGAATGACGAATATAAGAATTTCATCAACGCCCACATAGAAGCAGCAGCAAAACTCATACCAACAAAACATAGAACTAAATCTAGAGTCCCATGGGAGACATTAACTGTTAGAGAAAAACGTGGAAACGTGAAAACTGCCTCCAAATGCAATAGGAAGAAGCCAATGAACTCAAATGCCCTGAAACTAAAAAAAAGCACAAAATGAATAAGCCAACATATACCTAAAAGAACAGAGAGAATACATACAAAATCAGATAGATAAGATTAGAGATTCAGTGGAAGACAGACAATCTATGATAGCATGGCAAGCGAAAATGAAGTGAGCAGAAGGAAGAGCACTGCCAAAGCTAAACTGAAAGCTACTAACCAACACGGACGAAAAAAACTGCGGAAACAGCATTCCGAAAATCTGCTAGGAAACCCACCGAAAGTTACACATGAACCAATCACGATAATTATTAGTTAGCAATTAGACATCAAACAAGGACTGCTTACTCTTGAAGAACTCGACTCAGTACTTAGAAAAAATTAAACATAGAAAAGCCACAGGACTTTATGAAATTCCCCCAGAAGTATGGAAGACCAGGCAATTCGACAACATACTGCCCTGACACCGCAACACAGTTTATAATCAAAACCAAATTAATATTCAACAGGTCAACAGATAGATAAAGGGATGAATCATCCTTTCCCCCACAAAAAAAACGACTTCGGATTAGCAAAGAACTACCGAGGTATAACACTTACATCCATAGCAGCCAAAATATACAATGTTCTACTACGCAACTGCATACAACCCCAAATTGACAACATTCTTAGCAAGAAATAAAATGGCCTTCGGAGAAATAGATCTATGATATCACAAATGTTGACTATCCATAGAATCCTTGAAAGAATCGACTCACATACGGCCTACCAAAAGAAACCGTTTCAGGCATCATGATTCTCTACAGAAACACCGAAGCGAAAGTGCATTCTCCGGATGGAGACACAAAGTAGCCATTGTAGCAGGAGCACTGCAAGGAGACACACTAGCCCTATACCTATTCATCATCTGTCTAGACTACGTGCTTAGAACATCGATTAATAAAACCAAAGAAAACGGTTTCAAGCTGACAAAGAAAAGCAGCAGAAGGTACCCAGGAAAAACAATTACTGACGCCGACTAAGCCGATGACATAGCTATTCTGGTAAATGCACCCGCTCAAGCCCAAGCCGAAACCCAAGCGCATAGTCTGGAACAAGCTGCTGCAGGCTTCATTCTCATGTCAATGCACACTAAACGAAATATACGTGCTTTAATCAAACAGGTGATATTTCCACACTAAACGGTAGCTCTGAAACTAGTTGACAAGTTCACCTACCTAGGAATCAGTGTCTCATCAAGCGAGACGGACATCCACACGCAACTAGGTAAGGAATAGACAGCTATCAATAGGAATAAGGCTTCTCTCTTATGTGAATTCGATCATATGGAAGTCAGAGCTGACCAATAAAATGAAGCGCAGTTTCTTCCAAGCAGTGGTCGTGTCGATACTGCTATATGGATGCACTACAAGGACGCTAACAAGACAAATGGAGAGAAATTTTGACGACAACTACACAAGAATGCTGCGAGCATTACTGAACAAGTCCAGGAGGCGACACCCCACAAATCAGTAGGTATACGGCCACCTACCACCAATCACGAAAACTATGAAAGTTAGACGAACCCGATATGCAGGACACTGCTGGAGAAGTAGGGACGAGCTTATAACTGATTTTCTCCTATGGACCCCTTCACATGGCCAGCAAAGCAGGGTGACCAGCTCAAACTTACATACAGCAGGTCTGTGAGGATACGGGGTGTAGCCCTGATGACCTACCGGAAGCGATGAACTATAGGGAGTAGTGGCGAGAGAGGGTCAGGGATATCTGTACTTGTACCACCAAGTAAAAGAATAATTCAATAATTTGCTGCACCATACCAGATTTCATAGCGATTACAGCCGATGAGACCATATGTAATTTTTTATCATAGAGAAAAATGCCCCTCCTCTTTCTGGTGGAAGTTTTCAGTGGCCAGTTTTTTGCACTTCGTTAGTCATACAAAAAATTTCGCAGTCTATCGACCAAGATGCCTTCATCGTTAACAAGGTCAGACAACGAAAGTGTGATGTCTTTGTGGTTGGAGAATTTGTTTTTTTGTTCTTTTCGCTTAGTTGAAAGACAAATGTCGATATTTACTTATTTAATTCTTATTTAGCATGTTGCATTTGTCACGAAAAGAAAAGCAGTTTATGGTTAGAACATTCTTATGAGGAAGGTACGAAGTTTTATAAGTATGAAATGACGAAACTGCATATTTTAGGCGTCTGAGGACGTTGTATGTAGGAGATTGTGGACGAGAAGAAAAAATTCCCCCCACACTTTTCTTAGCAAGTAAAATATGTAATTTTAAAATGCATAAAGAAAATCATTGAAAAAGAACCTTATCTTTATAGTAAGCCTTTAATTTCTATATTATTCTCAAGTAAACATATATGGGTGGCACTTATCTGTAAAAGTAGATTTGTTTTAGACAATTTGTTTTAGTTAACAATAAATGAAATAGTTGGCTTTTTGTTTTCATAGTCGATAAATATAAACAATGAAAGTTCACAAAAAAAATTCACCAAAAGAACAGCTGAAATGAACAATGATTACAGATAATTAGTTATACTCCATATTCAACATTTTACATTATGAAATATTTGAGAAAATCTACTTACGTACAAGTGGCTAATATACGTGAATTGAGGTTCAATGAAGAATCAGTTGTCTCGACCAAAGTGTAGCTTTCAAGCAGGTTCGACCGTTGAAGCCAGCAGTATTGTTTTCGTATTTATTGAATTCTTGATAGAAAAATCTTTTAATTCAAATTACCAAAATTAAGAAGCGAGACGTTTTTCCTTTTAGAATGTAATTTAGAATATCTTCTTTAAGAATGATGTTGTTGTTTGAATTAAAAATGAAAAATTGTTTGATTTCTGTTTTTATGTTTATTTTTAATCAACCTTTCCTTTCTTCATGAGACTACACAAAAAACTATTAGAGGAACGTTTTGACATCCAAACAGACTCACATCCACAAGAAATGGCTAATTAATCCATTTTAATCATATAATTCCCTTGAAATTTCAAAAATGTTGAATTGATTGACAATTCTGTTCTTCCCAACATTTTTTGACCATATTAATTTTTGTAGTTTAATCATTTAGTGATGTGGTTAACAAAGGAAAAAAATCGGGTTAAACGTTTTTGTTAATAGTTTAAAATTAACATAAAAAATGATCATTTTGGTTTGTTTATTTAATGGTAGATCAACCACTGTAGGTTATTTAATGCAAAAACCATCCTTCTAAAAGAACAGTAGTGGTACAATTTAACCCATAGCTGGGAGGAAAAGGAGGTTCATACCTTTCCCAAGGGTATTTGTCCGAAAGTGGACGTAAAAGCTAAATCGAAACTCGAACTCGCTTACTACGAATCTACAGTTCATTGATTTAACCATTACACCACGAGGACACCACCTAAGACGAATTTGAATTATTAGATATATGTATTTTATGCTTCATAGACTTTTTAGTTTGCGTTCTTATTGGACGATACTTTTTACGGAGGCCCGCACGAGAAATAAAGACAAAGGCTAAAGAAAGACTTATATTTTGAAGGGAATATATTACTATAAAACCATGAATGATAACGCGTCTGATCATCCATACTTTAAAAAGAAAATATTCATGGCAATTTTTATCAAACATTCATTGCTTAAACTTACCGACTAGAAAAAGTACAAAATACTTTATTTATTGCCAACACTATTGTCTGAAAAATATTCAAGATCAAAATATAATTTCTATCCTACTCGACTATCACGAATAGTCGCAGAAAGAGAGAGAGAGAGAGAGAGAGAGGGAGAGAGACAGACAGAGACAGAGAGAGAGGCCGAGTCATCTACTTTGAAAAGAGATTCGAACCCTGTACTTGATTTGCCGAAGGATGATATTTTTATATACATGATTTATTTGATCGAATATTTTTCTTTTCTTCGCTATTCGTCAAATAATAAACAAAAACAAGTAATTTAAAAACTCTTTTAATTTATCTTCAGTTATTAGTAAATTATTGGTAAATATTCATAAAAGTGAGAATGTTTTCCAAGTGCAAATTATTACAATTTTTGTCTAGAGATAAATAAATTTTCACAAATTTCTTCACTTCAGTAAAATTTTATAATTGTCTTCTTTTCTCAAATCTTTCTTCAAAATCTTTCAAAATTGACGTACATAAAAATGGAGAGCAAAAAGCTTCAAGGGAATATGGCATTTCTCATATATGTGTTTTCATATGCCTGTTCAAATGTGATTTTTGGGAAAAGGAAGAGTTACATATGTCACAGGAATATGGCCTCTCTCCTGTGTGTGTTCGACTATGATCATCCAAATGTGATTTTCGGGAAAAGGAAGAGTTACATATGTCACAGGAGTATGGTCTCTCACCTGTGTGAATTCGACTATGACTATCCAAGTTTGATTTCTGGGAAAAGGAAGAATCACATATGTCACAGGAATATGGCCTCTCTCCTGTGTGTGTTCGACTATGATCATCCAAATGTGATTGTCGGGGAAAGGAAGAGTTACATATGTCACAGGAGTATGGTCTCTCACCTGTGTGAGTTCGACTATGCCTATTCAAGTTTGATTTATGGGAAAAGGAAGCATCACATATGTCACAGGAAAATGGCCTCACTCCAGTGTGAGTTCGCCTATGCTCATCCAAGATTGATTTTCGGGAATAGGAAGATTCACAAATTTCACATGAATATGGCCTCTCTCCAGTGTGTGTTCTTATATGCCTTACTAAATCTAGTTGTTTTTCAAAGGATGAGTGACAAATTTCACAAAGATATGGTTTCTCTCCTCTGTGTCTTTGCATATTCACTTGAACTCCCGAATTCATTGAAAAGCTAGAGCCACTCATTTTACAAGTAAATGACTTCTCGTCAGAATGTGTTTGTATATGCACTTCGAACTCGGATTTAGTGAAAACTGATGAGCCGCATATTTTGCAAGAGAATGGCTTTTCTTTGATGCGTGTTTGCATGTTTTATTAAAAAAATCTATTTCTCACCAGTATTTATCTGCATATACGCCATACCTTACATGAAAAAAGCAAAATACAGGAGACTATTTCCTTCACAAGAATACAATTTGTGTCCTGTAGATATTCATTTAATTTGAATGGGATTTCTTTGAAAATACTGGTAACCAAGAAAATACTGCATGGAAGAAATCCTTCGGGCAAAAAAACCTGCAATCGATAAAACAAGAAAAAACTATCAATTTAGAGAAGGAAGAGTTATAAAGAAATGTAGTTTATAGAAAGTCATATATTTCAAAAGGAAACTGTTAATAAATTTTTGAAAAATACTTAATCGTTTAGTTTTGTGCATTATATTTGCATTTAAATGGTTTCTATAATTCAAAATAGAAATGGAAACTACATTACATTTAAGTATGTATGTAGCGTATTACTAAAGAAAGAAAAGAAAGAAGAATCTGATATTCAGCCTCTCCTTTTCCTTCTCTTCATAGACCACAATAATATACATATGATGAGAAAAATCTGATTTTAAATATTGGCAAGTGTAACCAGTATTATTTCTTTTTAATCGACGAATATATGAAATAAGCTTTTTGTGATGGAAAGACACAAGACGACATTTAATGTCATTTAGCCAATTTAAAGTGAAATGGGTTAAAGACAGTAAGAAACAAGTTTGATAATCTAGGATTAACTTATCCTTCAGTCCCATTAAGTCAGTAATGAAATGAAAAGCTCATTTCTACAACGATCTTTAATTTCTTTGTTTTTCACGTTCTCAAATTAAACATTTTAATCATCAGTAGAGACATGAATGATCGTACATGAAAATGCAAATATAATAAATTCTTTACTCAACTCACCCAACAGAAATATTTGAGACATTATTTAGTGGAAACATTTTTAATAAACAACACCATTTAATGAAATATAAAAATCTGTCGAATTTCCTCTTGAATAGAGAAAGAAAGATAATGTTTGCAATTAGGAAAAAGAAAGATTAGAGGAAAAACGACAATTAATTACCTACATTTTAATAAACAGCAGAAATTTGAGAAAATTCATTTGCCTGTTGATGAAAATTGTAATAATCTGCACTTGAAAAACATTCTGAGTTTAATAATAATTAACCAAAACTTCAGAACCATGATGGTTGTTATTTAAAAAAAAGGGGGAAAAACAATTTGAAATATCACATTTTTTGTGGGAGTCTGAAAATGTTGTGTGTAGGATACTGTGGATGACAGACAAAATTCCCCCAACGTTTTTTAGCAAATACGATACGTAATTTTAAACTGCATAAAGAATGAAGAAAATCATTGAAACAAACTCTTATCACGATGGTTGAATGTAAGTATAACATATGTATGTAATTCTTAGGTAAACTAAAATAAAATGAAAGTAAATTTTCATAGGTGACACTTATAAGTATGAGTACATTTAATTTTGTTTCGGACGCTAAAGTTGTTAATTAAAATTGTTTATTTGTTGTTTTCATAATTGATAAATATAAACAACGGATATACAATAAAAATATAACCAAAAAAAAACAAACAATTGAAATGAATAATGATTACACAGAGAATTGGTTATAATCCATATTTAACATTATATATTATTAAATAGTTGAGAAAATGTACTTAGTTACAAGTGAATTGAAGTTCAATAAAGAATCGGGTGTCCAGAAAAAGACGTAGCCGTTAAGCTGCTTTGGCAAATGAAGCCAGCAGTTTTGTTTTCGTATTTATTGGATTCTTGGTAAAAAAAATATTATGATATAAATCCTTAGAATTAAGACGCGACACAAAGTTTCTTTTTTACTTTAATTTAGAACATCTTATTTAAGAATTAAATTGTTGTTTGAATTAAAAATGAAAAATTGTTTTATTTTAGTTTTAGTTTTTCATTAAGCTTTGCTTTCTTCGGGAGACAACACAGAAACTAGTAAAGGAAGTTTATTGACACTTCCACCCAAAAGAGATGGCTAATTATTCCATTTTGATCATATATGTCCTCAGAAATTGGTAAAATAACGTAAATTATTGTTCTTCCTGGCAATTTTTGACTTTATTCATTTTTGTAACTTAATCGTCTAAGAATTTGGTTAATAAAGGAGACTAAAATTGAGGTTAAACATTTTTATTGGAGGTTTAAAATTGATATAAAAATAATAAATTAATAACTTTGACTGATTAGACTTTTTTGTGTGATTTTTCATTGGAAAATATTTTTTCTACTGAGGCCCACCATAGAAATTGTGCCTAATTCTTGGAATTTATGAAATAAATAATCTGTTGGCTTAATCAGGGCGCTTCTGGTAGTGTAATCGTTAGCCAGGAAGACAAGCAACCCTTCACGAACGAGTTCGATTCTCCTTAGTTACCCCCATTTCTATGACCTTGTGACACATCTGAGTAAAACGCTTAGTAAATTATTACTGCTGGCTTAATCAGCCCAGCCTGACAGAAAACTATATTTTCTCCAAAACAATCAATTCTATATTGATCTCAGTTCCCGTATATTACGAACTTGTAAGTCAGTAAATTTGGTTGACTATTCAATAATGTATATTTCGTGTTAGATATTGCGTTAAACTAATTCTCCTTTATCATTGTCCATTTTAGTTGTTCTGCTGGCATATCTTTTACTGATCTTTCATTGTTTACGTTATCGACGATGAAAACTGCCAACAAGTTATCTAATATCTTGTCAACTTTATCGTCCAAAACAAATTTGAATGTCCTCGTATAGAATAGCAGTGCTTGTCAAAATCTACTTTAATTTTCTTTTGTACAAGCTAAAAAGAAGGGGCGTTAATTTCCTCCTATCACCCAAGAAAATCTCCTCCTCTCATCGTCTTCAAACTCCCAACAAGGCGTAGTTTTGTCACTTAAGACTTATGTGACTATGTACCCTTCCCAACATAAAGTTTCTGTCATTGATTTTCTTTTGGGGTAAAACAGGAAATATAATAAGAACTAGATGAATAATTATCAATATCTGTATTCCAACCATCTGAAAAGCACATGAGAAAGATTCCATCAAACCTTCCCGAAATTTCACTATCGCTTTCTATTCCTGTGGAAAAATTGGTCTATTTTATACGACATTTCTTTTAATGACAAATAAACTAAAAAGAATTGACTACCATAAACTTCTGTGAGAGGTGCCCGTGGTGTAATGGTTATCGTCGACCCGGCGACACGAGTTCAAATCCAGGACGAGACTGATTGCATTTCACATAGAACTAATACCCTTGGGAAAGGTATGAATCCAATTACTCTCCCTCCAGCTATGGGTAAATAGTAGGGCAGACTAGGTTCTTCAGCCTTGGTGAGGCAACTAGTCAAGGAGAAGGAAAACTCTGAATTCAAACCTGTTAAACTCCTCTCAGAAAATTGATCTTGTGTCATATCCTGCCCGAGTTTCGACCTTACCCTTGATGTTATAAGTGATTATTCGCCATTATGATGTGACTAAGTAGTCAGATTTTGGGCGACTATTCACAGCTTTCAACCCACAAATTGAAAATCTACATTTTTAGCGGCTCTTTTCAGTTTTCTACCCTTGAAAAATAAGGGATATGATTGGTTGATTTGTATCAAGCGGACCAATGAAAGCCGGATGATATAAACAAAAACAAAAAAAAAAAAATTGAAAATACTCATATTTTTTTTTCAATAAAAGTATTATCACAAATGTTATCGACCGAAATTAATTTAATCATAAAAATGATCGATAATATGAAATATAACGTATCAACATAGAAAAGTTTGTCAAATAGTGTATTATGATTTAAATGTAAACAATTTATTTTCTGAGATTCAGGGGTATGGCCAAATTCCGAATGAAATTAGTAATAAATATAAAATAAAAAAATTGAAATGTTTATGACATTAATTTTTAAAATGTTTAAGCCAAATAATACGTTATGTAAGAGTTAGTAATTTCGATTGCTACACCATTAGTAATGAGTTCGATAATCGACGTGTAAAAAGAGTAGAAAAGCATAACGTGTCAAAAAGTGTACTAAATTATGACTCTTAGACAAGAGTGTAAAATTATGATATGTTGAATGAGTGTAAAATTAAGTCTCTTAGACAAGAAAGGGTATATCAGACGGGGTGTTTCGTACAGTGTCACACGATGGTCCAATAAACACAGTCTCGACCTCTTTTATTTCTGTTCTTTGAACTGGTGGGATGTCAGTCGGTCTATGGAATTCATACATACGTACGAATTAAGCATAGACTAACCTCACAAGTAAAATCAACAAAATCAACCTCCATCACAAAATGAAATTCATAACTCTATGCATTAAATATATTGTTTGGATGTGAATATCAATTAATATTTATTTACGGAAATAAATCCCCAATAATTTTCGAATTAATAATAAAATATCAAAAATCTTAAAAACATTCAAATGATTCTTAGAATATAATTGAGGAGGATAAAAAAAAAAAAGCTAAATGACAAATCGGACTTTTATGTCAATAAACCAAATTGTATCGACTCAATTAAAAAATTAACAATTAAAAAAAGAGTTAATTAATTCACATTATTTCTATTTTGATATGTTTTTCTTTACGTTTTTCATTGTTCTTTTTTCTTTTCGTTCATCTTGATACATATTTTATTTTTCTTTCTAGCTATCACTTTTTTTTTTGTATTCGTTCTTTCTTTGTTTTCTTTAGCTTTATCTTTATTCTTTCTTTCTTTCTTTCTTTGCATGGTTGTTTATCTGGGGTTTTTTTCTTTCTCTTTTCTTCGGTGGAACTATTTTCAATAAACAACTCCATTTATGGAAATTTGAAGAGTCTGGTGAACTTACTCTTGAATAAAGAAAGAAAGATAATTGTTGGTGTGTGACGTTATTCGAACTTCCATCACTCTATTGCATTCAATTTCGGATTCATACTCTCTTTAAAAGCTAAACCTCTCCCCTATACCTTTCAAAAATGAGTTATATACGATTATTACAGACGTTCGTTAGAAACTACTTTGGCATTTAATAATTAACAATGGTTGATATACTATTAAAAAAGGAAGAAACCAATAAAAATATCACAATCACTTACGTGTAGGAAATTGCAGACAGATAGAAAAATCCCCCCCCCACTTTCTCACAGAAGATTTAGTGGGCAGCTAGTTGCAGTTTGTTAGTCATTCGAAAAAAAAAATCTCGCAAACATTCGATGTATCCAGTGTTAGCGAGCTCAGAAAACAAAAGTGCCATCTTCGTGGTTTGAGAATTGATGGATTCTTTTCCATGTGCTTTTCACATTGTTGGAAGACAAATGTCGATATTTACTTACGTAGTTCTTATTTAGCACATGTATTTTTCGGGGAAAAAGCAATTTATTGCTAAAACTTTCTGATGGGGAGGGTTTGAAATTGTATTAGCGTAAAGTGACAAAACAGCAACTTTTTAGGTGTCTGAGGACCTTATTAGTGAGAGATTGCAGATAATCAGAAAAAAATCTTCCCATTTCTCTTAGCTAGTAAAATACGTAATTTTAAACTGCATTAAAAATGAAGAAAATCACCTAAACAAACTCTTATCTCGTTGATTGAATGTATGTATTACATTTTTATTTAATTCTTTGGTAAACCGAAATAAAATGAAAATAAAATTTCATTGGTAGAACATATCTGTAAGAGTACATTTAAATTTGTATTAGACGATAAAGTTGACAATAAATAAATTAGTCTGTTTGTTGTTTCCATTGTCGAGAAATATAAATAATGAAATTTCAGTAAAAAAAATTGCCAAAAGAACAAGTGAAATGAACACTGATTACAGAGAATTAGTTATACTCAATATTTAACTTTATACAAAAATAGTTGAGAAAATGAACTTACTTACCAGTGGGCAATATACGTGAATTGAAGTTCGATAAAAAAAAATCGGTTGTCCAAACCAAAATAGAAGTTTTAAGCAGGTTCGATGGATGAAGCTAGCAGTATTGTTTTCGTATTTATTAGATTCTTGGTAGAAAAATATTTTAATACATATTACCAAAATTAAAAAGCGAGAGATTTTGACCTTTTTAAATGTAATTTAGAATATATTCTTATGGATTAAATTGTTTGAATTAACAATGAAATATAATTTTTTTTCTTTTTAATTAACCTTTGAATCATGAAACAACAAAAACAAGTAAAGAAACATATTTGACCCCGCGCCAAAACACAGAAGATTCCTAATTATTACATTTTAATCATTTACATGCTCTGAAATTTCAAAAATTTTGAAATAATATACAATATTGTTCTACCCAGTATTTTTTGACTTTATTATTTCTTCCAACATTTTTGACTTGAATTCTATTTGTAGCTTAATCGTCTAAGGATGTGGATAATAAAGGAGAAGAAAATTATGTTTCATTGACTTTTTTAGAATGATGTTTCATTGGACGAAATTTTTTTCTACAGAAGTCCGCATGAGAAAGAAAAGAAAAAAGTAAGATGGACATACATTTTCTGGAAATATATTACCATTGTTAAGCGTTTGATCATCCATAATTTTGATTGACGTGGATTTTGGTGATTGTACTAGTGAGGTTAGTTGATGCTTAATTCGGACGTAATTATGAATTGCATCGATTTGGCTTCTTGAAAGGTTTAGGAATGAGAAGAAAAAATATGATAAACACTTTCTTATACAGAAGAACAGATAGAATAATATACATACCAACTGGCTTAAGAATTCATAAACATGCCGTAGTAGCTAGAAATAGGACCACATTGCTCGATGAATAAGCAGTTTATAGAAGTGGTACAAATTATAAAGAAAAATCCTTCTTGATGGGGGAATTTTGAATAGCCAAGTGGCTTAAACTTTTCTGGTAGGGACCGAGACACGTCCTACCTGAACAGAAATAAAAGAGGTCGAGACTGAGTCTATTGGACCATCTACGAGACATCCGAGTGTTATGCCCATTCTGTAAGGGAGATAATAAATTATTTTCTCCCTACCAAGCTGAAACGAGTAAGGGCTGGGTTTATTTAACCATCTGAAATCAAAAAAATGAATTATAGTATTGGAAAAATACACTAACAATCATCACTAATATTAAATTGTTCCATATGACAAGATTTATAAATTCAATTACCATGGCCAGAAAATCGAGCAAGCACTACATGTGACGTAAGGACCCACTGGGTAGCTGTTTTGACCTTATAAGGTCCCATCAACATTGTATACGTGATCTCCCCCTGTGTAGATCGAACCACCGACCACAGAACACATTCTTTGGTCAGTAGAGAGATGTGCACCAGTAGCTCAGTGGTAGAGTTTCTACTACTGAGCTAAAGTTCTACATCGCTCACAAGCGTTGCCTAAAAATGTATGAAGCTTTACTTTTATTTCAATTCTTAATATATAAGACAGAGTCAGATGTGTAAGTCATTAAACAGATTGTTAAGAAAACTTCATCTTCTTTTTTCACTTCTTAATTTTTCATTCTTTTCACACTCTTATTACACGTCTTCATTTTACACATCTTTTAACACGTCATAATTTTACATTCTGGTTTATACGTCATAATGTTTTACTCTTTTTTACCCGTCATAATTTTCCCCTCATTTTTATATGTTATCATTTTTCACTTATTTTTGCATGTCATAATTTTGTCACAGGGCCGATAAATACGTCGATCACGCAATCTTTTCAAAGAGAATGTAATATGTCACAAAACTAGGCAAGACTGACAAAGACAAAAGAATAAATTTGAAAGGCTAACTTTTTGTTTGGCGAATCGTACGAACAATGGGTGTTTGTTGGTCTGATTGTTTATCAAGGTTATCAAATTTCCTGGTGCAATGTACATAGAGAATACTGTTTTGATGTATATGAGTGTAGATATGTATATATGAATATTTTTGTGGATTCGAGTGCACATATACGTACATATATACTTATGAATATATATATATATATATATATATATATATATATATATATATATATGGGGGGGTGAAATAAACTTTTTCTTGTCAATAAAATTAATTTTTCGGACTTACAAAATCATCCACAAACTGAATATTCGTTTCGTTCCTGAAATCCCAAGCTAAATAATGCATGATAAGAATTTTGAAGAATAAACCATTCAAAATAAGTTTTAAAAATAAATAAAAATATTAATAATGAATTTTTTTATTCTCCGCAAGACAATAGTGTCAAAAAATTATAAACCTTTTAACATTCTATATTTTAGAAAATACTGTATATACCTTCAATCAGTCAGATGAGAATTCTTCTCCAATCAATTTTTTTTATTTTCTTAAGCACTGAATTTTTTTTACTTGTTTTAATTTTCCATTAATCGTCATTATTGTAAATTATTCCACATGATAAGATTTCCTTTTATTTTAATTCCAAATTCATAAGAGTGATTCAAATGTGTAAGTCATTAAATTGATTGTTAAGAAAACTTAATCTTCTTTTTGCACATCTAAATTTTTCATTTTTTTTCACACGTCATAATTCTATACTCGTAGTACACGTCTTAATTTCACACTTCCTTTAAAACCTCATGATTTTACTCACTTTTGTATACGTCATAATTTATTACACTTTTTTATACGTCATACTTTTATACTCTTTTTATAGGTCATCATTTTACGCTCATTTTGGCACGTGTTGTGAATATAAAAAAGAAAAGAAATTTAACAGAATATGTTCAAAAGACAAGAATCCCCCGACAGGAAGTTGGAACTACGCATGCCTAAAAACATACCTAAGAGCACGAAACAGAAACTCTCTATATTTCTGCAGTGACCTATTTTGAGCTGCTGATGAGGGAACCATGTGCCCATTTAGTGGCACGTTGGTTCACCCTTACACTAGTAACAGCCGAATCAGTTTACAGCACCCTATATAAAAGTAATGAATTTAAATATATCAACCCACGACTAAAAAACACTGAATTTGGATAGATCAACCCCGAAAACAACTTGTGAATTTCAACTCCTGATTTGGGAGAAACGACGGTTCTCAAATAGTCTAGGAAAACATTCCTTGCAACCGAGTAGACATGCAAAAACTCAAACGAAATAAAGTTGAAATTCAATCGATATCTCCACTCTCCATCTTCCTGCCATTTTCTTCTTTTGCAGCTTTCACAGACAAGAAGACGTCAGCGAATTAAGATGGAGCCAGCAGAAATTAACGAAGTCAAATATCAATAACCAACAACGACAAAAATATTCTGAAGTCCCGTATACGTCATAATTTTGTTGTAGGGCCGATACATAGGTCGATTAGTCAAACTTTTGTAAGGAGGGATTTGACACGAAACTAGGCTAGGATGACAAAGAAAATATAGTAAATTTGAGATGCCAACTTTTATTTGGCAAATAGTACGAATGAAGTGTTTTTGTTGGTCTGTTCGGGGTGCAGGGATCACAAAGTTGCCAGCTACGTGTGTTTTGTTTCCGGAGTAAAAGTTGCTGATTTCCCCGAAATTTCTTGAAATGCAAGAATCATCGATAATCTAGAGATGACAGCGTGCCGGGATGCAGATATCATCTTGTCTCGTGTTAATAGTTAGTTTTATAACCCTAAAAAAGGCAGTAAAATAAGAGGACAAAGAATAAAGACTTTTGATGTAACATTGAAAAGCGATGAAAAAAACTTGTGTTATTTTAGCCCTGAAAAGACAGGAAAAAGAGAAAACTATGTTAGATAGTGACTTGAAGACCCCTTTTTGACATGATGCGCAATTTGGGTGGGGGAAATAACAGGAAATAGACCGGTTCCCTATATTTGGATAGCTACTTAAAGACCCCATTCGTACATCCCAGTTAATGAAAGGTAAAGAAATGAAAAAGATTATATTTTTGGACATCAACATTTTTCTTTTCCCTGTAAACAACAGCTGGAGTAACGGTTGGACCTTTATGTAAGATGACTATAAACATTGTTCCTGTAGCACTAAAAAGGATATATATATATATATATATATATATATATATATATAGAACAAATCTATCTATCTGAGACCATTCCGGGCATTTTACTCGGATTCAATTAAATTAAATAGCCACGGCATATATGTCCGTCTGTCAGTCTTTCGTTGCCTGTTATATATATTTATTTGTATATCTATCTACTTATCTCACTATTAATCTCTTATGTATATGCGTCTATAAAGTCACCTCAATTGGGAAAAATCTATTGGATTATTCTTTAAAAAAAAGTTGAGATATTTCATAGTAACCTCTCTTGTAATTATGTTCATTCCATAGACAAGAATGTCTTCAAAAATACCTTTTGTATGTACAATTAGAAAACCGCTGTAGTACGGCTACTTCCCGCTCATTTTTGTTGTTGTTCAAAACAGAATGAGAAAGAACTTTACATTTAAGTATGCATATAACGTATAACGAAAACCAAGAAAAAAAAAGACGAATCAGATATTCAGCTCCTTCATTTCCTTTTGTTCGTAAACTACTTTAAGATACACATGTTCAGATTTTAAATAAGCTTTTTGTGTTGGAAAGACGCAAGACGTCATTTAATGTCATTCAGTCAATTTTAAGAGAAAAACGTTGAAGACTGTAAGAAATATGTTTGATAATCTACAATTATCTTATCCTTTAGTTCCACTAAAGTCAGAAATGAAACAGACATCATCGTTTCTACAATGAGCTATAATTTTCTTGTTCGAAACATTCTCGAATTAAACGTTTGAATCATCAGTGGAGACGTGAATGATCGCATAGGCAAATGAAAATGTAATAAAATCTTTGCTGAACTCACCGAATAGAAATGAAGAATATATAACAGAGACCTTTTTTTTTTTTCGAAAACAGACTTGTATGCCTAAACAGTAAAAGACAAGAAAAGAAGGGAAAACTATGGACTTACATCTGCGCAGAAAGAAGAAATAAACAGATAAATCATCCCGTTATGACAGGTAATCACTTATTAAAAAGAAAATCAATGGATGGTAAGTGTAAGAAACAAAATTGCAACCACTGTACAACGATCGTCTCATGTTACAGTCACAATAAAGTCAGTGATGAAACGCACATCATCACATTCTAAAATGAATCTGACTTTTAATAAACGAATCCATTTATTGAAATTAAAGAAATCTGGCGATTTCTTCTTTGAATAGAGAAAGAAAGATCATTTTTGTACTATAAGGAAGAAGAAAGATTTGTGAAAAGAAGACAATTTTAAAATTTTACTGAAGTGAAGAAATTTATGAAAATTTATTTATCTGAAGATAAAAATTGTAATAATTAATGCTAATATTGTTTTTTGTGAGTGAGGGAGAAATCATTGACCCATAGATGAGACCGTAACAAATACGACCACACAGGTTTTGTGTAGATCGAGGATTAATGGCCATAAACATGTGCTTCTTACAACCCAAACCTTCAGAAATTAAGCCTCACCATCAATTTGTTGAGGACTCTTAGCCCTCTGCAAGAGGATATGGTGTGAATTTAGTTGTCAAAAAAAAAATCACCCACGTATTTATGGCTACAGAATATAGTGAAATATTTTGGGGTGATTTATCCTAGAAATTTTAAAGAACTGACATTCAGTCAAATAAAGAAGATTATTCTAAAGAATAATGAACTCTAAAACAAGTTCTTTTGTAATGGAAGATTTAAACATGCAAGAAAAAATTCAGAGCTTAAGAAAAGAAGAAATGTCTATTGAAGAAGAATTGAGATTGTTCTCATACAAAATCTGAAAAATAAATTTTAATGACAAGTGAAAGTTTATACAACACACACACATACACATATATATATACACACACACATGTATGTATGGATATATACACGCATATATACATTTTTTTTCACACACAGAGACATACACTCACAATAATATATAAATATATATATATATATTGTCATCCACGGAGAAAATTTGACATTGTAGCAGGAGTACTGCAAGGAGACACACTAGCCCTATACCTATTTATTATCTGTCAAAACTACGTGCTTAGAACATCGATTGATAAAATGAAAGAAAACGGTTTCAAGTTGACAAAGAAAAGCAGCAGAAGGTACCCAGCAAAAACAATTACCGACGATGACTACGCCGATGTCATAGCTATTCTGTTAAATGCACCCGCCCAAGTCGAAACCCAAGTGTATAGTCTGGAACGAGCCACTGCAGGCATCGGCCTCCATGTCAATGCACACTAAATGGAATACATGTGCTTTAATCAAACAGGTGACACTTCCACACTAAGCAGTAGCTATACGGCCACCGACCACCAATCACGAAAACTATCAAAGTAGGACGAACCCGGTATGCAGGACACTGTTGGAGAAGTATAGACGAGCTTATAATTGATGTTCTCCAAATGACCCCTTCACATGGCTGAGCAAAAGCAGGGCGACCAGCTGGAAACCTACATACAGCAACTCTGTGAGGATACGGGGTGTAGCCCTGATGACCTTCCGGAAGCGATGAACGATAGGGAGTAGTGGCGAGAGAGGGTAAGGGATATCTGTGCTGATGGCACGACAAGATGATGATGATGATGTTTTATATAATATTTCATGAACCTCACATTTAGTTAACGATAAATAAATAATTAAATAATTGGTATCTATAATATGAATCAAGATAAAAAGGGTTACAGTTATAACAAACAGTGATAAATGAGATTGAACATTGATCCATTTTCATATGAGTCCGTCATCTGATTATAAGCAGATGCCCAAGATTGACTTATTTTCAACAATGGCGGCTATTTTGGTTTTAACGTGGGTACCGTACTTTTCTGAGAGAACAGGTTCTGGAGAACAAGTACACAAAATTTGGTGCTTGTACCACCAAGTAAAAGAATAATTCAATAATTTACTACACCATACCAGATTTCATAGCGATTACAGCCGATGAGACCATATGTAGTTTTTATCATAGAGAAAAATGCCCCTCCTCTTTCTGGTGGAAATTTTCAATGGCCAATTTTTTGCACTTCGTTAGTCATTCAAAAAATTTCGCAGTCTATCGACCAAGATGTCTTCATGGTTAGCAATGTCAGACAACGAACGTGTGATGTCTTTGTGGTTGGAGAATTTATGTTTTTTTGTTCTTTTCGCTTTGTTGAAAGACAAATGTCGATATTTACTTATTTAGTTCTTATTTAGCATATTGCATTTGTCACGAAAAAAAGCAGTTTATGGTTAAAACATTCTCATGAGGAGGGTACGAAGTTTTATAAGTGTTAAGTGACGAAACTGCACATTTTTGGCGCCTGGGGATGTTGTATATTATAGAATGTGAACGAGAAGAAATCGCCATCACTTTTCTTAACTAGTAAAATCTGTAATTTTTAAATGGATAAAAAAAAATGAAGAAAATCACCGACACGAAATCTTATCTTCATGGTTAAATATAAGCCTAAAGTTTCTATATAATTCTAATGTAAACATACATGGGTGACACTTATCTGTAAAAGCGGAATTAAATTTATTTTAGACGATCAAGTTGACAATGAATAAACTAGTTAGTCGTTTTCAAAATCGATAAATATAAACAATGAAAGTTCACTAAAAAACTTACCAAAAGAACAACTGAAATGAACAATGATTACAGATAATTAGTTATACTCCGTATTCAAAATTATTAGATGTTTGAGAAAAAGTACTTACGTTAAAATGGCTAATATACGTGAATTGAAGTTCAATGAAGAATCAGTGGTCCCGACCAAAATATCGCTTTTAAGCAGATTCTACGGATGAAGCCAGCAGTATTGTTTTCGTATTTATTTGATTCTTAGTGGAAAAATATTTTAATAAAAAATATTAAAATTAAGAAGCGATAAGTTTTTCCTTTTAGAATGTGATTTAGAATATCTTCTTTAAGACTGAAGTTGTTGTTTGAATTAAAAAGGAATTTTTTTTCTATTTTTAACTAATTTTCCTTTCTTCAAGAGACAAGACAAAAACTTATAAAGGAACGTTTTGGACTCTCCCAGCCCTACTCACGAATCGTAATGCTTTTGATCATCCATACTTTAAAAAGAAAACTATTTGTGGCAATAAACTTTCATTGTTTATACTTATCAAATAGGAAAACAACAAACTATTTTATTGTCAACTCTTTTCTCTGAAACACATTTAAGATCGAAATATCATTTTTATCCTACACAACCATCACGAATAGTCGCAGAGAGTGTGAGTGTGTGTGTGTGTGTGTGTGTGTGTGTGTGTGTGTGTGTGTGTGTGTGTGTGTGTGTGTGTGAGAGAGAGAGAGAGAGAGAGAGAGAGTAAGAGAGAGAGAGAAAGAGAGACCGAGTCATCTCCCTGGAAAAGGGATTCGAGTCTTGTACTCGATTTAACGAAGGAAATAATTTTTGTATACATGATTTATTCGGTCGATTATATTTCTTTTCTTGTCTATTCGTAGAATAATATTCTAAGAACCATTTGACCATGTTTTTAATTAAAGATTTTTTTCCATTTTAATATTTCGTATATTATTGGGGATTTATTTTTGTAAATAATGATCAATTAACGTTTCCATCCCCCAGAGAGTATGCTTAATTCGTACGTAGTTATGAATTCTATTGAATGATATACGTGGATTTTGGTGATTGTACCTCTAGGCTAATTTGGTGCCAGGGGGAATATTCAGTCGATTCCCCACTCCCCTCAAAAAACAATATTAGCCTTAGTATATCCCAATGATACTCTAACAGTGAGTAAACGGAAATAAAGATGAGTTCATTTACATATTTAGAAAGATTTACTCTATACATGATATGCCTAAAATAAGTAGAAAAACAGTAAAAAGTTTTTATTGATTGAGTGCAGAACAATAAATAATTTGGGGCTACTATTCACAGCTTTCAACCCACAAATTGAATCTCGACATTTTTTCTGGCTCTTTTCAGTTCTCTCCCCATTAAAAATAATAAGTTTGACTTATAATATTGACTGAAAGCGTGAATTGCTATTAATAGGTAAGTGATCCTATAGAAACCTGATCGCTCCGATCATCTAAAATGGGATGTTTTGCTTTTTTTCTAAGTTTTTTCAGTTTAGTTTCTGCTACTGTTTGATAGCTTTCGACTAAATGTAGGTCTTTTAACAGCAGCTAAAAATATGGCCAATCATCTCGTTCCAATTATATTAGTTTCTCGATGAGAGCTCTGTAATTGGGTGATTGCTTTTTCTGATGGTGGTCACTCTTTATGCTACAGTGGCGTAAGTATTTGTAACTATTCAGGTCTCTACTATCCTCCTTTTTTCAAAAATATTATATTTGTATTATACTTGATTTCTACTATTTTCCCGCCTCTTTTATATATATCTCGAGATCTTTAAAATGTGGGCTAGTTTCCTTACCCGTTTTAGCATTTTGTTTTGTTTTGACAGTTTTCTTCCATTTGGTCTGGGACCTTTTGCAAAAACTTTTACATGTTGGACGTTCTATGTAACTCTCAATGTAGTGTCCATCTTTATTACATTAAAGGAACATCAAGGAAACGGGGATGTACCGTATCTAATTTTAATTTCCTTAACGGGAGTAAAACAGATTTCATGTATTTTAAACTAGATTGAGCTATGTCCACGTTATCTAGCAGTTCAAATTATCTCATCTATTAAAAGTGATGTTAAATACGCCTAATGAAGTCGTGAATTTCTATTGAGAGGTAATGTTTCTAATATTTGCTGAAGATCATATCATTTTAGGTTTCATTTAAAAAGAAAGCATATTTTCTGATCGAAACTATGACAAAAGCGCCTCCAAAATAACCTGTTAACAGTTTGTTTTACCTAGTCGATTTTCCGCTCAAAGAAGTTTATGGTGGTCCATTCTTTTTAGTTCATTAGTAATTAAAAGAAATCTTGTATATAATAGACCAATTTTTCTTCAGGAACAGTGGGTGGTGTGTTAAAAACGATTGTGAAATTTCGGGAAGGATTGATGGAATCTTTCCCATGTGCTTTTCAGATGGTTGGAAGGCAGATATTGATAATTATTCATCTAGTTCTTATTATATTTCATATTTTGCCCAAAAAGAAAAAAAAAAGAAAATCAATGTCAGAAACTTTTTTTCGCGAGGTTCCATAGTCGTATAAGTCTAGGAGACAAATCTACGACTTGTTAAGAGTTTGACGCTGTTTAGAGGAGGAGATTTTCTTAGGTGATAGGAAGAAATTGATCCCCTTCTTTTTAGCTTGTACAAATGAAAATTACTATAGATTTTGACAGGCAGTATTATTCTATACGAGGACATTCAAATTTGTTTTGGACGATAAAATTGACAAGAAATTAAATAACTTGTTTGCAGTTTTTATCGTCGATAAATGTAAACAATGAAATATCAGTAAAAGATATGCCAGCAGAACAACTAAAATGGACAATGATAAGGGAGAATTAGTTTTACGCAATATTTAACACGAAATATTCATTATTGAATAGTCACCCAAATTTACTGACTTACAAGTTCGTAACATACGTGAACTGAGATCAATATAGAATTGATTGTTTTGGAGAAAATATAGTTTTCTGTCAGGCTGGGCTGATTGAGCCAGCAGTAATAATTTACTAAGCGTTTTGCTTAATGATTCACAAGGTCATAGAAAATGGGGCAACTAAGGAGAATAGAACTCGTTCGTGAAGGTTTGTTAGTCTACCTAGCTAACGATTACACTACCAGAAGCGCCCTGATTAAGCCAACAGATTATTTATTTCATAAATTCCAAGACTTAGGCACAATTTTTATGGTGGGCCTCAGTAGAAAAAATATTTTCCAATGAAAAACCACACTAAAAAGTCTAATCAGTCAAAGTTATTTATTTCTTATTTTTATATCAATTTAAAACCTCCAATAAAAATGTTTAATCTCAATTTTAGTCTCCTTTATTAACCAAATTCTTAGACGATTAAGTTACAAAAAATAATAAAATCAAAAATTGCCGGGAAGAACAATAATCTACGTTATTTTACCATATTTGCAATTTCTGAGGACATATATGATCAAAATGGAATAATTAGCCATTTCTTTTGGGTGGAAGTGTCAATAAAGTTCCTTTATTAGTTTCTGTGTTGTCTCATGAAGAAAGCAAAGGTTAATTAAAAACTAAAACTAAAATAAAACAATTTTGCATTTTTAAGTCAAACAATTTAATTCTTAAATAAGATGTTCTAAATTAAATGAAAAAAGAAAAATTGTGTCACTTCTTAATTTTAAGAATTTATATCATATTTTTACCAAGAATCCAATAAATACGAAAACAATAATGCTGGCTTCATTTGCCAAAGCAGCTTGATGGCTACATCTTTTTCTGGACATACGATTCTTTATTGAACTTCAATTCACTTGTAAGTAAGTACATTTTCTCAACTACTTAATAATGTATAATGTTAAATGTGGATTATGACCAATTCTCTGTGTAATCATTATTCATTTCAATTGTTCCTTTGGCAATAATTTTATTGTATATCTGTTGTTTATATTTATCGACTATGAAAACAACAAATAAACAATTTTAATTAACAACTTTTTCGTCCGAAACAAAATGAAATGTACTCTTACTTATAAGTGTCACGTATGAAAATTTCCTTTCATTTTATTTTAGTTTACCTAAGAATTACATACATATGTTATACTTACATTCAACAAACGAGATAAGAGTTTGTGTCAATGATTTTCTTCATTTTTTATGCAGTTTAAAATTACGTATTGTACTAGCAAAAAAAACGTTGGGGGATTTTTTCCTTCATCCACAGTATCCTACACACAACATTCTCAGACGCCCACCAAAAATATTGGTCTTCCAAACAAACGAAAAGTACATGGGAAGTATCTATAAATTCTCCAACTAGCAAGACATCACACTTTCATTTTCTGACCTCGCTAACCCTGAAAATATCTTCGTCGATAGTGTACGAGATTTTATTGAATGATTAACGAACTGAAAAGAAATGACCACCGGAAACATTTGTGAGAAAGACAGGGAGCCTGTTTTTCTATCCGTCCCTAATTTCCTACGCTTAATTGATGGTGATATTCCTTATTGGTATTTTCCTGAAGACATCTTGTTTGATAGTGTGGGAGATTTCTTTGAATGACTAACTGCAAAGAACTGACCACTGCAAACTTCCATGACAATGAGTTTTTTTTAAATTCTTTTGCAGTTTCACACTCGAACGTTATTGTGATATTTCAAATTGGTTTCTTCCTTTTTTTAATAGTATAACAACCATCGTGGTTTATTAAGTACTAAAAAATTCCTGGGGAAGGACAATAATAATCGTGTTTAACTTATATAGACGGGAGTCTTTCAAGAAGAAACGGTTGAAAGCGAACCAGAACAAGAGTGGCATACAATTAGAGTACACAGAACAAGACTTTGTTTGAAAAAAATGAAAGAAATTAACATCAATATCCTCGTGGGAACCAGATATCATATGTGGAGAAGGACTATGAGATTCTTCTGACTTAGTCAGTTAAACAACACGATATTATTAAGCTCTTATTTGGCTTGGTAACTAACGTAAGACTTTTGCAAAATCCTTGGCTGTTTGACTTAGTGCAAAATATATATAGAATCCACTTTAATACTCGGCATTATTCTATATAGTCTTTGAACATTTTAAAAGTTTTATATTACTTTACAGTTTTTTCTTTTAATAATGATTTAACTACAATTCTCTTCACTGTTGTACAGCTAAGAAACGAAAAAAGACAATTCAAACGTCTCTCCAAAGTTGTCCATGCAATAAAAAGCATCTTGATTGGCAGACCAATATGATGTAACTAAGTAGCCATTGGTCTAATGAGTAGAGTGTTCGCCAATGGTCTGTGAGACAAGGGTTCAATCCCAGCTTGAGTCATACCAAAGACTCGAAAAATAGCACTTTGTGCCACCTTGTTTAACACACAGCATTATAAGGGTAAAGTGAAGCAATCTAAGGAATGGAGTAGCCCACTCCCCTACACGTAGCTGTAGTAGCTATTGAAAAAGGAAGTTTTCCAGTCACCCTCGATTAAGGTCGCCAACTTTACCTACTTTACTTTTTAGTAGTCACACATTGGGCGACTATTCACAGCCTTGCACCCAAAAATTGAAAATATCCATTTTTGGCGGCTCTTTTCCCTTCTCTACACATGAAATAATAAGTGACCTGATTGGCTGATTTGCATCACGTGGACTAATGAAATACGGATAATCTGAACAATAAAATATAGAAAATACTAATTTTTTTCCAAGAAAAGTGTATTATCAAAAACATTATTGACCGAAATAAATTTAATAATAAGAAATGATCGATAAGATGAAATATAACTAATTATCTTAGAAAAGTTCATGAAATAGTGCATCATTGTTTAAATATAAACAATGTATTCTCTGAAATTGATGAGGTATTACCAAATTCCAAACGAAATTTGGAATAAATGTAAAATAAAATTCTAATGTTTATGCCATTAATTTTTAAAGTGTTCAAACCAAATAACACGTGATGTAAGGGTTAGCAAACTTGATTGCTACACCATTAGGAGTGAGTTCGATCCTCACTTTGCGCCTCATATTTGTGCTTAGTATAAACTATAAGGAAAACTGCCGTTATACTTCACTTCAATCTTGTTTGTATTATAAACATCAACACACACATATACATAACTAACTTATTCGAACATCGCTACTTTCTATTGCCTTTTCCTCATTTGTTTTATGTTATAAATGAATATTTGCTTAAACATTCTTTGAATATTAAAGATACTTTGTCTTTTAATAGTACGGATGTTTCTCGTGCCTGATCATGATACAGTAATAATTTATTATACGATGTCTCAGGCAGGAAGACTTTTTACCACTTTGTACTTTGGCATAATGGTTAGAGTGTTCGCCAATGGCCCTTGAGATCTGGGTTCAATCCCAAGTCGAGTCATACCAAAGACTCAAAAAATCGTACTTGATGCTATCTTGCTTAACACTCAGCATTATAAGGTACTATCAAGGGTAAAGTGGAGCAATCCAGGGAAAGGAGTAGCGCCCTCCCCTACACCTTGGTGTAGTAGCTATCGAAAAGGGATCCTTCGGGTTACCCTCGACTACGGTCGCCAACTTTACTTACTTACTTCTGGTATGTATATCATATATGTCAAAAATCTTTTTATATGTAAATGAACTGCTCTTGATTTCCTTCCGTTTATTAACTGTGAAAATATCATTGCATATATTAATGCTAATATTGGTTTTTAGTGAATGGGGAAAATTAAATTGATCCATAGATGAGACTGTAACAAATACGACCACGTAGGGTTTGTGTAGATCTAGGATTAATGGCCATAAGCGTGTGCTTCTTACTACCCTTACCTTTAAAACAGAAGTCTTCCCATCAGATTGTTGAGGAGTCTTAGCTCCCTGCCAGGTGATATTTTGGGAATACAGAGGTGAAAATGAAATCACCGATATATTTATGACAACAGCCTGTTGTGAATTTTTTCTGGGTGATTTATCCGAGAGAATTTTCAGAAATGACCTTCAATCAAATACAAGAGATTATTTTAAAGAATATTAAATTCCAGAAGAAGTTGGTCAGTGATGTACGAAGTAGATTTATGGCAAGAAATATTCAGTGCTTCGGCGCGCACGCGCGCACTCTCTCTCTCTCTCTCTCTCTCTCTCTCTCTCTCTCATATTTGTAATATCGCAAATCCTGTGTTTTACCGACTAAAAAAAAAATAAATGATATTAAACAGTGATCTAATTACGACCACAATGGAAACTTTTTTCTTTTCCCCTTTTATTCCATTTTATATCCTCATATGCGGAAAAAATATAAAAAATGAAAAAATAAATTTAAAAAATAAAAAAAAAACCTTAAGAAATTCACTTTCCCTATTTATCACTTTCCCTATTTATCACTTTCCCTATTTACCTACAAATCATTGACGCTCGAAACACTGATCAAGAAATATTAATTTTTAAAAGATCTGAAAATTGTTTAATTGAAAGACAAAATTCGAAAAATTCATTATTTCTTTTTCCATTGGCTAAAAAGAAAATAATCCTTTATACAATTTCAGTTTCTCTCCGATTAAAATTGATTAATCAAAATAGGACGACAATTGAAAACATTTTTCCCCACTTTTACCTTCTCTTTTTCCTTTTTACCCTCCCCCATGATTAAAAAATATTTAAAAAAATTTTTTTAAATAGCTTTTATCATATTTTATGTTTTACCCAAAAAGAAAAAAAGTGAAATCATAAGCAGAAACTTTGTTTGTGAGGCTACATAGTCACATAAGTCTCTAGTGATAAAACTACGCCTTGGGAGTTTGAAGACGTTAAGAGGAGATTTTCTTAGGTGATAGGAAGAAATTACACACCCTTCTTTTTAGCTTGTACAAAAGAAAATTAAAGTAAATTTTGACAAGCAGTATTATTATATACGAGGAGATTCAAATTTGTTTTGGACGATAAAGTTGACATGAAATTAAATAACTTGTTTGTAATTTTCATCGTCGATAAACGTAAACAATGAAAGATCAGTAAAAGATTTGCCAACAGAACAACTAAAATGGACGGTGATGAGGGAGAATTAGTTTTACGCAATATTCAACACGAAATATACATTATTGAATAGTCACCCAAATTTGCTGATTTATAAGGGCGTAGTATACGTTTAACTGAGATTCAAAGTAAAATTGATTATCCCGAAGAAAATATAGCTTTCAGTCTGGCTAAACTGACTAAGCCAGCAGTAGTAATCTACTAAGATTAATGTGTCACAAGGTCATAGAAAATGGGGGTAACTAAGGAGAATCGAACTCGTTCGTGAAGGATTATTAGTCTACCTGGCTAACAATTACACTACCAGAAGCGCCCTGATTAAGCCAGCAGATTGTTTATTTCATAAATTCCAAGACTTAGGCACAATTTCTATGGTGGGCCTCAGTAGAAAAAATATTTTCCAATGAAAAACCACGCTAAAAAGTCTAATCAGTCAAAGTTATTTATCTATTATTTTTATATCAATTTAAAACCTCCAATAAAAATGTTTAACCTCAATTTTAGTCTCCTTTATTAACCAAATTCTTAGACGATTAAGTTACAAAAATGAATAAAGTCCAAAATTGCCGGGAAGAACAATAATCTACGTTATTTTACCATATTTGCAATTTCTGAGGACACGTATGATTAAAATGGAATAATTAGCTATTTCTTTTGGGTGGAAGTGTCAATAAAGTTCCTTTACTAGTTTCTGTGTTGTCTCATGAAGAAAGCAAAAATTAATTAAAAACAAAAATAAAATAATTTTTCATTTTTAATTCAAACAAAAACTTAAATAAGATATTCTAAATTAAATGAAAAAGAAAAACTGTGTCACTTCTTAATTTTAATGATTTTTATTATAATATTTTTTACTTAGAATCCAATAAATACGAAAACAATACTGCTGGCTTTATTTGCTAAAGCAGCTTGACGGCTATTTGGACATCCGATTCTTTATTGAACTTCAATTCACTTGTAAGTACATTTTCTCAACTATTTAATAATGTATAATGTTAAATGTGGATTATAACCAATTCTCTGTGTAATCATTATTCATTTCAATTGTTCCTTTGGCAATAATTTTATTGTATATCCATTGTTTATATTTATCGTCTATGAAAACAACAAATAAACAATTTTAATAAACAACTTTATCGTCCGAAACAAAATAAAATGTACTCTTACTTATAAGAGTCACCTATGAAAATGTCCCTTCATTTTATTTTAGTTTACCTAAGAATTACATACATATGTTATACTTACATTCAACTAACGAGATAAGAGTTTGTGTCAATGATTTTCTTCTTTTTTTATGCAGTTTAAAATTACGTATTTTACTAGCAGAAAAAAACGTTGGGGGGATTTTTTTCTGTCATCCACAGTATCCTACACACAACCTTCTCAGACACCAACAAAAAATGCAGTTCTGTCATTTAACACATATACAATTACGTACCCTCCCCATGCGAAGAATTTTTGCAATGAACTGCTTTTTTCGTGAAATAAGAACTACGAAAGTAAATATCGATATTGGTCTTACAAACAAACGAAAAGTACATGGGAAGTATCTATAAATTCTCCAACTAGCAAGACATTACGCTTTCATTTTCTGACCTCGCTAACCCTGAAAATATCTTCGGCGATAGTGTACGAGATGTTTTTGAATGATTAACGAACTGAAAAGAACTGACCACCGGAAACATTTGTGAGAAAGACGGGGAGCATGTTTTTCTATCCGTCCCCAATTTCCAAGACATAACAGATTGTAATATTCCTTATTGGTATTTTCCTGAAGACATCTTGTTTGATAATGTGCGAGATTTCTTTGAATGACTAACTGCAAAGAACTGACCACTGCAAACGTCCACGAGAAGGGGGGGGATTTTTTAATGACCAACTGCAAACTTCCATGAGAATGAAGTGGGGGCATTTTTTTCTATCCGTCTCAGTTTACCACTCAAAAGTTATTGTGATATTTCTCAATGTTTTTTTCCTATTTTTAATAGTACAATAACAATCATGATTTATTAAATACTAAAAGAATTCCTATGGAAGGACAATAATAATCGTATTTAACTCATCTCTGAGAGGGGTAGGAGGAGATTCAAAACTTTCCTAAATGCATTCATTCAAAATTGAATGCGATAACGCGATTGGAGTTTGAACGATGTCACATTTGCCTCTCTACCAAGGGCAGTTGTTCCCATTTCCTTAGCAGTTTTCCACCCGGAGAAGGACAATAATAATCATGTTTAACTCATATCTGAGAGATTGGAGTTTGAACGATGTCACAGTCCAGCCCGTTTGCTACTCTACCAAGGGCACTTGTTCTCATTTCCGTCGCAGTTTCCCACCCGGGGAAGGACAATCATAATCGTGTTTAACTCATATCTGAGAGATTGGAGTTTGAACGATGTCACAGTCCAGCACGTTTGCTACTCTACCAAGGGCACTTGTTCCCATTCCTCATTTGAAAAGTTGGGAAGTTAAATTCTACAATATAAAAAAGAAACTAAACATAAAAACAAGTAAAACAAAAACTCATTTCATTTATATTCAATGATCAGTGAATTTTTGGTAAATATTTATAAAACTCAGAATGTTTTCCAAGTGCAGATTATTACAATTTTCAACGACAGGCAAATAAATTTTCTCAAATTTCTGCAGTTCAGTAAAATGTAGGTAATTTATTGACTTTTTTCCTCTAATCTTTCTTTTTCCTAATTTCAAACATTATCTTTCTTTCTCTATTCAAGAGGAAATTCGACAGATTTTTATATTTCATTAAATGGAGTTGCTAATTAAAAATATTTCCACTAAATAATGTCTCAAATATTTCAGTTGGGTGAGTTGAGTAAAGAATTTATTATATTTGCATTTTCCTGTACGATCATTCATGTCTCTACTGATGATTAAAATGTTTAATTTGAGAATGTGAAAAACAAAGAAATTAAAGATCATTGTCGAAATGAGCTTTTCATTTCATTACTGACTTAATGGGACTGAAGGATAAGATAATCCTAGATTATCAAACTTGTTTCTTACTGTCTTTAACCCATTTCACTTTAAATTGACTAAATGACATTAAATGTCGCCCTGTGTCTTTCCATCAGAAAAAGCTTATTTCATATATTCGTCGATTAAAAAGAAATAATACTGGTTACACTTGCCAATATTTAAAATCAGATTTTTCTCATCATATGTATATTATTGTGGTCTATGAAGAGAAGGAAAAGGAGAGGCTGAATATCAGATTCTTCTTTCTTTTCTTTCTTTAGTAATACGCTACATACATACTTAAATGTAATGTAGTTTCCATTTCTATTTTGAATTATAGAAACCATTTAAATGCAAATATAATCCACAAAACTAAACGATTCAGTATTTTTCAAAACTTTATTAACAGTTTCCTTTTGAAATATATGACTTTCTATAAACTACATTTCTTTATAACTCTTCCTTGTCTAAATTGATAGTTTTTTCTTGTTTTATCGATTGCAGATTTTTTTACCCGAAGCATTTCTTCCATGCAGTATTTTCTTGGTTACCAGTATTTTCAAAGAAATCCCATTGGAAATAAATTAAATGAATATCTACAGGACACAAATTGTATTCTTTTGAAGGAAATAGTCTTCTGAATTTTGCTTTTTTCATGTAAGGTATGGCGTATATGCAGATAAACAATGAAGAGAAATAATTTTTTTTAATAAAACATGCAAACACGCATCAAAGAAAAGCCATTCTCTTGCAAAATATGCGGCTCAGCATTTTCCACTAAATCCGAGTTCGAAGTGCATATACAAACACATTCTGACGAGAAGTCATACACTTGTGAAATGAGTGCCTCTAGCTTTTCAACCAATTCGGGAGTTCAAGTGAATATGCAAAGACACAGAGGAGGGAAACGATATCTTTGTGAAATTTGTCAATCTTCCTTTACTCAACAATCAGATTTAGTAAGGCATATAAGGACACACACTGGAGAGAGGCCATATTCATGTGAATTTTGTGAATCTTCCTTTTCCCGAAAATCAACTTTGGATAGGCATAGTCTAACTCACACAGGTGAGAGACCATACTCCTGTGACATATGTAACTCTTTCTTTTCCCGAAAATCACTTTTGGATGATCATAGTCGAACACATACAGAAGAGAGGCCATATTCCTGTGATATATGTGAATCTTCCTTTTCCCGTAAATCAACCTTGGTTAGGCATAGTCGAACTCACACGGGTGAGAGACCATACTCCTGTGACATATGTAACTCTTTCTTTTCCCGAAAATCACATTTGTATGATCATAGTCGAACACACACAGGAGAGAGGCCATATTCCTGTGACATATGTAACGCTTCCTTTTCCCGAAAATCAAATTTTAACAGGCATATGAAAACACATATATGAGAAATGCCATATTCCCTTGAAGCTTTTCGCTCTCTATTTTCATGTACGTCAATTTTGACAGCGCTCATGAAAAATCACCCTGGATAAAACAATACTTCCCCTGATTAACAGGATTATTCGTAATGAATTTTGTCAAAATTGCAGGTAAAATTTTCATCTAGAGTACAGTTTGTAAAGACAAGCTCTAAACATCGACATTATAATAGTAATATTTCAGTTAAACTTTATCACCACAAAGCGTACTTTACCGTCATTTGTCATTTTTGATTTACGTCGAATGCACGTTATTCTGTGGTGTTCATACTATTGAATTATCTTTTTAAAAAGTGCTGAATTATTTATCGAATTTATGATTTGTGGTAAAATCGTAATATAAAGAACTTACGTAGGGAATAGCATAATATAAAAATCACTTTCCCCACTTTTTTTTTTTTGGTCATGGTAGTCTTGATTTTTCTAATGGTTGCTATTCTCCATCTAAGGTCCCTCAGTTATCGTGTTGACTAATCCACGGATAATTCTTTATCTAAAATAAATTTAAAAAAATAAAAGCCAATCCTTAAAATAAAAACAAAACCCAAGAAAGCAACCAATATACGAACGTAATTAATTTGAGTTTTACAACAATTTCAAAGTCGTTAATAAAACTAATTTTTTAAAAGTTTCAATGTTTTTCTTTAGTAGTTATTTTATATTTGGGGCGTTTTAAACTTAACTGAATCGAAAAGTTCCTCTCACATTTGTTGATGTTAATGATCAGACCTAAAGAAAAATATCAAAGTTATATCCCTCTGAATTAAAAAAAGTTTCCTCTGAGGGACAGTGTATTGTGGATTCGTAGAGACTGGATGACGGAGCAATTGAGGATAGAGACTAGTTGAAAGGAATGATCAGAGAGATCCATGCTGGCAGCAGGACATCATGATGATGAATAATATTACTTTTTCTTATGAAGATGTAGAACTTGTTCACTTTTAAACCGTCTGTCTAGACGTCAAACACAAGTACGCGTAGATAATTCGAACAACATACACATGTTGTATAGTCATTTACCGTATCATTCAGCATCACAACGACACCATAATTAAGACGCATGAAGGATTACGCAGGAACAATTAAGATGCAGGAAGGAAGACACAAGAAGACTTCTTTAACAAAATACCTCTCACTTTATTTGTAAGGTTTGAGTTTGAGAGGATGCTGGAGACCGAACATAAACATTATATTTTGACCCCACTGTTATGACCGTCACGTTGTGTCTTGTTCTCCTGATGTTGGGGTCCACTCCATCAGGGCTTTCCGAGGACACCCTCGGTCGGGTGTGGCCTTCCTTACCACATCTGGTCTCTACTGTCTGGAAGTCTGCTGGCAACTGCCCTGGGACCCAAACACAACTGAGTTAAATAATAACTCAACGCCCACACGATCGCCTACTGGATCTTTGAATCGGATGTTCAATCGTCATCAAGCGGAAATAACTGTCATGCAGTTCAGAGGTCACTCTCTTCCGTTGCATGACTGTAATGGCAGAATGGGACCTTGACCTTGTCCCATATCATAAGCCTTAATCTGCCCACGCGATCTCTTTCGATTACTGGCCGTTGAAATGTGTCACTTCCTTCCGGTGTATTACCTTGGAATAGCATTTTTAGGCCGGGACGAGGGGTCAAAATATTACACATACACATACACTTTGATGCAAGTAGGACTTGTTCACTTTTAAACCGTCTGTCTA
Source organism: Sepioteuthis lessoniana (assembly GCA_963585895.1). Lineage (NCBI taxonomy): Eukaryota > Metazoa > Mollusca > Cephalopoda > Myopsida > Loliginidae > Sepioteuthis > Sepioteuthis lessoniana. Next base: position 35,058,046 of record OY757947.1, on the reverse strand, counting down.
GACGTCAAACACAAGTACACGAAGATATAAAAATATTTTTTTAAACATTCTTTGAACATTAAAGGTATTCTTTTTTGTCTTTTAATAGTAGGGACGTTTCTCATGCCTGATCATATGTAGAGGGGTTTAATTACCACAGCTATTGGAATTTTTTTCCTCTTTTTTTTTCCATTTTATACCCATCATGAAGGCAAAAAAAATAAAAAGTAAAAAATTAAAATAAAAATGAAAAAAATAACCCTAAGAAATTTACTTAAACGATTTTCTATAAAACAAATCATTGACGTTCGAAACACTGATCAAGAAATATTAATTCTTAAAAGATTTGAAAATTGTTTAATTGAAAGACAAAATTCGAAATATTCTGTATTTCTTTTTCCATTGAGTAAAAAGAAAAAAATCCTCCATACAATTTCAGCGTTTTTCCTACTAAAAAAAAGTAATCAAAATACGACAGCAACTGAAAACTTTCCCCCAATTTCCCCTTCGCTTTTTTTCCTTTTTACCCTCCTCCACGCATAAAAATATACAATAAAAGTAAAAGAAAACAGCAATAACAAAATCACTCTCACAATTTACAGTTGAACAAATCAATGACACTCGATACGCTGATCGATAAATATAAGTTTTTCAAAGATTTGAAACTATTATTCAGTTGAAAGACTGAATCCGAAAAACCTGTATTACTTTTTTCCCTATGCAAAAAGCAATATGTATATATATATATATATATATATACGTATACACCCAATAGATACACACACCCATACACTCTACACATATTCACACATCTACATAAACCTACCTGCTCTCATATATAATATTAAGAAAATATTCCGATAACCCAAGTAACTATCAAAACTAATTGAAGATCAAATCTGCAAATTATCGGATAAAATATAAAATATTCAATGATTATAAATATTTACAAAACAACGCTTAAAAATCCTACAATTTACATCTTATTCTTAAGCTCCTGAAAGAAATGAACTTGAAAACCACCATCGAAAACTAATCAGATGGTAGACAAAAATTTGAAAAACCTTGTATTCCTTTTCCAATAATAGCCAAAGAAAATATTATATACATCATCATCATCATGTCATGCAGCCAGCACGGATATCCCTGACCCTCTCTCGCCATTTCTCCCTATCGTTCATCGTCTTTGGCAGGTCTTTAGGTCTACATCCCGTATCCTCACAGAGCTGTTGTATGTATGTTCGAGCTGGTCGTCCTGCTTTTGCTCGTCCATATGTGGGGTCCATAGGAGTACATCACCTATTTACATAAATACATCCCCACACACATATACACCTATTTATATGTGTACATACACAAACACGCAGTCACACACACATACTGAGCTGCTATTGATACCATTCAATTCCTATTGCCCGATTAACTATTATAACTATTATAACTTGATTTAGAAGAAATCAACAATTTATCATGTAAAATAGATCTATTGTTTATTTGTAAATAATTACAAAACCGGTTTCCTGATTATATCTTGTAAATTACGATGAAATCTACAGATTATCGTGTAAAGTATGTATTCAATGTTTGTGAGTATTTACAAAAAATATGATGAGCTCCAATGCAGCAAATAGCAGCAGTATTTAGCGATACTGGCAATAGATGGACATTTGTTTCAGAATCTGCCGGGAAAAACCCTGTCAATGCCGTCATAGAGGCTATAGGAATGCTTCTCAGTCTTCGTTTACTATAATCAGTTAAGAGCATTGAGAAAATACAGAAGAATAACGGAAGCTACGTTTAACGTCAACCCCAGAGAAACAATCATTTCAATCTGTAGTCCTGGTAATTCTCCTGATGAAACGGACCTCATCCTCTGCTATAAGGAGTTATCCTTCCTTTGTTCGTAGTATCTCCAAACACAACGTTCTAATCATCGGTGGAGACAGGAATGCTCAAATAGGTAAAAATGAAAATAACGAATTCTGCTTGCATAACCTGTCAAAGAGAAATGGGAACCATCTAACAAATTTCCCACTTGGAAATGGAATAACATGACTTAATATTAAATTCCAGAAAAGGAAGCGAAAATGATAGACCTATGCTTGCACAAATAATGCTAAAGCACAGATGAATTACATCCTCATAAGAAATGGATTAACATCGCTTTGAATTGTGTGGCATTTTCCTCTTTTGAAAATGTGTCTTTCGATTACAGAATTGTCTCAGCAAAGATTAGTCTGAACCTACGCAACAATAAAACGCAAACAACAAAAACCACACACTATGACTGGTTCTTGCTTAACAATAGAGATATTAGAGATAAATATACGATAACTCCAAGAAATATTTTCGATGCTCTTCAGGAGATATCCTAAACACTTACTTCAAATGACGAATATGAGGACTCCGTCCATACCCAGTATGAAAATGAAAACAGTAGCAGAATACATACCAAACTAAGAGCCAAAAATAGAGTTCCGTTGGCAACATTAGCAGTTAAGAAAAACAAGACAGCATCAAAACAGCATCCCACTATAATAAAAGGAACCAAATTAATGTCAACGCTCAGAAACTTAAGAAGTCACAAAGCAAACTAATTAACGCATACCAAAAAGAACAAATAAAATACATTCAACAGATCAATCCAATTAGAAAATCAGAAGAAGATAGACAATCACGAATAGCGTGGCAGACAGTAAAGAAAAGAATACTACCAGAGCTAAACTAAAAGCTGCCAGCAAGAAGAACGAATGCACATGTGGATAGCACATTTCAAGAATCTGCGGGGAAATCCTAAAAAAATACAGATAAACCTATCACGAAAATTATTTATAATCAACTAGACATCAAAGTAGGACAGTTTACCCAAGAAGAGCTCAACGTTGTAGGAACATAAATTCAAAACAGGAAACCTGCCTGTCTTGATGAAATACCACCAAAAGTATGGAAGACAAGGAAATTTGAAAACCTATTGTTCCAATACAACAACGCCGTATAAAACTAGAACACAATAGACAGATGGACAAAAGGTTACATCTTCCCTTACCCCATGAAACGTGTCTTCGGAATTGCCAAGAACTACCAAGGCATAAACCCTTATTTCCATTGCGGCTAAAATTTAAAATGCTCTATTACTCAACCGCATCGTATCAGAAATTAAGAAAATTCATTGGAAGAATCAAAATGGTTTTCAGAGAAACCGATCCACATCACAGATTTTGACTATGCGTCGAATTTTAAGAGTTCGTGTAAAAAATCTCGAGGGGACACTCTAATTTGTAGATTTCTCCAACGCATTTAATTCCATATTCACTGATAAAAGGAAGAGCAAATAATTCTTGCCTATGGTCTCTCCAAAGAAACTGTCACAGCCATAATGCTGCTCTCGAAAAACATGAAAGTAAAAGTTTGCTCACCATATGGAGACACAGACATTTTGACATTGCTGATGATGTTCTAAATGGGGATACATTAGCCACATATCTCTTCCTAATCAGTCAAAATTACGTACTTCGTGCGTCGACAGATCTAATGAAATAAAATGGCTTTATACTAAGAAAGGCAAGAAGCAGGCGTTACTCCGCACAATCTACTACAGACGCAGACTACGCAGATGACATAGCGCCTCGGGCAAATACACCTACCCAAGACAAATTCCTGCTGAATACTCTGGAGCTGCTAGCAAGTGTATTGGCCTCTACACGAATGCATACAAAACAGAGTACATCTGTTTAATCAAAAACGAGATATAAACTAAATGGTAGTTCTCGGAAACTGGTGGACATTTTCTTGGAAATCTCAAAGATTCCAGGGTCTCTTTGAAATATGTATTCTCTATGTAAATTTTACCAGCAATTTTCATAAAATTTTAAACGAAGATTCTCGTTCATCAGAAAAAGTTTATTTTTATCCTGTGCACAGCCAAACGTGACTTACTTTTAATGAATAGCTATAAACTTCACAAGAATGTGGCTTCTCTCATCAGTGCTTTTTCATATGTCTGTTCAAACTTGATTTGTGTGAAAAAAAATTTACACGTTTCACAGTAATATGGCTTCTCTCCAGTGTGTGTTCGCTTGTGACGATTCTAAGTTGTTGGTTTTTTTTGCAAAGGAAGAGTAACACATGTCACAAGAATATGGCCTCTCTCCTGTGTACATTCGTCTATGATGGTTCAAAGTTGATTTTAGGGAAAAGGAATTGCCACAAAATTCACAGGAATATGGCCTTTCTCTTGTATGTGTTCGTCTATGATTAACCAAAGTTGTTTTTGTTGCAAAGGAAGAGTCACACATGTACAGTTATATGGCTTCTCCCCTATGTGCGTTCGTCTATCATCATTCAAATTTGATTTTAGGGAAAAAGTATCGCTACAAAATCCACAGGAATATGGCTTCTCTCTTGTGTGTGTTTTTATATGTCTCACTAAATCTCCTTTTTTTTCAAAGGAAGAGGAACAAAATTCACAAACATGAGTTTTCTCTCCAATTTGTCGTTGCATATGCACTTAAACTCCCGAATTGGCTTAAAAGCTAGAGGTATTCACTTCGCACAAATAAGAATTCTCTCCAAAATGTGTTTGCATAATCACTCCCGAGTCCGACTAAGTTGAAAACGATGAGTCGCATATTTTGCTAGAGAATGGCTTTTCTTCGATTTGTCTTTGCATATCTTTACAAGAATTTGTCACTTGGAAAGAATCAACCAGGTGTTTGACAAAATATTATTTCACTCAAGTGTTTATCTGCATATATGCCACCAAACTAACTTGCATGAATAAAAAACAAAACAAAAGCAATCTTTCCTTCTCTAGAATCTAATTTTGTCCAGTAGATGTTCACTTAATTCGTTTCAAAGAGGATTTCTTTGAAAATCCTGGTCACCAAGCAAATGCTGCATTTAAATTCAGAATATTCTTCTGGTTAAAAATCTGTAATCGATAAAACACGAGAAAACTATTAATTAAGAGAAGGAAAATTATAAGGAAATACAAATTATAGAAAGTCTTATATTTCAAAAAGAAAACCAATTTTTGAAAAATATTTTATCGTTTTTCTTTGTGTATAATATTTGCATTTAAATGGGTTCGATTACACTAAATAGAATAGGAAACTATATGACACTTAAATATACATGTAGCGTATCAAAACCAATATAAGATACACATGTTCAGAAGAATTTGATTTTAAAACTTGACACATGTAACCGGCATTTCTTTTATGCTTAACTGAAGAATATACAAAAAAGTTTTTTGAGTTGACCTTGCAACCATTTAAAAAATCCGAGTGGATCAACGTTGCAGTACACCCAGTATCGACGAGGCCTCTTGCTTCCTAGCCTTCCACTTGTACTTTTTTGTTGGCAGCGATCCTTCATGCCCCATCACTCACAAAGTGTCTCGGGTCGCTACACTTCTATCACCTCGTTCTGATTGGCTCTTTATAGTCTCGAAGCAAGTGTGAACCCCTACAAGGGAAACACTTGCAGCCAAACTATTTTTCCGTCTAAGGTTTCCCATCAACCTTTCTTGGTTCGTTACTGATTCCTGGCTTTTCATAAACGATGTTTTCAAATTTGCCTCTGCCTTAACTGCATCCAATTGATCTTCTACAATTAATTGGAGGTATAAAGCCAAAGCGTCTCCTTCTAAGAACACGGGTATTACATTTGCAAGGTCAGGGATCTTTTGCAGCCTTGCGACCAGTTTTAATTTCGCCAACCAGGCCATCAAATCACCTTCACTATCAAATGATTTTACCATATCGCTGCTCAAGCGAACCTTCCCTTTCATTCTTTAAGGGTTGTAAAATGCTGAAAGAGTTTGTACTTGAACTAGTTGGAAATTGATTGCAAACAATCGGTCACCGTCTTTCGTGTCTACCGTCCACACAAACAAAAGTACCTTCGTCTCTGACGAACAAAAGCACCGTCGTCACTGAAATGTCTTTATCATTTTCCTCCCATGAATGGCAGCTTTAAAAAAATGTACATAAATCACTTATACAAATTTTTGTCACTCGTGACCATGCAACATTAAAGTGAAATGTCAGAGTGGTCATATTTTGCTCTCCTCATTCTGCATGTTCATTTTGCCATACGGAGTAAACTGTCTTCTCTTTTTCATTACACAGTACACTGTATAGAAATGAAGAAAGTTGTGAAAATTTGTTTACATGTAAAGTGATATCGGAAACTCTTTTCTGTCTCACAAATTCAAATGACTAGCAAGCTGTGTATTGGATAAGAAAAATTATTTACCAACACTTGATTGAAGTGAAGAAATTTTTAAAAGTTATTTACCTCCAAATAAAAACTCTCGTAATCTGTATTTGAAAAACATTCTGACGAATTGATCAAGACTTCAGTGTCTCACAAATACAAATTAAATGTCTTACAAATATTCTATGGACTAAAATTGAAGGAAACCGTTTAAGACATATTGTTTATATTTCTCGAGAAGTTTCAAACGTACTGAAGTACATTTAAATTTGTTTCAGACGATAAAGTTGACAATAAATAAAATAGTTGCTTTGTTGTTTTCATTGTCGATAAATATAAACAATGAAAGTTCAATAAAAAAAAAATTGCCAGAAGAATAAATGAAATGAACTTTAATCACAGAGAAGTAGTTATACTCCATATTTAATATTAAACTGTTGAGAAAGTGTACTTACTTACAAATACGGTTATATACGATAAAAAAATCGGTTGTCCCGAATGAAATATGGCTTTCAAGTAGATTTGTGTGATAAGGCCAGTTGTATTGTTTTCGTATTTATTGCCTTCTTGGTAGAAAAATATTTTAATACAAATTACTAAAATGAAGAAATGACAATTTTTTTTCTTTTACATGTTTTTTCCAATATCTAGATAAAGAATTAAGTTATTGTTTGAATTAAAAATGAAAAATAGTTTTATTTTAGTTTTTGTTTTTAATTAACTTTTTCTTTCTTTATTAGACAACAGAGAAACAGATAAAAAACGTTTTGACATCCCCACCCACAAGAAATTGATTATTATTGCTTTTTAATCATATACGTGTTTCTGAAGTTGAAAAATAGTAAAATAATGTAGATCCCTGAATTTTTTGACTTTATTAACACGCAGTTGAAAATATCTCATCTACTGAAAGTTATGTTAACTTCCGCCTCCTGATGGTGTGGACTGTTATTGACTGTTAAATGATTATATTGAAAACTGATTTGTCCGCTAAATTGGCTGAATTAGAATTGTTTAAATAAAGCGAATAGCTTGAAATAGAAAGGTTTTTGACAATTAAACTGTGTTCTCATGTTAAACTGAAGTGTTTGAAATAGAATTGATTATTTGTATATAAATGGATTTGGCATTAAATAATCTACAAGGGTTGATATGCCATAAAACCCAACCAAGCATAGCAAGTGATTTGTCCGATAGAATATAATAGGATTTCTTCAAATGTTGTGTCTTTGGCAATACTAGTGTGTGGATGAACCACATGGACGCACACAAAAAGGATAGAAGAAAAAACACTTGATGGGATCAACAGAAAACCGTAGTTTTACGGCCACTTACCGCTCATCTCTCAAACCATCCAAGGAAGAAGAATAAGACATGCGGGACTCTGATGGAAAAGTAGTCTTAAGCAACTAAGAAGCAGACTTTTTCTAAAAACCCTACACATAGACGCGGCAGTGTTAGCCGACCAGCAAAGACTTACTGACATTATCTCTGTGCGGACACTAGATGTTGTTGAGCAGACTTGCCGGGAACGATTGATGATAGGGACGATTGGCGAAAGAGAGGGAGACAGAGAGTCAAAGAATTTTGTGCTGACAATGTGACATAATGATTGTGATGATGATTTATTTTCCATAGGATCAACTAAAGAATCCCATTGGCACAATCATATGAGGTGCTAGGGCTTGACATAAGCAGTCGATTGATCGGATCGGACCTCTCCGACTGTCTGTCTAGCCCAGTAAGGACAAAAGGGGTGTGTTGATAATGACTTAACTAGTTGGTTACCGTGTGAAGACCTACTCAGCTACAAGGGAATCGTTCTCAGGCATCATGTGTTGCCACTCACAGCTAACTAATTATCCCGTGGGAGAAGTTTTACCTCTCAACAGGAATGGAGTCACCGTATTCTACGGCCCGACCTGAATGGACGGAATCGCATTTGTGTAATCTTTTAGTCAAATACAAGAATATTAAATTGATCTCGGTCGTTTGATTTTGGATGGCGACCGATATGTTAGCTCCCATTTTTGAAAATATAAACAACTTGAAAACACAAGACGCAACTTCCACCATTTTGTCATTTGTGTTATTATTCAATAAGAAATAAAAGTTTTCATAATACATAATGTCAATTATTTGTCAACTCGACCGGCTCATTGGCCTACAAGGTAGACTGTTCACCAATAGTCCAGGAGACCAAGGTTCAATCCCAGGTCGCGTCATACCAAATACTTTAAAAATGGTACTTGATATCTCCTTGCTTAACACTTAGCAATATAAGGTACGTACCAAGGGTAAAGTGGAGCAATTCAGGGAAAAGAGTAGCGCCCTCTTCTACACATCGGTGTAGTAGCTATTGAAAAGGGGTCCTCCTGGTCGCCCTTGACTACGGTCGCCAACTTTACTTTTATTTGTCGACTGAGGTTAACAAAGTGAGTTCCACTACAGAAAATGGTCTAATCTTGTATTTCCTTTAATTTATATAGTGGCGATTATTTTGATAAGGTTGAGGTTCTTTTTAATTTCAGGATTTGTGTCTGCGAATTTTCTGTTCGGTTTAATTTTCCTTGACCAATTTTAATCTCTGCATGTGTTATTTCTCTTTTTTTATTTGTTCTCTTGGGTTTTTTTTTCTTTTTACATATTTCCGGATTTTTTTCCTTTTGTTACTCTTCTTCCACCTAAAAAAAACTATGATAGTTGATATACCATAAGATTTAGGTGACTACCAATCTTCTTCCCACCCTAGTGCTTCTGTGTGTGTCTTTGTGTGCGTATATGTGTGTGTGTCAGTTTTTTTTCTCTTTTATTACTCTTTTATCCTAAATAATCTATGATACTTGCTGTGCCATGAATTTCAGCTGACTTCTAATTTTCCTCCCTGGGTAATTGTGTGTTGGGGACGTGTTTATGTCTGTCTGTGTTTGTGTGTATATTTAAGTTTTTTTTGTGGGTTTGGATTTTTCTATGAAATCAGTTCTAACATAAAAGAACAACACTTCCCTCTTAGAAGGTTATTAACATTAATATATTTTCAAATTTTAAGGATTCTTATGAAATTATTTTAGAAACAGATCCATTTGATCTATTTATGATATCCGAACAAGTAGAGCTACTTAAGTCAGAATGTATCTAGGATTAATGGCAATGAACGGGTACTCCATATTTCCTAAGACATCAGAACCGCAGCCTCACCATCAGATGCATTTTATTGTCATATCCAGGACTCCATGTAATCGCTATTGTCTGTACCTGTTACCAAGATATTTGAAGAGATCAAAAAAGAAGAATCACATTCAATAGAAAAAGTTTTATTTTATTCAGTGGGATTTTTCGTGTGCACTAGTAAACGTGACATATTTGAAAATAGAGAACTACAAATTAACAAGAATATGGTTTTTCTCATCTGTGCGTTTTCATATACCTGTTCAAATGAGATTTTTGAGAAAAGGAAGTCACATATATAACAGGAATATGGCTTCTCTCTTGTGAGTGTTCTATGATTATTCAAATTTGATTTTTGGGAAAAGGATGTGTCAAATATTTCAGAGGAGTATAGCTTCTCTTGTGTGTGTGATCGCTTATGCTTATCCAAACGTGATTTTCGAGAAAAAGAAGCGTCACACATGTCACAGGACTATAGCTTCTCTTCTGAGTGTGTTGTTTTATGAATATTCTAACTTGATGTTACTGAAACAGGAATATGGCTTCTCTCCTCTGTGTGTTCGCTTATGTATATCCAAATTGGATGTTAGGGAAAAGGAGGAGTCACATATTTCACAGGAATATGTCTTCTATCCGGTGTGCGTTCGCCTATGTTTATCCAATGTTGATTTTTGGGAAAAGGAGGCGTCACATATTTCACAGGAGTATGTTTTCTATCCTGTGTGTGTTCGCCTATGTCTATCCAAAGTTGATTTTTGGGAAAAGGAGGAGTCACATATTTCACAGGAATATGGCTTCTATCCTGTGTGTATTAGCTAATGCTTATCCAAAGTTGATTTTTGGGAAAAGGAAGAGTCACATATTTCACAGGAATATGTCTTCTATCCTGTGTGTGTTAGCTTATGCTTATCCAAAGTTGATTTTTGGGAAAAGGAAGAGTCTCATATTTCACAGGAATATGTTTTCTATCCTATGTGTATTAGCTTACGCTTATCCAAAGTTGATTTTTGGGAAAAGGAGGAGTCTCATATTTCACAGGAATATGTCTTCTATCCTGTATGTGTTAGCATATGCTTATCCAAAGCTGATTTTACTGAAAAGAAAGAGTTACATATTTTACAGGAATAAGGCTTCTCTCCAATGTGAATTCGCCTATGAATATTCAAACTTGATTTTACTGAAAAGTAGGTGTCACATATGTCACAGGAATATGGCTTCTCTCCTGTGTGTGTTCGCATATGAACATTCAAATTTGATTTTACTGAAAAGGTGGAGTCACATATTTCACAGGAATATGGCTTCTCTCCTGTGTGTGTTCGCCAATGAATATCTAATGCTGATTTTACTGAAAAGGAGGAGTCACATATTTCACAGGAATATGGCTTCTCTCCTGTGTGCGTTCGCATATGAATATTCAAATGTGATTTTTTGGAAAAGGGGGAGTCACATATTTCACAAGAATATGGCTTCTCTCCAGTGTGTGTTCGCCTATGTCTATGCAAATGTGATTTTTGGGAAAAGAAAGAATCACATATTTTACAAGAATATGGCTTCTCTCCTGTGTGTCTCCGCCTATGATTATCTAAAATTGTTTTCCGGGAAAAGGAAGAGTTACATATTTCACAGGAATATGGCCTCTCTCCAGTGTGTATTCTTATATGCTTCTCTAAATCTGATTGTTGTGCAAAGGAAGAGTCACATATTTTACAAGAATATGGCTTCTCTCCTGTGTGTATTCGCCTATGATAATGTAAATGTGATTTTTGGGAAAAGGAAGAGTCACATATTTTACAAGAATATGGCTTCTCTCCTGTGTGTGTTCGCATATGATTATCGAAAGTTGATTTTAGTGAAAAGTAGGAATCACATATTTTACAGGAATATGGCCTCTCTCCAGAATGTATTCTTATATGCTTCTCTAAATCTGATTGTCCTGAAAAGGAAGAGGAACAAATTTCGCAAATATGTTGTTTCTCTCTTTTGAGTCCTTTCATATCCACTTGAACTCGGGAATTGGTTGTAAAGCTTGAGCCACACGATTCACAATTCTCTCCAAAATTTGTTTGTATATGCACTTCGGATTCCATCAGAGTTGAAAACGACGAGCCGCATATTTTACAAGACAATGGCTTTTCTTTGATTTTTGTTTGCATATTTCATTAAAATTTCTCACCCGGATAAGAAGACCAAGCGATTTTACAAAATATTTCTCACCAGTATTTATCTGCATACACGCCACCAAACTATGAAAAAAAAAACAAAAAAAAAACAGTCCTTCCTTCCAAAAAGTATAATTTATCCCTGTAGATATTCACATATTCGTTTCCAATAGGGTTTCTTTGAAAATCCTGCTCTTCAAGAAAATACGTTATCCAAAGTCAAGATATTCTTCAAGTTAAAATCTGTAATAGATAAAACAAGACAAAACCATCAATTAAGAGTTGGAAAAATAAGAAAGAAATGCAGTTCATAGAAGTCATATATTTTAAAAAGAAAAGTTCTTGCAAGTTTTGGAAAAATACGTTTTTTTTTTTGTTTTGTTTTTTGTGAATTAAATTTGAATTGAAATGGGTACTGTTACTCAAAATCGAAAAGGAAACTACCTTCCATATAAGTTTGCATGTAGCGTATTACAAAAGAAAGAGAAATCCGATATAAAGTCTCTCTTTTTCCTTTAGTGGACGATGCTCCGATGAAAATCTGTAATTCAGTTATACCATGTTTTATATTTATATATATATATATTGTGATTTTACAACGAACATTCAATTTTCTAATCAAATTAAAACCTTGGGTATGATTATTTACAGACCCCCATACTAGAGTAAAATATTCAGCCTAAGTAAAAAACGAAGGCCACCACCGGCCACAAAAAAGGGTAGAAGCGAATACCTAGATGAGCCTCCTCCTTCCCTCTCTATTCCAAGCAGTAGCCTAACCAGCTTCTATTTAAGTCCATGAAATCACATGAGACAAAACATGATAAACCAAGCTAGGAAAGAAGGACCATGTTCCACCCAAAGACAAGAGTCAAAAACTGGTCAGTAAAATCATATTGTTGTTCACTGTACTATCATTTAAAATGGATGAAGGATTTTATTTAAAAATTCTGTTTTCTTTGTAAACATTACTGCAGTACAATATCCGTGTCTTCTATGTAAAGGCAATTTTACCGTAAATCCAAATTGATATTCAACCTGGTCAAAGAAACTAACACTATTAGAACCCAAGAACCTAAGCAAACGTTAAATACAATGCCTATAAGGATCGATTAGTTCGATCGGGGAACTACTGCTGCTCATCTATGGGAGTGGCTTCTGTAGATGAGAATAAAAACAGCCATTGAAAGATAATCATACCATGACCCACACTCGAACCAAATGTCCAAACTGCATTGCTCTTAATGCAGGTAAAAAGGGGTACTTCCTGCTGAGTTTGGAGTCCTAACTTCAGTGTTCGAAAAATTACCTACAAAGCTTAAACAACAATTACTAAAATGCAAACACAAATTACAAATAGCAACATTTAACGTCAGAACCTTAAATAGAATGGGACAACTACCGGAGCTTATTGCATCAGCCATAGATTATAACATAGACATAATATGCATCCAAGAACACAGATACACACATAGCGAAGATATTAAATATCATGATAACGGCAATGGATGGACGTTAGCCACTGCATCAGGATGGAAAGACTCTGTCAATGCCATCGTGGGAGGAGTAGGTATACTTATAGAACCACGAGCCCTAAAATTGCTGAATAGCAAAGACAAAATACACCCAAGGATAATGGTAGCTACTTATAAAGGCAACCTCAGTGCAACAATCATCTCCTGCTACCGCCCTATCAATGTTAGTGAAGACACTGAACTCATCGCCTTCTACGTTGAGCTCTCCTCTCTTGTTCATAGCATCCCTAAACAACGTTCACGTCATGGGCGGAGACATGAATGCCCAAATAGGGAAAAACGGAAACCACAAATACAGCCAACACAACTCGTCAAACAGAAATGGACAACATCTAACAAATTTCACGATAGAAAATACATTAACAAACCTCAGTACAAAAAAGGGAGAGAAAACAAAGGAGCGACTCATACGCAAACAATATCTATGCACAGATAAACAACGTCTTTATAACAAGAAATTGAAAAATAGCGCAGTGAATTGCGAAGCTTACTCCTCATTCGCGGGTGTGTCCTCCGATTACCGAATTGTCTCGGCAAAAATACGACTGACACTACGAAAGAATGCTACCCGAACAACGACCACCATACACTATGACTTGGCCCTTCTTAATAACAAGGATATTAGAGATAAATTTGAGATAGCATTTAAAAAACAAATTCGATGCATTACAGGAGAAGACAGAAACACTTACACAGAATGACGAATATAAGAATTTCATCAACGCCCACATAGAAGCAGCAGCAAAATTCATACCAACAAAACATAGAACTAAATCTAGAGTCCCATGGGAGACATTAACTGTTAGAGAAAAACGTGCAGACGTGAAAACTGCCTCCATATGCAATAGGAAGAAGCCAATGAACTCAAATGCCCTGAAACTAAAAAAAGCACAAAATGAATAAGCCAACATATACCTAAAAGAACAGAGAGAATACATACAAAATCAGATAGATAAGATTAGAGACTCAGTGGAAGACAGACAATCTAGGATAGCATGGCAAGCGAAAACGAAGTGAGCAGAAGGAAGAGCACTGCCAAAGCTAAACTGAAAGCTACCAACCAACACGGACGAATAAACAGTGGAAACAGCATTCCGAAAATCTGCTAGGAAACCCACCGAAAGTTACACATGAACCAATCACGACAATTATTAGTTAGCAATTAGACATCAAACTAGGACTATTTACTCTTGAAGAACTCGACTCAGTACTTAGAAAAAATTAAAGATAGAAAAGCCACAGGACTTGATGAAATTCCCCCAGAAGTATGGAAGACCAGGCAATTCGACAACATACTGCCCTGACACCGCAACACAGTTTATAATCAAAACCAAATTAATATTCAACAGTTCAACAGATAGATAAAGGGATGAATCATCCTTTCCCCCACAAAAAAAGGCCTTCGGATTAGCAAAGAACTACCGAGGTATAACACTTACATCCATAGCAGCAAAAATATACAATGTTCTACTACGCAACCGCATACAACCCCAAATTGACAACATTCTTAGGAAGAAATAAAATGGCTTTCGGAGAAATAGATCTATGACATCACAAATATTGACTATCCATAGAATCCTTGAAAGAATCGACTCACATACGGCCTACCAAAAGAAACCGTCGCAGGCATCGTGATTCTCTACAGAAACACCGAAGCGAAAGTGCATTCTCCGGATGGAGACACATACAAAGAAGACATTGTAGCAGGAGCACTGCAAGGAGACACACTAGCTCTATACCTATTCATCATCTGTCTAGACTACGTGCTTAGAACATCGATTGATAAAACCAAAGAAAATGGTTTCAAGCTGACAAAGAAAAGCAGCAGAAGGTACCCAGGAAAAACAATTACTGACGCCGACAAAGCCGATGACATAGCTATTCTGGTAAATGCACCCGCCCAAGCCAAAAACCCAAGCGCATAGTCTGGAACAAGCTGCTGCAGGCTTCAGCCTCATGTCAATGCACACAAAACGAAATATATGTGCTTTAATCAAACAGGTGATATTTCCGCACTAAACGGTAGCTCAGAAAATAGTTGACAAGTTCACCTACCTAGGAATCAGTGTCTCATCAAGCGAGACGGACATCCACACGCAACAAGGCAAGGCATAGACAGCTATCAATAGAAAATCGATCATATGGAAGTCAGAGCTGACCAATAAAATGAAGCGCAGTTTCTTCCAAGCAGTGGTCGTGTCGATACTGCTATATGGATGCACTACAAGGACGCTAACAAGACGAATGGAGAGAAATCTTGATGACAACTACACAAGAATGCTGCGAGCATTACTGAACAAGTCCAGGAGGCAACACCCCACAAATCAGTAGGTATACGGCCACCTACCACCAATCACGAAAACTATGAAAGTTAGACGAACCCAACATGCAGGACATTGCTGGAGAAGTAGGGACGAGCTTATAACTGATTTTCTCCTATGGACCCCTTCACATGGCCGAGCAAAGCAGGGTAACCAGCTCGAACCTACATACAGCAGGTCTGTGAGGATACGGCGTGTAGCCCTGATGACATACCGGAAGCGATGAACGATGAGGAGTGGTGGCGAGAGAGGGTCAGGGATATTTGTGCTGATGGCATGACAAGAAGATGATGATCATGTTTTATCTAATATTTCAGGATCATCACATTTTGTTAACGATGAATAAATAGTTTAATAATTGGTATCTATAATATGAATCAAGATAAAAAGGATTACAGTTATAACAAATAGTGATAAATGAAATTGAACATTGATCCATTTTCATATGAGTCCGTCATCTGATTATAAGCAGATGCCCAAGATTGATTTTATTTTGAACAATGGCGGCTATTTTGGTTTTAACGTGGGTACCGTACTTTTCTGAGAGAACAGGTTCTGGAGAACAAGTACACCAAATTAGGTGCTTGTACCACCAAGTAAAAGAATAATTCAATAATTTACTGCACCATACCAGATTTCATAGCGATTACAGCCGATGAGACCATATGTAGTTTTTATCATAGAGAAAAATGCCCCTCCTCTTTCTGGTGGAAGTTTTCAGTGGCCAGTTTTTTGCACTTCGTTAGTCATACAAAAAATTTCGCAGACTATCGACCAAGATGTCTTCATAGTTAGCAAGGTCAGACAACGAAAGTGTGATGTCTTTGTGGTTGGAGAATTTGTTTTTTTGTTCTTTTCGCTTAGTTGAAAGACAAATGTCGATATTTACTTATTTAGTTCTTATTTAGCATGTTGCATTTGTCACGAAAAGAAAAGCAGTTTATGGTTAAAACATTCTTATGAGGAAGGTACGAAGTTTTATAAGTATGAAATGACGAAACTGCATATTTTCGGCGTCTTAGGACGTTGTATGTAGGAGATTGTGGACGAGAATAAAAAAGTCCCCCCACACTTTTCTTAGCAAGTAAAATATGTAATTTTAAAATGCATAAAGAAAATCACTGAAAAAGAATCTTATCTTTGTAGTAAGCCTTAAATTTCTATATTATTCTCAAGTAAACATACATGGGTGGCACTTATCTGTAAAAGTAGATTTGTTTTAGACAATTTGTTTTAGTTGACAATAAATAAAATAGTTGGCTTTTTGTTTTCATAGTCGATAAATATAAACAATGAAAGTTCACAAAAAAAAAAAAACTTACCAAAAGAACAACTGAAATGAACAATGATTACAGATAATTAGTTATACTCCATATTCAACATTTTACATTATCAAATATTTGAGAAAATCTACTTACGTACAAGTGGCTAATATAGGTGAATTGAGGTTCAATGAAGAATCAGTTGTCTCGACCAAAGTGTAGCTTTCAAGCAGGTTCGACGATTGAAGCCAGCAGTATTGTTTTCGTATTTATTGGATTCTTGATAGAAAAATCTTTTTATTCAAATTACCAAAATTAAGAAGCGAGACGTTTTTCCTTTTAGAATGTAATTTAGAATATCTTCTTTAAGAATGATGTTGTTGTTTGAATTAAAAATAAAAAATTGTTTGATTTCTGTTTTTATTTTTATTTTTAATCAACCTTTCCTTTCTTCATGAGACTACACAAAAAACGAAAAGAGGAACGTTTTGACATCCAAACAAACTCACATCCACAAGAAATGGCTAATTAATCCATTTTAATCATATAAGTCCCTTGAAATTTCAAAAATGTTGAATTGATTGACAATTTTGTTCTTCCCAACATTTTTTGACCATATTAATTTTTGTAGTTTAATCATTTAGTGATGTGGTTAACAAAGGAAAAAAAATCGGGTTAAACGTTTTTGTTAATAGTTTAAAATTAACATAAAAAATGATCATTTTGGTTTGTTTATTTAATGGCAGATCAACCACTGTAGGTTATTTAATGCAAAAGCCATCCTTCTAAAAGAACAGTAATGGTACAATTTAACCCATAGCTGGGAGGAAAAGGAAGTTTATACCTTTCCCAAGGGTATTTGTCCGAAAGTGGACATAAAAGTGACATCGAAACTTTGAACTCGCTTACTATGAATCTACAATTCATTGATTTAACCATTACACCACGAGGACACCACCTCAGACGATTTTAACTTATTAGATATATGTATTTTATGCTTCATAGACTTTTTAGTCTGCGTTCTTATTGGACGATACTTTTTACGGAAGCCCGCACGAGAAATAAAGACAAAGGCTAAAGAGAGACTTATGTTTTGAAGGGAATATATTACTATAAAACCATGAATGATAATGCGTTTGATCATCCATACTTTAAAAAGAAAATATTCATGGCAATTTTTATTAAACATTCATTGCTTAAACTTACCGACTAGAAAAAGAACAAAATATTTTAATTATTGTCAACACTATTGTCTGAAAAATATTCAAGATCAAAATATAATTTCTATCCTACACGACTATCACGAATAGTCGCAGAAAGACAGAGACAGAGAGACAGAGATAGAGAGACAGAGAAACGGAGACAGAGAAACAGAGAGAGAGGCCGAGACATCTCCTTTGAAAAAAGATTCGAACCCTGTACTTGATTTGCCGAAGGAAGATATTTTTATATACATGATTTATTTGATCGAATATCTTTCTTTTCTTGTCTATTCGTCGAATAATATTCTAAGAATCATTTGACTGTATTTTTAATTAAAGATTGTTTCCATTTTAATATTTCACATCTTATTGGGGATTTATTTTTGTAAATAAGTAGTAAATAAGTAATTTCGTACGTAGTTATGGATTCCATAGCGTGATATACGTGAATTTTGGTGATTGGACTACTAGGCTAAGTTGGTGCCAGGGGGAACATTCAGTCGATTCCCCACTCCCCTCAAAAAATAATATTAGCCTTACTATATTCAATGATCAACTAACAGTGAGTAAACAGAAATAAAGATGAGTTCATTTATATATTTAGAAAGATTTACTCTATACATGATATGCCTAAAATAAGTAGAAAAACAGTAAAAAGTTTTTATTGATTGAGTACAGAACAGTTAACGATTAATGTAATATGACCAGGCAAGAGACATGTCTCTACAATTTAAAGAAAAACGACAAAAAGAACGTCTCTAATGTTCAAAGAACAGAGACAAAATTAGAACGAGGAATTTCTCGGCTGGTCATGTGATTACATAATACCGAACACAACAGAAGAAAATGATTTCATACTCCTGTTACACGTCATAAATTTACACTTATTTTTGCATGTCATAAATTTGTAGAAGGGCCGTTATGTCGATCACGCAATCTTTTGTAAAGGGAAAGTGATATGATACAAAACTAGGCAACGATGACAACGACAAGAGAATAAATTTAAAATGCCAACTTTTTATTTGGTTAATCGTACAAACGAATGTTGTTTGATAGCCTGGTGATGAAGCAAGGTTGTAGCTTGAAAGGCTAGGTTAGAGGGTCAGACTTGCAGGAGTGTCTGTTTTACCTTCAGAGAAAAGGTTGCTGATTTTTCTGAAGAAGTTGATATGTTGAAACGCTGGAATCAGCGCTGCTGCTAATCCCGAGACGTCTGCGTACCAAGGCAGAGGAATCATCGTGTCTCGGGGTGCTGATAGGTCTTACTACCCTGGAAAGGACTGTCGGTAAAAGGACTAGAGGTAGTCTCTAAAGGATTATGAATACTTCCGATGAAATTAAGATGAGTCGATTCCTTGAGATGGCCTTATAGCAGACTAGTGAAATTAGAGAAGCAAGGAGAAAGTAAGATAATTTGTTGCCTTTGGATGACTCTAAACAAGACTCACGAAAGCAGAGAAAAGGTGAGAAACTCAGATAATACGATCTCTAAGGGAAGTTACTTGCTCGGATATTTCCGTTTTTTAAACAAGGATGTCCAATATCAGTAGCCAGTGAACTACAATAAGGCCCTACTCTTTGATAATTGATCGTATTAATTAACTTACTCTTTTAAATAGCTTAGGGAAGTGACCAATTCGTATCTTTTTGTTTGTTAAACAATGATATCCAACGTCAGTAGCCGGTGTGCTACGATAAGGCTCTCCACTTTTATAATTGATCGTATCAATTAAGGTGACCTGTTTGGATCTATTTAGCCGGGGTAGCTGTTGCACTTGTCTTGGTAGTGAATGGTGTTAGTTTCGTGTTGGAACAGGATTTTTTTTTTTTTGATTGATATAATCGATGGCGATGGTGTCTGTCATGCCTAATCGTGATGTGTTTATCGTATTGGAAGAAAATGTTGAATAAACGTAGGTGGGTGTTGTCAATTGGTGTGCTGTCTCCTACAACGCCCCCAAAAGAAAAACACACAGTCGTGTAACAGTATATAGGAACGTAAGTTTGTGGGTATCATTAGGGTTACATTCAGTTTTGTTTTTGTTTTGTTTTTTGTCTGGGGCGATGGTAAAGAAGTTATATCCAATTTATTTTTGTTTATTTTGAGAGGGGCGGAAGCTTTTGGCGGGGGGTTGATTCAATTTATTTTAGTTAATTTTGGTGGTATGGGCTATTGTTAGGAGGTTACATCTAATTTTTGTTTATTTTGGGGATGTAAGATCTTGTTATGAGGCTATATTCAATTTATTTAGGTTTTTTGTGGGGGAGGGGAAGAGCTTTTTTCCACGGTGATATACAATTTATTTCTGTTTTTTTTAGGGTGCGTATTTTAAAGAAGTTTAATGAATTTATTTTTCTTTTAAGGAGTTATGGTTAGCAGATTACATTCAATAATTTTTTTAGAAGCCTATATTCAATTTGATTTTATTTTAAATCAAAACTGGAGATGTGAGGATCTGCGATGATCTATTCAACTAAGCAATTTTGGGAGAGATCGGGCCGATGAAAAAAGTTGATGAAAAGTTGGCCAAATGTAAAGACAGCAAAATATTTCTCAAACTTTATGAAAAACTTGGATTTTGACAAATCCTGCTGGATAAAGAATATAGACTTGTCACGAAGTGACACCGTTCGGTCAGTATTTTTTTAACCATCTTCCATTTGGAATTAGTTCACCACCGAAAATCTTCCATCTCACAATGTTAAGAATTCTAAATGGACTGGAAGAAACATTATTTAATATCGATGACATCTTTCAACATAGTTCCAGCCAAGATCAGTACAAACGATGTAAATTAGATGGACGATTTCCCAAATATAAATTGTTTTTTCTTAGTCTCGTAATGAAAATATAATTCAGAATCATTCGTAGATCTTTCGAGCTTTACTTAAAGTGATAAGTATCTTCTACTTGATTCTTACATCAGCTAATAACTCACAGGTCCCTAACTGTTTTTTGAGGTAGGTGTTTTCTTTCTCTTTCACCACAAAATTACTCATACATTTCCAGAGAAGTTATATCTCAATTGTCTAACGGAGAAAGGAAACATTAATTATAATAAAAAATCAAACTATTTTTGATTTTAATCTAAATAACAAGTTAATCGTTAAACTAGATATTCTAGATTAAATTCATGAAGAAAAAATTTCTCACTTTTTAATTTTTGTATTCCATTATAAAAAGAAGTCAATAAATACGAAAACAATTCAGCTGGCTTAATCTGACAACCCTGCTTGAAACCATATTTTTGCCGGACAACCTATTCTACATTGAGTCTCAGTTGTCGTATATTACGCACTTGTAAGTAAATTTTATTAACTATTCAATAATGTATATTTCGTGTTAAATATTGTGTATAACTAATTCTATATCATCGCTGTCAATTTTCGTTGTTCGTTGTAAAATCTTTTACTGATCTTTCATTGTTTATGTTGATCGTGTCTGAAAAGAGCAAAGAAGTTATTTAATTTGTTGTCATTTTTATCGACCGAAACAAATTTGAATGTCCTCATATAAAATAACTCATCCTGTCTAAATTTACTTTAATTTTCTGTACTAGCTGAAAAGACACGGGGTGCAATTACTTGGTAGCACTTCAGAAAATCTCCATAACGGGTGTGTCCACAGTCGATGAGGATAAGAACGTGTTTGCCACCATAATGAATGACATCCATTTCAACCCTTTGCCACGCATCACTTGCTTCCAGTCGTCCTTTTTGCACCCAGCTTCATGGCAACCAACCATTTGTGGAGCACTCATGTCACCTGGTCGGAAAGGTTGCTGGACGACGTGACCAGTTTTACGCTGACTGTCAGATTATACTCTGAGACGAGACTCTTTAAGGTTCCCAGCCTTCGCCTTATCAGGATCTCGCTTGCTGCATTGGTGCGTATTCTTGCATTTCCAGTCAACTGTGGCACAGTATCTGTGATGGTTAATTATTTTATTACCTGGTTTGATTAGGCCACGAGTTTTTCAGTTAGCTGTTAAGTTAGCTAAAATCTTTGAGTGGAAAAATAAGTCAAATTGGAAAGTTTAAGAGTGTACATAACGTTCAACACAGGAAGGCCAAAATGTAAACAAAATGGATTCATATCTTGTCTGTGACAGGTTTGATTGGAGAAATAAAAACAGTGAATTTTGGACGCGTGAAAGATGATCCAATAATTTAGCAAGATCACATCACCCCCGCCGATATCCTGATTTTAAATATATAAAAATTAGCGAATTTTGAAAAAGTAATCAGAATTTTGCATTCATAAAGTTCTATCGAGCTGGGAGGCGTGTCTCTTTTTATCTATCCATAGACCCTTACAGATTCTCTCTCTCTCTCTCTTTCTCTCTCTCTCTCTCTCTCTCTCTCTCTCGTCCTACTGTTTGCAGTCTGAACATTGAACAATAAATAATTGTTAATTGTTGATGGAGAATTCTTCTTGTTTTTGAGTTGCCAGCAGCCAGGATGTTTTGTTCCAGCGGAACTCCCCAACCGTCAGAAGTTCCGGATGGATTGTGTCTTTGTTTGTCGATGGATCTTTCAAACACAGTATGGGCACATACAGTACTGATAAAAGAACTATTCGAAAATGCATTTATCACTGTTACCAGGATGCGACCCGGAAAATCTGCGAGACGGCCAGACGCAGGATTCTGCAGTAAAAACCCACGGCGCAGCCATAAATAGGATTCGACCCTGAAAACCCACGGCCAAGTGATGGTACTACATTTGTTACCGTGCAATTATATTAAGCATGTTGTAGTATTATATTTGTTGCTGTGACCAGCATAGTACCACATTTGCTACTGTGCCCAAGATAAGGGCCCAGACGGTAAAAAAGGCATTGTACCGCAGACCCAGTCGGACACCCAGTGGTTGACACAAAAACTCTCGGTGCGCATGTGCTACTTCTTTCCTGCCACTGTAGTGCTAGTTTGACGCCATTTACCACAGCGTTCAACTTAGCAAGATTGATGTGCCCTGCATCGTTTGCGGACCGCAACCAACATGCATATTCCAACACGACCCCGTCCTTCTCCAACAAGAATCCGATATGTTCATTTCTTCCCAGTTGACGCACCCCTCTCATCTAGCGGGGTCCTCATGTGTCGCTCTCTCAAAACTTTCTGCAATCATTCGTGTTAGGAGAGCATCACTCATCTGGTAGTCCCATCCTGAGGTTACCGCAGTCACCCTGCGTTTTATTACACCCACTGCTGCCCGAATCCAACCATACACTGGCAGGTGCCCTACAAGTTGTGCGCACAGGGAAAAAGTCCGCCCTGTGAGAACTGCAGAAATTCCCGGAACCACACTTACCGTCTCCATCGGAGGGTGCCTTCCTCTCCCCTTACGTCAAGGCCCAGTACGCGTGCTCTGTCTTCACAACACACTGGATCAAATGCACATTATTGTAATTTTTGCTCTGTCTGTAAATGATTTTTCACAAATATTTTTCGGTTCTATAAAATGTAGGTGAATAATATTATTTATCTTCTCCAATCCACATTTACTACACGTCTGCAGAGAGGATAAAAAAAAACCTCATCATGGCCCCCTGTCAGCCGAACATGGCAACCCCTAATGCTTGAGGATGTGGTTCTGAGGCTGAGTAGTCCTTGACATGGAAATCAAGTGATGAATGACTAGCAACACCCAACTCCGGTCCTTACTGGTCTAGACGGGTGGTCGGTGAGGTCCGATCTGCTCAATCGGCTGTTCATGTCAAACCTAATCACCAAATATGATTGTGCCCATAATATTCTTCTCTTGATTTTATGGAAAAAAGATCATCGTCATCATTAAATCGCACTAAAAGTACAGATTTCCTTGATTCTATCTCTTCATCAGTCCCTATCATCAATCGTTCCCAGCAGTTCATACCAACTAGATCCACTATCTGCAAGGAGCTGACGTCGGTAAGTTCTAGCTGTTCATCCAACACTGCTACGTCCATGTGAATGGTCCATACAAGAAATTCGCTTCTGAGTTTGTCTTTTTCCTTACATCCTTGTCTGCTTATGTTTTTCGTCTTACTTAGATGGTTTGTGAGATGAGAGGTAAGTGGCTGTATAACTGCAGATTCTTTAGTTCCCATCAACCTTTTTTTCTCAATACAATTTGTTAGCGTTTTGATACGGTTGAGAAGCATAGCAATAAAAAAAATTAGCAGCTATAATAGTGAGGATTATGCTTCTATAGTTCATAGTGATTCCGAGGACAGATTTTTGAAAAAGGGAAGGATAAAAACCTTTGTTCATTTTTCTGTTGTTTTATTTGATTTAATGGCATATCAACTATTCTAGGTTATTTAATGCCAAATCCGGTATATACATATTTATTAGACATATATGATTTGTCACTAATAATTCAATTAAGCATCAATCTTTTGTTAACACATAGTTAAATTATCAAACAATTCTTTATCGAACAATTCAATTTAGCATAAGTCAATAAAGTTAAATGGTTTCAAGTATTTCTCTGTATCACTAACTGTTTTATTAAATATCACTCATTTGATTACATGCAGTTAAATGATCAAACAGTTCTATTTCTAACTATTCAATTTATCAGGTGTATAACATTTTCCCTAAAGCTCAACCATTACTGGATCCTCACCATCAGATTATTTATAATCATTTCATATCAAAATAAAAAAATAAAAAACAAGCAGACGATTCCAGAACTCTCAGGGGGAAACTAATCCAGTTGGAACCAAATAATTGGCGATATATTCCCGCTTAAACAAAACCCTCCTCTAAAAAATACAAAATCTTCTACAAAACAACCATTACATTCTTCTCAGCTCTGTCCACCAAAAACAATCAAAGACAGACTAAATATTTATCTCTCATATTCATAAACCATATTCTTGTGAAATTTGTGGCTCGTCCTTTTCCAAAAAATCAAATTTAAAGGATCATATGCGAACACACACAGGAGAAAGGCCATATTCTTGTGAAATTTGTTGCTCGGTATTTTTTCGTAAATCACATTTGGTGATTCATATGCGAAAACACACTGGAGAGAAGCCATATTCTTGTGAAATTTGTGGCTCTTCCTTTGCTCAAAAATCAACTTTAAAGAACCATGTGCGAACACACACAGGAGAGAAACCATATACTTGTGAAGAGTGTGGCTCGGCTTTTTCTCGTAAATCACAGGAGAGAAGCCATATTCTTGGGAAATTTGTGGCTCTTCCTTTGCTCAAAAATCAACTTTAAAGAACCATATGCGAACACACAGAGGATAGAAGCCATATTCTTGTGAAGAGTGTGGTTCGGCTTTTTCCAGTTGATCAATTTTGGTGAAACATATGCGAACACACAGAGGAGAGAATCCATATCTTTTGAGAAATCACACGCTATGAAACAAATCATTTTCGAAAGGATAGAGTTCTTCGATTATACTCAGGTCACGTTTACTGCTGCAACGATACAAATTTGATAGATACAATAAAACAAGTGTACATTCAGCATTTTCGATAAATACTTATTCTGTCTTAGTGATAGGAATAGTTGAAAAAAAGCAATAAGATTAGAATAGGTTTTTAGATAACATTTTAAACAAATATAAGAAAATTTGACATTACACGTTCTTTTATCATTCAAATGACATATTATATCTAGGGAACAGTATTATTTTAGTTACAAAGAAACACAATAAAATCTGATATTTTTTATTCTTTTACTTTTCATGAGAAATAAAAAATGTATATAAGTAAATGTAATATATAAATTTAATTTTAAACAAAGGAAATATTTATTTTATATAAATTGAATAAACATAATAAAATTAGCAATTTTACTTTCTTTCAGTATTTACAATTTAAAGAAATTATTTATTTTCTCCTAACCAAACTCAAAAAGATCAGGGCTGTGTTGATTTAACAGTACCTGACATCTTGGAAGGTCAGGATTGAAGTGCTGAAGCGAAAAAAATAATTTGCAAGAAAACAAAAGAGAAATCACAACAGACTTTTCAGTTTCAAAGACAGAGTCAGATTTATAAACCATTGAACAGACCGTTAAGAAGATTTAATCCTCTTTTTAACGGCTTAATTTGACACTCTTCCTCTCTGTTTAAACTTAAAAAGTCTCATTGGAAAACTCTCATTATACTCTGGTTAACCGGTCAGTAGACATCAAGCAACACAGTAATAAGTGTTTCGATCGTTTTTTACGTAAAGGGAAATAAGCCACCAGAAAATTTGCAAAGAGTATGAGTCATTAAGTGTAAGAAAATTTAATCCTCTTTTTGCACATCAAAATTTTTCATTTTTTGCACACGTCATAATTTTATACTCGTAGTACACGTCTTAATTTTAAACTTTTATTAAAACCTCATGATTTTACTCTCTTTTGTATACGTCATAATTTATTACACTTTTTTACACGTCATACTTTTATACACTTTTTAAAGGTCATCATTTTACGCTCATTTTGGCACGTGTTGTGAATATGAAAAAAAAAAAAGAAATTAAAGAAAAGTAAGTTCAAAAGAGCAGAAGTTACCTGAATCCCTGACAGGAAGTCGGAATTACGCATGCCTAAAAACAGACCTATGAGCACGAAACAGAAACTCTCTATCTTTCTGTAGTGACCGTAGAGCTGGAAAGACCTATTTTGACCTGCCGCTGAGGGAATCAGGTGCCCAATTAGCGGCACGCTAGTTCACCCTTACACTAGTAGCAGCCGAATCTGTTAACAGCACCCTATATAAAAGTAACGAATTTAAACATATCAACCCACAACAAAAAAAACACCGAATTTGGATAGATCAACCCCGAAAACGACTAGTGAACTTCAACTCCTTAATTCGGAGAAACGACTATTCTCAAATAGTCTAGGAAGACATTCCTCGAAAAATTAGACGTGCAAAAACTCAAAGGAAATAAAATTGAAATTCAATCGATATGTCCACTCTCCATCTTCCTGCCATTTTCTTCTTTTGCAGCTTTCACAGACAGAAAGACGTCAGCGAATCAAAATGGACCAAGTAGAACTTAACAGAGTCAAATATCAATAACCAACAAGTCCCGTATACGTCATAATTTTGTTGAAGGGCCGATACGTATGTCTATCAGCCAAACTTTTGTAAGGAGGGATTTGACACGAAACTAGGATGGCAAAGAAAATATTGTAAATTTGAAATGCCAACTTCCTATTTTGCAAATATTACGAATGAAGCTTGTTTGTTGGTCTGTTCGAGTTGCAGAAATCACCAAGTTGCCAGGCACGTCTGTTTTCCTTCCAGAGTAAAAATTGCTGATTTCTCCGAAATTTCTTGAAATGCAAAAATCACTGATTATGTTGAGATGACAGCATGCCGGGGTGCTGGTATTATCGTGTCTCGTGCTGATAGTAAGTTTTATAAGCCTAAAAAAGGCAGTAAGATAAGAGGATATAACATAGTCCTTAATGGACAATAAAGACTTTCGATGTAATATTGAAAAGAGATGAAAAAACTCGTGTGATTTTAACCCTAAAAAGACAGAAAAAAGGGATAGCTATGTTAGATTGTGACTTGAAGACCCCTTTTTGACATGATGCGCAATTTGGATGGGGAACATAACAGGAAATAGACCGGTTACATAAATTTGGAAAGTGACTTGAAGACCCCATACGTACTTTCTGGTTAATGAAAAGTAAAGTAATGAAAAAGATTATATTTTTGTACATCAGCGTTTTTCTTTTCCCTGTAAACAACAGCTGGAGTAATGATTGGACCTTTAAGCAAGATGATTATAAAGACTGTCTCTGTAGCACTAAAAAGGATTGAAAAAAGAGTTTCAGGATTTTAGTCTTGAAAAGAACAGGAAAAAGGGAAATCTAGAGTAAAGGCTGTTCCACTGCTGGATGATGAGGATAAAGAGTCTTGTCATGTGGATCATGGTTGTCAAACATCAGCGAAAAGGAGCTCCTGTGATTCGGCAGGACTGCTACGTTTGCCGCTGATGGATGAGGTAAGGAATTATGTCGAGGTGAAAAGGAAAAGGGAAAACTGAAATTAAGGCTGAACCACATTTATTGGTGGCGTAATTGTGTAACATCGCCAAATTTCTCAGAGAGTGGAATCTATCAGAACCAACATGGTGGTATTTGCAATCTTCTCTTAGTCCACCAGTTACTGATATCGGATATCCCAGAGAAATTTTCTAGTACAAACGCAGACGATATTTTTGAGACCAATTAATTCTCCCATCCTTTTCGAAAGTAGTTTCTAACTGTGAAACAGAGAGGGTGGTATTTGCCAGCTTCTCTATATGGTATAATGTTTTTTTCATGATTAATCATAATCTGACTCCTGCTTACTCGGCAAATACACAAACACATTCCGCTATAAAACCAGGAAACATTTACAGCAAAAAACTGAAGTCGACGGTCGACTACGGCTCATGGCAAACGGTATTCTTTGTTTTTACTTTTCTTTGCAACCCGACCAGACACCTTCCCGCAGCGACGAGGGAGCAATTCTGTCCGAATCTACAGAGCTGTTTTCGCTGATGCTTTACATAAGATACAGATCACTAGACGCCCCTTCTCAGCCATCACTAGCAGATGTATTGGTCCAGCATGTTCTTCTGCCAGCTGCGGTCCAGCCTTTACTCCAGCTTTCTCTTTATACGATCCTTTTCACTTTACACTAATATGCAGACATTGTCTCAAAGAAAACCGATATTATACGCAAACCATCCACAATCATTTAAATCGATAGGAATTTTTCTTTTCTTTTCTTGTCTTTGTCATCCTTGCCTAGTTTTGTGTCATATCACTTTCTCTTTACAAAAGATTGAGTGATCGACATATTTATCGGCCCGGCTACAAAATTATGACATGCAAAAATGAGTGTAACAAGATTATAAAATCATGACCCATAACTTTACGCTCATATAAAATTAACCCCTATGAAAAGAAGAAAAATTTTAGACAAGGAATTTTTAGGTACTAACTCAGAGGTCATTTTCGCGACGAATTAATTTTTCAATCTGTCACAAAATTAGTTTGTAACTATTGAGTAGAGAGGGTGGTATTTGCAAGTTTCTCTTAACTGAATAAAAATTTATTTCATTATTACCCATAATTAAGGTGAAGATTCTTCTTCTTCTTCTTCTTCTTCTTCTTCTCTCTCTCTCTCTCTCTCGTTACTGTAAGCCGTCTGAACATCGAACAATAAATTATTGTTAATTGTTGACAGAGTTTTAGAGTTGCCAACACCCACACAATTTTGTTTCAACGGATCACCCCGACCGTCAAATGAAGTTCCGGATAGATTGTGTCATTCGTTTTCTGTGGATCTTTCAAACACAGCGTGGACACAGACAGGATTGATAAAGGAACAATCCGAAAATTTATTAGGCACCGTTACGAGGATCCAACCTTGAAAATCCGTGACACAGTCAGACGCAGGATTCGGCCCTGAAAACTCACGACGAAACAATAAACAGGATTCGACCCTAAAAACTCTCGGCTAAGCGACGGTACGACATTTGGACCAAACTGTGGCATCATATTTGGTACTGCGCCCAAGATTAGGACCCAGACGGTGCAAAGTGTACTATCATTGAGGAGAAACTTAGATATTTCGATGTCTTGAGATGGCCCAATACCAGCCTCGCGAAAGAAGAGGAAAAACTAAATGGTTCGATGCCCTGAGATGACCTAGTGCTAGTCTCGCTGAAGTAGAGAAGCAAAGAAAAACTAAGGTTGTTCGTTGCCTTCAGATGACCCTATATCAGAATCATGAAAGCAGAGACTAACCTGCTCAAATCTTTCCGGTTTTTAAACAAGGATGTCCAAAGTCAGTAGCCGCTGAGCTACGATAAGGTCCTCGTCTTTGATAATTGATCATAGTTAACGTGGATTTTTAAATAGTGTTACGCTGCCATGTGCCCAGCAGGCTTGCAGGATGCTGTCCACCAGTTAACGCAGGGCACAGACGTTGAATGTGGTCTGCCGAACGCTATTTAGTTTTACAGATATCATCAACTCCCAAGCGGAACCACATTTTAAAGCTACTAGGCGAGTTATCGATGAATTGTTAAAAGTCAACACAGATAACTGGCTAGCTTTCCTCCTCAAATGCAACAAATACAGTTCTTTCACCATAAAAAAAAGGACTCTGAACTGCCGTGTTTGAATTAACAAGATTAATAACAATATTCTTTTATTGAATAAAAGAAAGAAACAAAGAAAAAAATCAATTCAGGTAAAAGTCCGGAGCGAGAAAGTCTTTCTGTATCTCGGAGAAGCCTTCTCTTTTTCCACTCGTTATTGGGTTTCCTTAACGCGTTGGTGGAAGGATACACGTCTTATTTCAGATCAAGATTAATAATTGTCTCTTTCCTCGTGGACAGGTCTTTTCTTTGGGTATTCGTTTAACGAGGCTCCTCATACCTCGGAGTTTGAGTTCATTCAAAGGATAAGCTTTTTCTTTTCTCCGTATTCTCTGCGCAGCATGACTTTGGATTTTGGGTTTCTTCCATATCTCAAATTATGTTCTTAGTTTTTCAACGAACAAAAGGCAACGCCTTAGGCGTCTTCATCCTTTGAGGAATAAACGGAAACACATTATGTGACCTCACCCTTTGACGGCTACATGGCATCTAACTAGTTTCCGTAGTTTGAAAATTCACCACGTGTTGGCTTTTGACGTTTTTTCCCTCAATACCAATCGTGGTCGCAGGTCTGCCTCCCCGCTGAAACATACTTGGCTAATAGCGAGTGAGGTTCTCCCATGCCCATATCACTTTGTAATGATAGAGAGGGTGGGAGAGAGACGACCTCTCCCACTTCCACGATTCTGTAATTCTTGCTTACTACTATCGTCCGCTGATTCTTGCTTGCTACCATAGTCGGCCGCCGGCCTCCTTCCCCACGACCCAGAGGATATGTTAGGGTGTCATATTTCATTGTCACAATAGCTAATGGAAGTTACCTATTCTTATCTTTCTGATAGTTAAATAAGGATATCAAACGTGAGTAGCTGATGGGCTCCGCTAAGTACCTCCACTTTGATGATTGATCGTATCAATTAAGGAGCTTTTTGAAATCGTCAGAGGAAGCGACTTATTTGGATCTGTTTAGCTGGTGTATCTGTAGCACTTGCGTTGTTAGTGTCTAGTGTTGAGATGTGTTCTTTTTTTGTTTTTTTAGATTGATATGATTAATGGTGATGGTATCTGCACATCTACCAACCCTGAAAGTGAGGTGTTTTTCATGTTGGTCGAAAACGTTGAATGAACGTGGGTGTGACTTGTCAGTTGGCGCTTCGTTCCCTTCAAAAAGCAACAAAAAAAAAATAACTCACAGTCGTGTAACTGGTTAGAAATGTGTGTGTTATTTGGGTTATGTTCAATTTATTTTGGTTTATTTCGGCAAGGGAGGGCATTTTATTCTTAGAAGGTTATATTCACTATATTCTTGATATTTTAGGGAGTAGGCTATTGTCATGAGGATATATTCAATTTATTTTTGGTGGGGTTATCGTTAGGTTATATTGTATTGATTTTTATTTATCTTGTATGTCACACTTGTTTTGGTTCGCTTCCAACGTTTTCTTTTTTAAATATTATCGTCTATCGTGAATGAATACAATAATTATGCATATGCAGAAACGATACTAATATTAAGTACTTGCAAGCCTGTAAATTCTATTACAAATGGCTGCGTAGAAAGCAAAAACAAAGAAACAAACTGTAATTTTTTTACCAACAAAGAAAATATGTAAACATTAAAAATGGCCGCTTAAACAAAAAGAAAACTAACCGAAACTTGTTAGCTTTTTTTACGACAAAAGAAAATATATAAAACAAAAGAGAAAAGAAACGGACTCGTGGGTGTAAAACAAAGCAAATAGATTTATTAACCACAGGAAGAGACATTCGTCTAATGACCATGTGTTGCATATTGAACCCGGCCGAGTTGTCAAAATAGGAAATGCACCTGTGTAAATAACAGGTGCATCCGGTCGAAGGTATATGTGTATGTATAGTGGTCATGGCTATACAACACATGAATAGAGCTATTTTAACTTTGAGGGCACCAGTCAAATATCTGACCACTATATATTAAGGGGAATTACTAGTCTGTCTTTTTCTCACGTGTCTCCGATCTTCCAGTCCCTATAATTCCCACAATGCACTATCTCTGTAAGGCAACTTCTTTTTTATACCTCATAGGGAGTAACTTTGATAGTTTTCGCTCTGTCTATTCTCTAACACAAACTAGATAGAGAAGTGGTGTAACCTTTTTGCGGCAAATGAGTTAAAATAGTCACAAACATCAAATAAATAATCATCATCATCATGTCGTGCCGCTAGCTCGGATATCCCTGACCCTCTCTCGCCACTTCTCCCTATCGTTCATCGCCTCTGGCAGGTCTTCAGGGCTACAGCCCGTATCTTCACATAGCTGCTGAATGTATGTTCGAGCTGGTCGTCCTGGTTTTGCCCGGCCGTATGTGGGGATCCATCGGAGTACATCACTTATGAGCTCGCCCCTGCTTCTCCAGCAGTGTCCTGCATGTCTTCTCTCCTGTGTGTATTCGCCTATGATTATCCAAATGTAATTTTTGGGAAAAAGAAGAATCACATATGTCACAGGAATATGGCCTCTCTCCTGTGTGTATTCTTATATGCCTCTCTAAATCTGATATTCGTGCAGAGGAAAAGGAACAAATTTCACAAATATGGTTTTTCTATCTGTTGTGTCCTTCCATATCCACTTGCGCTCCCGAATTGGTTGAAAAGCTTGAGCCACTCATTTCACCAGTATATGATTTCTCTCCAAGATGTGTTTGTATATGCACTTCAAACTGCACCATATTTGAAAACGATGAGCCGCATAGTTTGCAAGACAATGGCTTTTCTTTGATTTGTGTTTACATATTTCATTAGAATTTCTCACCCGGATAAGGAGACCAAGATGTTTTACAAAAGATTTCTCACCAGTATTTACCTTCAAAGACGCCACCAAACTATGAAAAACAAACAATCCTTCCTTCAAAAGAATATAATTTATCCCTGTAGATATTCACATATTCGTTTCAAAAAGAATTTCTTCGAAAATCCTGCTCATCAGGAAAATACTGTATCAAAAGTCAAGAACATCTCCGGTTTGAAAATCTGTAATTGATAAAACAAGAGAAAACTATCAATTAAGAGATGGAAAAGTAATAAAGAAATATAGTTTATAGAGAGTCATATATTTCAAAAAGGAAGTTTTAGCAAATTTTTGAAAAATATTTCATCGTTTTCTTTTGTATTAAATTTGAATTGAAATGGGTTCTATGACTCAAAATAGAAAAGCAATCTACCTTCCGTTTAAGTTTGCATGTAGCGTTTAAAAAAGAAAGAGAAATCGTAAACCCCTATAAGATACACAGGGTCATAACAAATTGAGTTCAAATTAACTTTTGACGTCAACACATTAAACCAGCTCCTAGTTGAGCAGATTAAGTCAGTATCCCACGAGAATCTTTAACTTAATGGTACAACCTCTAAATTTGCCATACATGTGCTCCGGGACCCATTCTCTCACAAAATTTCGTTACTCATGTGGAAAAAAAATGGCTGCAATTTTTTAAGATGGTCGTCTGATAAAATAGGGAAAAATTTTTCAATGCTAAACATTGAGAGGATAGGTTAACAGATGCAAACAGATTAAGATAGATTAACGTGAACATGCTGAGATAGATAGATAGATAGATCTAAACACTCGAAAAAAATAGAACCAGACTGAAATAGTCACATATTGATATTTACAAAGCGTAACCTAATCTGGAATTAAATCTAAAATGATATTAATATGATTTATGCCAATTAGATTTTGTGAATACCGCAATCAAGTGATTGAAGTGGGGAATTATATCTGTGGACGATGCACCGATGAAAATCTGCAATTCAGTAATACGTATTTTTTTTATATACAGTGATTTTAAAACTAAAATACAATTCTTAGATAAGATTTTTAAAAACTTGGGTAGAATTATTGACAGATCCCCATACTAGTGTAGAATATTCAGCCTAAATAAAGAAAGAAAGCCCCACCACCACCAAAAAAAGGGTAGAAACGAATACCTAAATGGGAATCCTCTTCCCCTCTCCTTTCAAAGCAGTAGCCCTACCAACTACTATTTAAGTCAATAAAATTACAAGAGACAGTACATGATAAACCAAGTTAGGAAAGAAGCCCTATTTTCCACCCAAAGACAAGAGTCAAAAACTGGTCAGTAAAATCATATTGACGTTCACTATACTATCATTTAAAATGCATGAAGGATTTTATGAGAGTGGCTTCTGTAGATAAGAAAAAAACAGCCATTGAAAGAGAAACATGACCCACAATCAAACCAAATGTCCAAACCGCACCGCTCTTCATGCGGGTAAAAAAGGGGCGCGTCCTGCTGAGGTAGGAGTCATAGCCTCAGTGTTCGAGAAATCAGCTACAGAGCTCAAACAATATAAATAAGTAAAGTGCAAACACACAATACAAATAGCAACATTTAAAGTTAGAACATTAAATAGAATAGGACAACTACCGGAGCTTACTTCATCTGCCATAGCTCATAACATAGACATAATATGCATTCAAAAACACATATATAGCAAGGACATTAAATATCACGATACCGGCAATGGATGGACGCTAGCCACTGCATCAGCATGGAAAAACTCTGTCAATATCACAATAGAAGGAGTAGGTATGCCTATAGGACCACGAGCCCTAAAATAACTAAATAGCATAGAGAAAATACACCCAAGGATGATGGAAGGTACTTTTAATGGCAACCTCAGTGCAACAATTATCTCCTGCTACAGCCCTACCAATGTTAGTGAAGAAACTGAACTCATCACCTTCTATGATGAGCTGTCCTCTCCTGTGAGTAGCATCCCGAACACACAACGTTCTCGTCATTAGTGGAGACATGAATCCCCAAATAGGGAAAAACGGGAACCACAAATACAGCTTACACAACTCGTCAAACAGAAATGGTCAACATCTAACAGATTTCACGATAGAAATTCGATTAACATGCCACAATACACACTTGCAAAAACGAGAGGGAAAATTATAGACCCAAACAAAAGCGAACAATCCTTATGCACAGATAGACTACGTCTTTATAGACAAGAAATGGGAAAATAGAGCAGTGAATTGCGAGACTTCCTCCTCATTCGAGGGTGTATCCTCCGATCACCGAATTTTCACGACAAAAATACGACCGAGTCTACAAAAGAAAGCCCCCCACCCCACCCCGAATAAAAACTACCATACACTATGACTGGGCCCTTATTAATATTAAGGATATTAGAAATAAACAGGTGATAGAATTAAAAAAAACAAATTCGAGTCACTACAGGAGAAGACAGAAACACACACCCTGAATGAAGAATATGAAAATTTCGTCAACGCCCTCCTAGAAACAGCAGCGAAATACATAAAAAAATAGAACTAAATCTAGAGTCCCATGAGACATATCTGCGGTTAGAAAAATACGTGCAGACGTGAAAACTGCCTCCAAATGCTATAGGAAGAACCCAACTAACACAAATGCCCTGAAACTAAAAAAAAGCACAAAATGAATAAGCCAACATATACCTAAAATAACAGACACAATACATACAAAATCAGATAGATAAGATTAGAGACTCAGTGGAATACAGACAAACTAGGATAGCATGGCAAGCGAAAACGAAGTGAGCAGAAGGAAGAGCACTGCCAAAGCTAAAATGAAAGCTACCAACCAACACGTACGAATAAAACTGTGGAAACAGCATTTCGAGAATCTACGAGGAAACCCACCGAAAGTTACTCATGAACCAAACACGAGAATTATTAGACAATTAGACATCAAAATAGGACCGTTTACTCTAGAAGAAATCGACTCAGTAATTAGAAACATTAAAAATAGAAAAGCCATAGAGCTTGATGAAATTCCCCCAGAAGTATGGAAAACCAGACAATTCGATAGCATACTGCTCCGTCACTGCAATGCAGTTTATAATCTAAACCCGTAAGACAGATGAATGAAGAGATGCATCCTCCCTTTCCCTAAAAATGGGTGACCTCTGATTAGCAGGGATCTACCGAAGTATAATACTTACATCCATAGTAACCAAAATATACAATGCCCTACTACGTAACCGCATAGAACCCAAAGTTGACAACATTCTTAGGAAGAACCAAAATG
Organism: Sepioteuthis lessoniana; assembly: GCA_963585895.1. Taxonomy (NCBI): domain Eukaryota; kingdom Metazoa; phylum Mollusca; class Cephalopoda; order Myopsida; family Loliginidae; genus Sepioteuthis; species Sepioteuthis lessoniana. The sequence goes on along the minus strand of OY757947.1, from coordinate 35,022,012 downwards.
GCTTCCGGAGAAATAGATCCACGACTTCACAAATATTGTCTATCCGTAGAATTCTTGAAGGCGTACGAGCAAAAAACCAACAGGCGAGAATATTAATTGTCGACTTTACCAAGGCCTTTTATTCCATTCACAGAAGGAAGATGGAGGAAATCCTACTCGCATATGGCCTACCAAAAGAAACAGTCGCAGGCATAATGATTCTGTATAGAAAAAACCAAAGTGAAAGTACGTTCTCCGAATGGTAACACAGACAACTTCGATATTGTAGCAGGAGTACTGCAAGGAGACACATTAGCCCCATACTTCTTTATCATCTCTCTAGACTTCTCGCTTAAAATATCGATTGATAAAACCAAAGAAAACGGTTTCAAGCTAACAAAAGAAAAGAAGCAAAGGTACCCTGCAAAAACAATTACCGACACCGACTACGCCGATGACATAGCGCTTCTGGCAAATGCACCCACACAAACGGAAACCCTACTGCATAGTCTAGAACAAGCTGCTGCAGGCATCGGGATCCATGTCAATGCACACAAAACGGAATATATGTGTTTTAATCAAATAGGCAACATTTCCACACTAAACGGTAGCTCTGAAACTAGTTGACAATTTCACCTACCTAGGAAGCAGGGTCTCATCAACTGAGACGGACATCGGCACGTGATTAGCAAAGGCATGGACAGCTTACAACTGGCAATCGGTCATGTAGAAGTCAGACATGACCGATAAAATGAAGCGCAGTTTCTTCCAAACAGCGGTCGTGTCGATACTGCTATATGAATGCATTACATGGACGCTAACTAAACGTATGGAGAAAAAGCTTGACGGTGACTACACAAGAATGCTGCGAGCAATATTGAACAAGTCCTGAAGGCAACACCCCACAAAGCAGCAGCTATACGGACACATACCACTCATCACGAAAACTATCAAAGTTAGACGAACCAGACATTCAGGACACTGCTGGAGCAGTAGTGACGAGCTCATAAGTGATGTACTCCTATGGACCCCCTCACATGGCCGAGCAAATGCAGGGCGACCGGCTCGAACCTACATACAGCAGCTCTGTGAGGATACGGGGTGTAGCTCTGGGGACCTGCTGGAAGCGATGAACAATAGGGAGGGGTGGCGACAGAGGGTCAGGGATATCCGTGTTGACGGCACAAGATGATGATGATGTTTTATATAATATTTCATGAACATCAGATTGTGTTAACGATAAATAAATAATTTATTAATTGGTATCTATAATATTAATCAAGCTAAAAAGACTACAGTTATAACAAATAGTGATAAATGAGATTGAACATTGTTCCATTTTCATTTGAGTTTGTCATCTGATAATAAACAAACGACCATGATTGACTTATCTTGAACAATGGCGGGTATTTTAGCTTTAACGTGGGTAACATACTTTTTAGAGAGAACAGGTTCTGGAGCACAAGTACATCAAATTTGGTGCTTCTACCACCAAAGGAAAGAATAATTCAATAATTTGCTGCGCTATACCAGAATTCATAGCGATTTCAGCTGATGAGAATATGTGGAGTCGAACATAGTTATTATCATAGAGAAAAATGCCCTTCCTCTTTATCATGGAAGTTTTCAGTGGCTAATTTTTTGCAGTTCGTAAGTCATTCAAAAAAAATTGCCGACTATCGACAGAGATATTTTCATGGTTAGCAAGATCAAACAACGAAAGTGTGATGTCTTTGTGGTTGGAGAATTTATGTTCTTTCGTTCTTTTCGCTTAGTTGAAAGACAAATGTCGATATTTACTTATTTAGTTCTTATTTAGCATATTGCATTTGTCACGAAAAAAAAAAAAAAACAGGTTATGGTTAAAACATTCTAATGAGGAGGGTACTAAGTTTTATAAGTGTTAAGTGACGAAACTACACTTTTTTAGCCGTCTGAGGATGTTGTATGTTGGAGATTGTGGACGTGAAGAAACCGCTACCAGTTTTCTTAGAAAGTAAAATATGTAATTTTTAAATGGATAAAAAAAAAATGAAGAAAATCACTGAAACAAAATCTTATCTTCAAGGTTAAATATCAGCCTAAAGTTTCTATATAATTCTAATGTAACCATATATGGGTGACACTTATCTGCAAAAGTAGAATTAAATTCATTTTAGACGATCAAGTTGACAATAAAGTAGTTTCTTGTTTTCATAGTCGATAAATATAAACAATGAAAGTTCACTAAAAAAACTTACCAAAAGAACAGCTGAAATGAACAATGATTACAGATAATTAGTTATACTCCGTATTCAACATTATACATTATTAAATATTTGAGAAAATCTACTTACATACAAATGGCTAATATACGTGAATTGAGGTTCAATGAAGAATCTGTTGTCTCGACCAAAATGTGGCCTTCAAGCAGTATTGTTTTAGTATTTATTGGATTCTTGGTAGAAAAATCTTTTAATATAAATTACCAATATTAAGAAGCGACTCGTTTTTCCTTTTAGAATGTAATTTAGAATATCTTCTTAAAGACTGAAGTTTTTGTTTGAATTAAAAATGAAAAATAGTTTTATTTTCATTTTAATTTTGATTTTTAATTAACTTTCCTTTCTTTAGACAATGTACAACTAAGAGAGGAACGTTTTTGACACTCCCACTCCTATTTACGGATGGTAATGCTTCTGATAATACATACTTTAAAAAGAAAACTATTCATCGCGATTCTATAGTAAACTTTCATTGCTTATACTTATCAAATAGGAAAACAACAAACTATTTTATATATTGTCAACTTTATTGTCTGAAACATATCTAAGATCGAAATATGATTTTTATTCTACTCGACGATCACGAATAGTCGCAGAGAGTGTGAGTGTGTGCAAGAGAGAGTGAGAGAGAGAAAGAGAGACCGTGTCATCTCCCTCGAAAAGGGATTCAAGCCCTTTACTCGATTTGCCGAAGGAAAATATTTTTATATACATGATTTATTCGGTCGATTATCTTTCTTTTCTTCTTAATTCGTCGAATAATATTCTAAGAATAATTTGATTCTGTTTTTAATTTTTTCCATTTTAATATTTCGCATATTATTGGGGATTTATTTTTGTAAATAATGATCAATTAACATTTCAATCCCCCAGATTATATGCTTAATTCGTACGTAGTTATGGATTGTATTGAGTGATATACGTGGATTTTGGTGCCGAAACACTACTGCATAGTTTGGAACGAGCAGCAGCAAACATAGGCATCTATGTTAATGCACACAAAACGGAATATATGTGCTATAACCAAACGGGGGACATCTCCACTCTAGAAGGAACCCCTCTTAAACTAGTAGACAAATTCACTTACCTAGGAAGCAACGTTGAATCAACCGAAAAGGACATCGAAAGGTTAGCGAAAGCCTGGACAGCTATCAATAGGCTATCGATTATATGGAAATCAGACCTAACTGATAAAATGAAACGCAGTTTCTTCCAGGCAGCGGTCACATCGATACTGCTATATGGCTGCACTATATGGACGCTAACAAAACGGCTTGAGAAGAAGCTAGACGGCAATTGCACAAGAATGCTACGTGCAATCTTAAACAAGTCCTGGCGGCAACACCCCACAAGACACCAACTGTACGGCCACCTACCCCCTATCACGAAAACTATTCAAGTTAGACGAGCCAGACATGCAGGACACTGCTGGAGAAGCAGGGACGAACTCATAAGTGATGTACTCTTATGGACCCCCACACATGGCCGTGCAAAAGCAGGACGACCAGCACGAACATACATTCAGCAGCTATGTGAGGATATGGGATGTTGTCCTGAAGACCTACCTAGGGTGATGAACGAGAGAAGAGTGGCGAGAGAGGGTCAGGGATATCCGTGCTACCAGCGTGATATGATGATGATGATGACTACTAGGCTAAGTTGGTGCAAGGGAGAATATTCAGTCGATTCCCCACTTCCCTCAAAAAACAATATTAGCCTTAGTATATTCAACGATACACTAACAGTGAGTAAACGGAAATAAAGATGAGTTCATTTACATATTTAGAAAGATTTACTCTATACATGATATGCCTAAAATAAGTACAAAAACAGTAAAAAGTCTTTATTGATTGAGTACAGAACAATAAATGATGAAGGTAATATGACCAGGCAGGAGACATGTCTCTACTATTTAAATAACGCAAAATAAAAGAACCTTTCTCCTGTTCAAAGAACAGAGATAAAATAAGAACGAAGAAGAATTTCTCGTCTAGTCATGTGATTATATAATACCGATCACAACAGAAGAAAAATACGATAAACACATTCTTCTATACAAGAACACTTAAAGTAATAAACATATTTAATGGATTAAGATGGAAGAATACACAAACATTTCCCCACAGCTATTAATATGCCCATATTGTTCTATGAGAAAACAGTAGAAATATGAATAGAAATCTTTCCTAATGAGGGAATATAAAATGGCAATGTGGCTTTAACTTTCCTTGGTAAAGATTAAGACCAATCCCAACTGTTTTAAGAAGAGAAATAAAAGGGATAGGGCCTGAGTTTTATTGGAGTATCGTGTGACAATCTTGAGACACCCAACTGATATGCTTATTCTGTAAGGGAGATAATTATTTATTTTTTCCTTCCTAGTTTAAAGGGGAAAGGGCTGGGTCATCATTTCGTAATCTTGTTACAAGTCATAATTTGACACTCATTTTTGCATAATTTTGTAGCAGGGCCGATAAATATGTCGATCACGCAATCTTTTGTTAAGAGAAAACTAGGCAAGGATGACAAAGACAAGAGAATAAACTTTAAATGACAATTTTTTATTTGGTGAATCGTTTGAAGGAATGTTGTTTGTTGGTCTGTTCGTGGACCAAGGTTGTAGCTTGAAAGGCTAGATTATATGGCCAGACTTGCAGGGTATGTCTGTTTTGCCTTCGGAGAAAGCGTTGCTTATAGGTCTTAATACCATGGAAAGGACTGTACGTAAAAGGAATATAGGTAGTCTTTAAAGGACTATAAATATTTCCGATGAATTTAAGATGAGTCGATGCCTTGAGATGGCCTTATACCAGACTCGAGAGATTACCGAAGCGAGGGTTAAGTAAGATAATTTGATACCTTTGGATGACTCTATACAAGACTCACGAAAGCAGAGAAAAGGTGAGAAATTCAGATAATACGATTCCTAAGGAAAGTGACTTGCTCGGATTTTTCCGTTTTTTAAGCAAAGATGTCTAATATTGGTGTATTGTTCCCTACAACCCCACCCCATATAAAAGCTCACAGTCGTTTAACTGTACAGGAACCTAAGTTTGTGGGTATCATTAGGGTTATATTCATTTTTTATGTGGGGCGATTGTTAGAAGGTTATATCCAATTTTGTGTTTAATTTGAGGTGGGCAGACTATTGTTAAGAGGTTTGATTCAAGTTATTTTTTCATTTTTGGGAAGTTAGGAGGTTATAATGTAATTTTTTTTTGTTTATTATTACGCAGAGTATGGAATATTCAATTTATTTGGGGTTGTTTTTTTTGGTGGGGGCTTATTGAATTTTATGAAGTTTATTGAATTTATTTTTCTTTTAAAGGAACTGTTATTAGAATGTTACATTCAACATTTTTTTTTTTAGTTTCGGGAGGACAGGCTACTGTTGGAAGCTTATATTCATTTTTTTTTTTTTTGTGGGAGCTTTTGTAAGGGGGTTATATCGAATGTATTTTTGTTTATTTCTTAGGTTATATTCAGTTTATCTTTGCGGTTTTTTTAGGTGGTGGGCTATTTTAAGGAGGTTATATTCAATTTATTTTTGTTTATTTGGTGGGGGCTCCTATTAGGTGAAATTCAATTTATTTTTGTTCCTTTTGTGGGGTCGGGCTAATGTTGCGGTTGCAGAAGTGGGATAATCAATGTTCCGGTTGTGGAGTCACGGGTTAACCGAGGGTGTAGTTGATATCGATATCGAAAAGTTGATGATTGTCTGAACTGTGTCGTCTGCTCGTGGACTGATCCTTTGCTCTGAGTGTCCATTGTATCTGGCTGGCTTCTATGTCATCGTCTTTGTCGACCCGATGAAATAAGACCTGCAAAAACAGTGAAAGGCAACGAATTCCTTTCGCCGTGGGTTTTAGTCGGCCGTTAATTTTTTTTTTTTTAATGTTTTTTTTGCCGTCAATGATTGTTGATTGTATAGCAGAAAGGTTTTGAGTATTTACCGGGTTAGCACGTGCTCGATATCTGGACGGGAAGCTTCACCTTAATTCTGGGTAATAATGAAATGAATTATTATTCAGTTAAGAGATACTTACAAATACCACTCTCTCTACTCAACAGTTACAAACTAATTTTGTGACAGATTGAAGAATTAATTTGTCTCGAAAATGACCTTTGAGTTAGTACCTAAATATCCCACTCGCCGACGAATCTGGCGATGTTATCTATATTGATACCAAGGTTCGCTTCCGGTAGCAGAGAAAAATTCCGTTCGCTGACGATTTAGATGAATTCCGAACTAAGGATCCTGGCCGTTGAACCGTGAGATTCATACGCCCAGGACCAGGTTAGGCATTGCGTCCACTATGCTGCTTGCAATGGTTTTCGATAAAAAAAAACCCTACTTTCGTTCCTACTTTTCCATTAAGATTTAACTTAATTAAGGTCCACGACTCCTTTTTAAAATTTTAATAAATTTTTTTGCTTCTTTGTATTCTATTTTACGTATACTTTGTTCTTTTGTTTTTGGTTCTAATAAGTCCAACAACGTTAGTTTCTTTGGCTATGTTCAAGATTTTTATTTTGGTTTACAGTTTATTGTTCTTTCATTTAAGACACATAATATTATACAGCACTGATTTTACACTGACAAAATTAAATAAAATCATACATGCATTTTAAATGACAATTTAGTAAAGGGCAATATATTACTAACCAGTTTTTGGATTTTTCTTCGAAATGGACGTGCTAATTCATTCCTATGTTGTTTACAAATGGTCTCTCTAGTTTAATTTTTCAACTTTTATGTGCATTTATATACATTTTGTCCCGCTATTGTTTGACGGAAAGGGGGTCATCTTGTTCGTTCCTACCCTGCCTTTTTTCTTCTTATTATTTCTACTGAAATTTCGAGTAACCACTGTGGTCGTAGGCAGTTTAAGAATTGTCAAAAGTCGTAGGAATACTGGACTCAAGTTCTAAAGCGTCGGTGGAATTTCAGTCACGTGAAGCTTTCCTGCTATTTCTACACTCTCAAAATAACTTGAATAGGCTAAGCGTTCTCACATGACCTCACCCGCACGTGATAAATACACCCGATCAAAAAATTCCTTTAACTAAGAATAAATCCGGCACTGCTCAACATAGAAGTACCTACGTCCTCGAGAATAATCGAAGAAAGTCGACTCGTATTCAGTCTACAGTAACAGAGACTTCGGAAAGTTTTTAACTGCCAACTATCACAGCGACATCTTGTTCGTCAACAAGAAACCATGAAAAAAAGGGTTAAGCACTAAATCCCTACCTGTCATCTTCAATATGGAAATGAACATTATTACAAGAGAGGTAGCAATGATATATACAAACTCTGTGACAAATTTTCGTCTCTGCAGGTGTTGTTTCTCTCTTTCTTTTCTTTTTCTCCTTTTTAATTACTTTTTACAAGAGGCTATTTTGTCTGTGTGTCTGCGTGGGCACTCGTGTCCATGTTTATGAATATACTTTCGTCTTTTTCTTCTCCCTAAATAATCGATGGTAGTTGATATGCCAAAAAAGTTTACCTGACAACAAGTTTCCCTCCCTAGTGTGTGCATGTGTGTGTGTGTGTGCACGTATGTGTGTGTCTCGTTTTTCTTTAGCTTTTTCTCCTTGTTCCCTATATAATCACTGATTGTTGATGTACCATAAATTTCAATGGATTTTCCTCCCAAAGTGTGTGTGTGTGTGTGTGTGTGAGCGGAAATGTCTTTCTCTGTGTGTATATAATTAAGTTCTCTTTAATGCAGGCTTGGATTTTTCTACCAGGTCATCTAAAACCAAAAAGAATAACATGATAGAATAATAATCTATTCAACTCCGTTTTACCCCTTTGTTCTTCTGCTATGTATATAATATTTGTAGAAAATGTTCCTTTATATGTCAATGAACTGATCTTGATTTCCTTCCATTTACTTACTGTGAATGTATCATTGCATATATTAATGCTAATATTAGGTTTTAGTGTGAGGGGAAGATTAAATTGACCCAAAGACGAGACCCTAATAAGTACGACCACGCCGAGTTTGTGTGGATCTAGGATTAATGGCAATAAACGTGTACTCCTTGCTTCCCAAACCTCCAGACCTGAAGCTTTACCATCAGACTGGTGAGAAGTATTAGCCCTCTGTCAGGGAATATTGTGTGAATATAATGGTGAAAATGAAATCACCTATAGATTTATAACTACAACCGGTTGTGAAATTTTTCAGAGTGGTTTATCCGAGAGAATTTAAACGGCCGACATTCAATCAAATAATGTTAAACACCGAAACAGGTTTGTCAGTAAATGGAAAACTTTAAAAAGAGCATGAGAAAATTTTGCGCTCATGAAAAGAAGAAATACCCATTGAAGAAGAATTCTAATATGACTGATTGAAGATATATCCAGGATTTTTCTAAAATATGAAATGTTAGATGATTCGTACTTTACTTTGTCACTTCTGCTTTGACGGGAAATACAGTGGAACTGTTTCTATTCATAATTTGCCAAGATAATATTATACGAATGCTAATAGTTCTAATGAAAGTACATGGATTCACACTAAAAAAATCGAGAAGCAGAAGATAACCGAAGGCTGTTGCAAATACACCAGCTGAAATCAAATCTCTGTTGTTAGCCTGGAGCTAGTTGCACGAAACATTGCTTTCAAAGTGAACTCAGGTAGTTTTTACACACACACACACACACACACACACACACACACACATATATATATATATTAAGTAAAGTATTTTTTTAGTCTAAATAATTAAAAAAATTAAAAAATACATAACACTTACGCAGAAATGTATATAGTTTAGTTTTAAAAAGAGGATGAAACAGAAATACGAATATTTCTTACGAAGGAAAAAACATTTACTAAAATAAATATTTGTCCTTCAAAAATACCCGAGTGAGTAAATCAAATTAAAAGATTTCTTTATGAAATAAATTTATTATTAATGTTTTTGTTGATTATTTAAAATTATTTGAACGTTTTATTCTTCAAAATTCTTATAGTGCAATATTTAGCTTCGGATTTCTAGAACGAAACGAACGTTCACTTTTTAGATGGTTCTCATACGAAGACCGAAAAATTAATTTACTGATGAGTAAAAAGTTATTACACACACAAACATATATATAGATATATACACACACACACACACACACACACACGTATATATACATTATGTATCCACATAAATATTCTCACCCTGTCGGCTGGGGCTGTAGAATGCGCCGACTGCACCTCTGCAGAGGGGTAAGACTCCTCCCCAATGGGGCCGCCTGTTGACCGTGGGCGGCGACCTGTAACGCGCTAGGACGGAACCCTGGTGGTTGAGCAGTCATTGATCCGGCAACAGAGTGGTCAATGGCTTGCAACACACTACTTTGGCCCTTACTTGGTCTGACGGGCGGTCGGATTGGGCCCGATCCGATCAATCGGCTGGTCTTGTCATGCCCTAACACCTGCATGTTTTTTTCTCCCGAATTTACTAATCAATCTGCATCTGCAGAACAATTTCCAACCCTTTTTATAGGTGCTAGAAGGCGGGGGCTGAGTAGAGTTTTGACCTCTGTTAAAATTCCAGGCACTAAAACCAGAAATTAGCAGATACTCGGAATTTCGCTCTTGATACGAGTATACTGGTAATGTATCCTCGTCTAAGCCAGGGTGAATGGGTTTCCCCCCTGGCTTATTCCCAACACAAGTTGGAATCCGTGGTGAGTGATGGAGCATAGGACCAATGAAAAACATACACCAATCATGGCTTCTTCTTTCAAAATATCCAAAAGATATTTATCCGACTCTGACTCAGAAAATGACTTTCCCCAGATTCATCATTATTGAATCATTACAAGATACAAAATTAGATCAACTGTCACCTTTTCTGATTGAAAAAATAATATCCAGTAGATCCAACCCAAAAACTGTGAAGAAACTCCGAACTGGAAACTTGCTTGTAGAAGTGGAAAGCAAATAACACGCTGATAACATATTGAAAATGGAAAAATTTCATAATCTTAAATGTCGTACCAATCCTCGTGCCAAATTAAATACCTCCAAAAGCGTTGTGCGAAGTAAGGAATTATCACTAGCAACACAGGAAGAGATTAAAACGGCTTTCAAAAAACAAGGAATAAAAAAAATACAGAAGTGTCACTATTCGCCGAAATGATGAAACAATACAGACCCATACATACATTGTGACTTTTGAGAAACCATCAGTACCAAAAGAAATCAGAATTGGCTACACAATAGAAAGGGTAGAGCAGTATATACCAACTCCCTTGCGATGTTTTAAGTGTCAAAATTTTGGACACCAGAAAGAAATATGTAGAGGACACCAAGTATGTGGCAAATGTGGTGAACGTGACCCAGATCATATGGAAAATGAATGCAAGAGCATAAAATGCGCAAATTGCCACGAGAAGTTATGTCATTTATAAGAAAGTTATGTCATTTATAAGAAAGAGAAAGAGATAATGTTTATCAAGCACACAAAAAATATACCTTTCCCTGAAGCAAGGAAAATTGTTGAAAGCTATATGGGATCTAAATCATATGCTAATGTAGCACAAAAAGTAAATCAACAACCCCAGGATAGCACATAAACTGATAAATATAAAAAATTAATAGAAAAATTGATAAATTTAAAAGCTAATGAATGGTTAACATTTCAAGAAAACCTTAAAAGAATGCATTCAACTGAAACGAAACAAAGCGAGCCTTGTATAAAAACGAAAGTAAATACTAATACCAACACAGATGAAAACACTAAAACCACTGAACAAACTAAAGAAAAGGGACAAAGGTCACCGGTACGACCTCTAGACATTAACAAAGATATAAATGAAAATAAAACGAAAGATATTACCATTAAAAAACAAAACCAAACTAAAAGAATTACTCAAACACAGCCCACCCCAATAATCACGCCAAACAAATTTGAAGAGATCGAAGAAATGGAGATTGAAAATAAAACTTCAGTCAACAAAGCTCAACCAAAAAAGTCACAAAAATCTAAACTAAATCATGAAAATAATCCAATGAAACATTACAGGAGCAAGGCTCAACTACTGTGAATTGTTACTACTTATCACAGAATACTGCCCAGCAATCATATGCCTCCAAGAAACTCACCTCAAAAACAACACCTCCATCAACATGGAAAACTATTATTCGTACAACTATATTAAACAGCACACTGATAGACCTTGTGGCGGATCATCTATAATTATTAACAACAACATCCCTCACAGCGAAATTACTCTAAATACAAGCATGCAAGCAGTCGCTATATCAGCAACCCTGCACAAAACAATAACAGTGTGTTAAGTATATATCCCCCCAAATGAAGAACCCAAGGAATTGGAGCTGAACAAGTTAATAGAACAACTACCGAGACCCTTTCTTGTAATGGGGGATTTAATAGCCATAATGAAATCTAGGGAAGTAAGAAAACCGACAAAAAGGGCAAAGTAATAGAATCTTTATTAAATCAACATCAGTTGTGCATGTACAACAATAAATATAACACATATCTGCACCCAGCAACAGGCACATATTCTGCAATAGACCTATCAATATGTGACCATTCCTTGTTTCTCGATTACAATTGGAAAGTACATGACGACACCTGTGGAAGTGACCACTTCCCGATTCTATTAGAAAACACCACTGATGAATTGAGTAAAAGAACTCCAAGCGGGAACCTAGGAAAGGCTAACTGGGATGGTTTTAAAACTTCATGCCTTACCCAACTAACCCCAGAAACCAATAAAAACAATGAATAAAATATTTTATATTTTAGGAACACACTGTTAAACATAGCTGAAGAACATATACCAAAAATCTCTACCTCTACAAGTTACCATAGGCAATGGTTCAACGAAGAATGTAAAAAAGCTGTCAGATTACGGAAAGCAACTTTTAAAAAATTTAAAATAAACTCAAGTCGGGAAAATTTAAACATTTACAAAAACAGCCGAGCCAAAGCCTGAAAAATCATCAAAGACTCCAAAAGAAGTACATGGAGGAATTACGTTGCCAAAATAAATAGTAACACAAAGCCAAAAAAATTATGGCAGATGATTCGGAAAATAACTGGCCAAAATAACAATACTCCTACAAAACACCGCACTCACAATAATCTGAAAATCACAGACAAGAAAGATATAGCAAATCATCTCGCCGAAACTTTCTCACAAAATTCATCCGCCAAATACCAAAGCAAAAGTTTTCAAATTATCAAAACAAAAGCAGAAAAAGTTAAAATCAAATTTCAAAGCAAAAACACTGAAACTTATAACCAACCTTTCTCTATAGCAGAACTAAAAGAATCCCTCAACAACGCACACAATACAGCAGTCGGACCCGACAAAATACATTATCAGTTCCTGAAAGAATTACCCAAACCATCTAAAAATTTCCTTCTACTAATCTTCAATGATTTATGGAACAGCGGCGACATACCTAAAATATAGAAAGAAACCACAGTTAATGTTATATTTTGACCTTCGACCCGGCCCAAAAATACTATTCCAAGGTAATACACCGGAAGGAAGTGATACATTCCAATGGCCAGTAATCGAAAGAGATCGCGTGGGCGGATTAAGGCTTATGATATGGGAAAAGGTGAAAGTCCCATTCTGCCATTACAGTCATGCACCTCTGAACTGCATGACAGTTATTTCCGTTTGATGACGATTAAATATTCGATTTCAAAGATCCAGTAGGCAATCATGTGGGCGTTGAGTTATTATTTAACTCAGTTGAGTTTGGGTCCCAGAGCAGTTGCCAGTCGAATTCCAGACAGTAGAGACCAGATGTGGTAGGGAAGGCCACACCCGACCGAGGGGGACCTCGGAAACCCCCGATGCAGTTGCCAGCAGACTCCCAAAGGGTTAGAGATGAGATGTGGTAGGGAAGGCCACACCCGACCGAGGGGGCCCTCGGAAAGCCCCGATGGAGTAGACCCCAACATCAGGAGAACAATAAAGACACAACGTGACGGTCATAACAGTGGGGTCAAAATATGAAGTTTATGTTCGGTCTCCAGCAACCTCTCACATGCAACCTTGAGTAACCCTTTTAAAACCTTGCAATAAAGTGAGAGGTAAATATATTTCTAAAGAAGTCTTCCTGCGTTATCCTTCATGCATCTGTCTTTGGTATTGTGTCGTTGTGATGCTGAATGAACGTGTAAATGACTATACAACATTATACCAATACCTAAACCTTTCAAAGACAGTACAAACGCCAAAAATTACAGACCCATTACTCTTAGCAGTTGTGTGTGCAAAACACTAGAAAGAATGGTAAATGCCAGATTGATCTGGTACTTAGAAACCAATAAATTAATAACAGAATACCAATCTGGTATCAGAAGCCAAAGAAACCCTATGGATCATCTGATTCGATAAGAAACATTCATCAGAGAGGTTTCTATTAAAAAAGAACATCTAGTGGCAGTTTTCTTCGATCTTGAAAAAGCATACGACACAACCTGGAAGTACGGCATTGTAAAAGATCTGAAAAACCTCGGATTAGGAGGCAGAATGCCAATATTTATCCAAAACTTCCTTCAAGATAGACGATTTAGAGTAAGAATGGAAGAGGTTTTCTCTGAAGAAAAACAACAAGAAATGGGTGTACCTCAAGGCAGTGTGTTGTCTGTCACGCTGTTCAATATAAAAATTAATAATATTGTGAAAAACATAAATAGTGGAACAAACTGTGCGTTGTATGTGGATGACTTCCTGATCTGCTACAGAGCAAGAAACATGAATCATACAGAAAGACAACTTCAAATATGCCTTGATAATCTCCACAAATGGACCACGGAGAATGGATTAAAATTTTCAAAAGAAAAGACGAAATGCATTCACTTCTGCAACTAACGTAAGTTCCACCTAGATCCACTACTGAAAATTGAGCACACCGAAATACCAATTGTTGAACACTATAAAAATCTAGGAATCATTTTTGACCGCAAACTCTCCTTCATTCCACATATCAAATACTTGAGAACAAAATGCAACAAAACTATACAATTACTTAGAACTATAGCACACACTAACTGGGGAGGAAGCAAAGAAACATTATTATGATTATATCGCTCATTAATCAGATCAAGACTCGATTATATATGGGGCAGCCAGAAAGACGTACTTGAAAGAACTAAACACTATACACCACCAAGGACTTAGACTAGCCCTTGGAACATATAGCACTTCTCCTATTGAAAGCCTTTCCACAGAAGCAGATGAACCACCTCATACACTAAGACGTGAAAAACTGGCTCTCCAATACTCTACAAAGCTGAAATCTTGCCCATCCAACCCAGCTTATGACTGCACCTTCAACCCGAAATACAAGCAACACTTTGAAAGAAAAAAAAACAATAAAACCTTTTGGCCTTCGGATGATGTCGACCGTACAAGAATCAAAAATACCACTAAATAATATACATGAAACTATTTTTCCACAAACACCACCCTGGATCATTTAAACTCCCAAAGAGTGTCTCGAACTGAATGAATATTCCAAAACTATGACCTACCCCAGCACTTATCTAGAGAAATTTTACAATATTCTCCAACACCACCCTGATCACCTCTATGTCCTTACGGATGGATCCAAGGACAATGGTAAGGCAGCGTGTGCGGCTGTTTTAAACAAAACAGTTCTTAAGAAAGCTCTTCCAAGGGAAAGCTCTATCTTCACAGCAGAAGCCCATGCAATAGACCTAGCTCTCAACATCATTTCAATGAGTAAGCATAAGAAATTCATAATATTTTCAGACTCACTCTCTGTCTTGCTATCATTGAGAAATAAAAAATTTCAGAACCCTCTTATCAAACTGTTGAGTAGATTAGACTCAATGTCAAATAGAAAAGAAATAATTATATGCTGGACCCCAAGCCACATTGGAGTGAGAGGGAATGAAAGAGCAGACTCGGCAGCCAAATCGGCCTTAGATCAGATACCCGATAAATCCTGGATCCCATATACTGACCTGAAACCAACAATTAATAAATTCCTTCACACAAAATGGCAACAACAATGGAGCAATAACATCCGCAATAAACTCTTCCAAATTCAGCCCACCTTAGGAGAGTGGAGACCAGCATCGAGAAAATCAAGAAGAGAACAAATTGTTATATCCCGATTGTGAATTGTTCATACAAGGCTTATGCACTCTTTCATTTTGAAACAGGAACCACAACCACAGTGTTTAACCTGCCAGACAAATTGCACGGTTAAACACATTCTTACAGAATGCAGAACTTTCACTGTTATCAGAAAGCGATTTTGTAAATAACTCAACCGATCTGTTCGAGAACGTTAAAATAGATGACATTCTGTCTTTGAGAGTGACAGAGTTGTACCAAAAATTATGACAACTTAAAACTGGTTAATCTTGTGCAAACAAATGAAATCCTGCTAATAGAAAATTCTACCTAACTTAATATTCGTTTTGACATCTTTGGTTGAATATGTAGACAGAATTTGGTGCTGAATTTTCTACAAAGGATCCAAGCAGTATTCTCTACATACATTGTACCTGGAAACATGACAAGATCAAAAACGAATAATCACGTATAGCAGAAGATTTATTTTATTCAGTGTGATTTTTGGTGTGCACTGGCAAATGTAATTAACTTGAAAATACAAAACAACAAACTTCAAAATAATATGGCTTCTTTCATCTGTGCGTTTTCATATGTCTGTTCAAACTTGATTTCATTGAAAAAGAATAGTCACATATGTCGCAAGAATATGGCTTCTCTCCCGTGTGTGTCCGCCTATGAATATCCAAATTTGATTTTTGGGAAAAGGAAGATTCACACATGTCACAGGAATATGGCTTCTCTCCCGTGTGTGTTCGCCAATGAATATCCAAATGTGATTTTCGGGAAAAGGAAGAGTTACACAAGTCACAGGAATATGGCTTCTCTCCCGTGTGTGTTCGCCTATGAATATCCAAAGTCGATTTTTGGGAAAAGGAAGAGCCACATATATCACAGGAATAGGGCTTCTGTCCTGTGTGTGTTCGCCTATGAATATCCAAATATGATTTTCGGGAAAAGGTAGAATCACACAAGTCACAGGAATATGGCTTCTCTCCCGTGTGTCTTCGGCTATGTATATCCAAATATGATTTTCGGGAAAAGGAAGAGTCACAAATTTCACAGGAATAGGGCTTCTCTCCCGTGTGTGTTCGTCTATGAATATCCAAATGTGATTTTCGGGAAAAGGAAGAGTCACATATGTCGCAGGCATATGGCCTCGCCCCTGTGTGTGTTCGTCTATGAATATCCAAAGTTGATTTTTTGGAAAAGGTAGAGTCACACATGTCACAGGAATATGGCTTCTCTCCCGTGTGTGTTCGCCTATGATAATCCAAATGTGATTTTTGGGAGAAGGAAGAGTCACATATGTCACAGGAATATGGCTTCTCTCCTGTGTGGGTTCGCCTATGAATATCCAAATGGGATTTTCGGGAAAAGGAAGAGTCACACATGTCACAGGGATATGGCTTCTGTCCTGTGTGTGTTTGTCTATGATAATCTAAATATGATTTTCGGGAAAAGAAAGAGTCACACATGTCACAGGAATATGGCTTCTCATCTGTGCGTGTTCTTATATGCCTCTCTTGTTCTGATGGTCGTGCAAAGGAAGAGGGATAAATTTCACAAAGATGTTGTTTCTCTCCTCTGTGTCCTTGTATATGCACTTGATCTCCCGAATTGGTTGAAAAGCTCGAACCACTCTCTTCACAGCTATTTGACTTTTCTCCAAAGTGTGTTTGTATATGCATTTCAGACGCCGACTTAGTTGAAAACGATGAGCCACATATTTTGCAAGAGAATGGCTTTTCTTCGATGCGTCTTTGCATATTTCATTAGAATTTGTGACCAGGAAAAGAAGACCAAGCGATTTTCCAAAATAATTCTATCCAGTTGTTATATGCAAAAACGCCACCAAACTATGAAAAAACAATACTTCCTTCAAAAGAATATCATTTTCCCCTGTGGTTATTCACATATTCCTTTCAAATGTCATTTCTTTGAAAACCCCGCTCATCCAGAAAATACTGTATTCTAATTCCAGAAACTTATCAGGTTACAAATCTGAAATCAATAAACAAGAGAAAACTATCAATTAAAAAAAAGGAAGAGTAATAAAGAAATTCAGTTTACAGAAAATCATTTGTTTTAAAAAAAATGGAAGGAAATTTTTGAAAAATACTTCATCGTTTTGTTTTGTGTAATAAATTTGCATTTAATTACTCAAAATCCAAAGTGAAAGTACGTTCACCAGATGGAGACACAGAATACTTCGACATTGTTGCAGGAGTACTACAAGGAGACACTGCATAGTTTGGAACGGACCGCCGCAGGCATCAGCCTCCATGTCAATGCACACAAAACTGAATATATGTGTTACAACCAAACAGGCGACATTACCACATTAGACGGAGCCTCTCTGAAACTAGTAAACAAATTCACCTACCTAGGAAGTAGCGTCTCATCAACCGAAAAAGACATCGACACACGACTAACGAAAGAATGGACCGCTATCGATAGGCTCTCGATCATATGGAAATCAGACCTGACCGATAAAATGGAACGCAGTTTCTTCCAGGCAGCGGTTGTATCGATACTACTATATGGATGCACTACTTGGACGCTAAGTAAACGGCTGAAG
Organism: Sepioteuthis lessoniana; assembly: GCA_963585895.1. Taxonomy (NCBI): domain Eukaryota; kingdom Metazoa; phylum Mollusca; class Cephalopoda; order Myopsida; family Loliginidae; genus Sepioteuthis; species Sepioteuthis lessoniana. The sequence goes on along the minus strand of OY757947.1, from coordinate 35,004,080 downwards.
AAAAAACTAGACGGCAATTACACAAGAATGTTGAGAGCAATATTGAACAAGTTCTGGCGTGAGACTCAGCATTTGGGTTCAGTGTTGGCTTATCGTGTACTACTTGTAGCTGAAGTTTACTAACCTAAACTGTAGTTTTTAATATAGTTGAGTGTCCCAAATATTATCTAATAAGCCCTCGTATATATTTCAGCAAGAAGTATAGTTAGTTGTACTATTACACTATTAGTGAACTGTGCCTGAATTGACAGGATATATGGATAGATACGAACAGATTGAGATAGATAAACGTAAACAGACTAAGATAGATAGATAGATAGATAGATAGATAGATCTAAATACTCTAAAAATGATAAAAACCAGTTTACTAAGTGTAACTTAATCTGGAATTAAATTTGAAATGATATTAATATTAATTTGTGCTAACTAGATTTTGTGATTATCGCAATCAAGTGATTGAAGTGGGGAGCACCTAGACGATGCTCCAATAAAAGTCTGCAATTCAGTTATACCATATTTTTTATATTTAAATCAACATCACATTTTCTTAATGATAACTAAATACTTTAATAAATGGTATCTATAATATGAATTAAACTAAAAGAAGAAAGACTACAATTACAACAAACAGTGATAAATGAGATTGAACATTGATCCATTTTCATCTGAGTCCGAAAATAAACGACCAAGATTGACTAATCTTCAATAATGGCGGCCATTTTGTTTTTCAACGTGGGTGAAGTATTTTTCTCAGAAAAGAGGTCCTGGAGCACGGGTTGAATAAATTTGCTTCTTGTACCACCAATTGTAAGTTTTTAGTAATTTATTGGACTATACCCGAATTCATAGCGACTACAAAAGATACTAACATGTGTTGTAGAACAGTTATTATCACAGGAAACAAAACGCCCCTCCTCTTTCTCATGGCAGTTTTCGATCGTCAGTTTTTTGCATTTCATTAGTCAATCAAAGAAATTATTGATCAAGAGGTCTTCAGGTTTAGCGAGGTCAGAAAATGCAAGTGTTTTGTCTTGGTGTTCGGAGAGTTGATGGATTCTCTTCAATGTGCTTTTCGCATCGTTGGAAGAAAAATGCCGTTATTTACTTACGTAGTTCTTATTTAATATATTGCATTTTTCACGGAAAAAAATCAGTTTATTCCTAAAACTTTCTCATAGGGAGGGTACGAAATTGTGTTTGTGTTAAGTGACAAAACTGCAAGTTTTTTTTATGAATCTGAGGATGTTTTGTATTGGAGATTGTGGAAAGTTATACGTAATTAAAACTGTAGAAAAAAATGAAGAAAATCACTGAAAGAAAACCTTGTCTCGATGGTTGAATGTAAGTGTAACATTTCAATATAATTTTTAGGTAAACTAAAATAGAACGTAAACTTCTATAGGTGACAATTATCTGGAAGAATACATTTAGATTATTTTTCAGACGATAAAGTTGACAATAAATAATATAATATAGTTTGTTTGTTGTTTTCATAGTCAATAAGAATAAACAATGAAAGTTCAGTACAAAAAAAAATCACCAAACAAAAAAAAAACAACTGAAATTGACAATGAGTATAGAGAATTGATTATATTCCATATTTAACATTATTGTTTAGAAAATGTACTTACTTACAAATGGGTTATATCCGTGAATTCAGGTTGAATAAAGAATCGTATGTCCCGAAGAAAATATAACTTTTCTGCAGGTTTGGCGTATAAAGTCAGCAGTACTGCTTTTGTATTTATTGGATTCTTGGTAGGAAAATATTTTAATACCAATTATCAAAATTAAGAAACGAGACATTTTTTTTTTATTTTAAAATATAATTTAGAATATCTTCTTTTGGGATTAAGTTGTTTGAATTAAAAATGAAAAATAGTCAATTTTTTTGTTTTGCTTTAAAACTAACCTTTGCTTTCTTCATGGGACAACTCAAAAATTAGTAAAGAAACATATCTGACCCCATAACACCCCCCTCATAGAAGATGGCTAATTATTCTATTTTAATCGTATACGTCTACTGAAATTTTAAAAATGGTAATATTAGTTACAAAATGCTCCTCCTCTTTCTCATGGAAGTTTTCAATCGTCAATTTTTTGCTGTTCATTAGTCAATCAAAAAAATTGTTCATCAAGATGTCTTTAGGTTTAGCAGGGTCAGAAAATGAAAGTGTTTTGTCTTGGTTTTGATGGATTCTTTTCCATGTGTTTTTCGCATTGTTGGGAGAAAAATGCCGGTATTTACTTACGTAGTTTTTTTTTTAACATATTGTATTTTTCACGAAAAAGAAAGCAGTTTATTACTAAAACTTTCTCATAGGGAGGGTACGTAATTATACGTAATTTTAAACTGCATGAAAAAATGAAGAAAATCACTGAAATAAAACATTGTCTCGATGATTGAATGTAAGTGTAACATTTCTATATAATTTTTTAGGTAAACTGAAATAAAATGAACGTAAACTTCCATAGGTGACAATTATCTGTAACAATACATTTAATTTTTTTCAGACGATAAAGTTGACATTAAATAATATAGTTTGTTGTTTTCATAGTCGATACGAATAAACAATGAAAGTTCAGTACAAAAAAATACCAAAAAAAGACAAAAAAAAGCAACTTAAATGAACAAGGATTACTGAGAATTGATTATATTCCATATTTAACATTATGCATTATTGTTGAGAAAATGGATTTACTTACAAGTGGGTAATATACGTGAATTCAGGTTCAATGAAGAATCGTCTCTCTCGAAGAAAATATAACTTTTGGCGTATAAAGCCAGCAGTATTGCATTCGTATTTATTAGGTTCTTGGTAGGAAATATTTTAATACCAATTATCAAAATTAAGAAACGAGACATTTTTTTTATTTTAGAATATAATTCAGATTATCTTCTTTTGGGATTAAGTTGTTTGAATTAAAAATGAAAAATAGTCATTTTTTTGGTTTTGGTTTTTAACTAACCTTTGCTTTCTTCATGTGACAACTCAAAAAATAGTAACGGAACATATCTGACCCCATACCCCCCGCCTCACAGAAGATGGCTAATTATTCCATTTTAATCGTATACGTCCACTGAAATTTCAAAAATGGTTTTAAAAAAGTACAATGTTGTTCTTCTCAACATTTTTTGATTTTATTCATTTTTGTCCCTTAATTGTCGAAGGATGTACTTAATAAAGAAGAATAAAATTCAGGTTAAACACTTTTATTAGCGGTTTAACTTTGACATAAATATAAGGAATAATTAATTTTGACTGATTAGATAAAAGTATTTAATATTTCATAGTCTTTCTTACTGTCGTCTTCCATTGGACGATATTTTTTTTCTACAGAGGCCCGAAAGAGAAAGAAAGAAGAAAGTCTGAATAGAGACATACAATTTATGGGAATGCATTAGCATAAAAACTAGGGATGGTCAGGCTTTTGATCATCCATACTTTAAAAAGAAAATTGTCCGTGTCGAAACTTTAAGTCAAGATCGAAATATGATGAATTATATCCAACTCGAATAATCACATTGTGTGTGTGTGTGTGTGTGTGTGAGAGAGAGACAGAGACATTTACTCCGGAAAAGGGTTCGTGCCCTGTTCACGATCGGCCGAAAGAAATGTAAATTATTACACTTTTTTAAACGTCATGATTTTATCTTCTTTTTCCACGCCATAATTTTACCCAAAATTTTGCAAGGCATAATTTTTTGAAGGGCTGATAAATATGTCGATCACACAATCTTTTGTAAAGAGAAAGTTATATGATACAAAAATAGATTGGTGAATCTTACGAACGAATGATTTTTGTTTGTCTGTTCGTGGGCCAAGGTTGTAGCTCATATGGTTAGGTTATATAGAAAGAGTTGCTAGGCGCGTCTCTTTTATTTCCTGTGTAAACGTTGCTAATTTTTCTGTGGAAGTTTACGTCTTGAAATGCAGGAATCGGTGCTGCTGCTGCTTTTCTAGATTCTTTGGCGTGCCGGGGTGCAGGAATCATCGTGTTCCGTACTGATAGTAACCCAAACCCTTTTTGACATGTTGCGTAAATTTCGTGGGTGACATAAAAGGAAATAGACCTGTTTGCTAAAGTAAACAGGATGCAGGTGTCCCAGCAGAAATGCCATGTTAAGTACGTGAGTGGCATGCCTTGTTGGCAGACTGGCGGTGGGACCAATTTAATTTTCGTGGCCATCCAGAATATTATTTAACAACGGAGAATTCGACCTGTGAAGGAAGAAGACTGACAAAACAACTACTAGGCATTACGTCACATAGGACTCTGACTTTGTACCATACTACCCCGGGTAGGGAGGTGAAAAGAGGTCGGAGATAATGTTAGATTCGCTATATTAGTGAAGCGTGGAAAAACTGAGATCTTTTGATTCTTTGAGATGGAATAGTACGAGACTCGCAAAAGCAGAGAAACGGAGAGAAACTTAAATGATTCGGTGTCTTGAAATGACCCAATATCAAACTTTTAACAAGGAGAAAGATAATTCGATGCTTCGAGGTAGGTCCTTTTTGATAGTTGATCGTATCAATTAACGCGCATTTTAAAATCGCTGTGGGAAATGAGCTATTTAGATCTGTTTAGCTGGAATAGCTTTTGTATTTGTCTTGGTAGTGTTCACTGGTGGTTTTATTGCAGAAAGTGGTTGTGTATTTGCTGGGTTAAGACGTATCTACTATAGGGACAGGATGCTTCTCCTTAAATATGTATAATATTGAAACAAATCATTATACCATGAAGAGAATATTGCAAATAGAACACTCTCTGCGCAACAGTTAGAAACTACGATAGAGATTGATCGTAGAATTATTTTGTCTGAGTTGATACTTGAAAATTCCACCGACGAACTAAGCTATGTTATCTATGTTGATACCAGGGTTCATTTACGGTAGCAGTGAAAAATTTCGTTGACTCTCAATAAAGATGGCTTTGCGTTTTTTAAACAAGGATTTCCAACATCAGTAGCTAGTGGGCTATGATAAGCTCCTCCCTTTCGATAATTGATTGTAATTAATAACTCACCTTTTTGAAACGGTAGGGGGGAAGTGACCAGTTCGGATCTTTCCGTTTTATCAATGAGGATTTCCAACATCAGTTGCTAGTGGGCTACGATAAGCCCCTCCTCTTTGATAATAAATCGTATCAACGTGTATTTTCAAATTGTTGGGGAAGTGACCTGTTTAGATCTGTTTAGTTGGAGAAGCTATACCACTGGTCTAGTTAGTGTTCAGTATTAGGTTCGTATTGAGATTTGTTTTTCATTATTATTGATAAGATCGATGGCGATGGTATCTACGCATCTATGTTGCCTGATCGTGAGGTGATTGTCGTTTTGATCGAAAATGTTCAAGGAACATGAGTGTGAGTTGTCGCATGACGTGTTGTTCCCGTTAAAAAAATCACTGTTGTGGAACCGGTCAGGAACGTAAGTGTATTGGTTTCGGTAGGGTTAGGATGTGCTTGTCTGAGATACCATGTAAACTGCGTCAGATATGCATTTAAAATGAAACGAAGCATGTCACTGGAAAATTCATGTTGATCGACTTTCACGTTGAACGAAATACTGCAACTGGAGTTCGAACACGATTACTAGGAGGTGCCTGTTCAATTCGTTGGTTACTACATCGCGGTAGATAGACAGATATATAGATAGATTGACAGATAACGAGATAGATAGATAGATAGATAGATATGAAAATATTTTTTATCTAATGGTATTATAATTCATTCCCAGACAATTATTTGTTTTATTTTATTTTTGTTGCAAGCGTTTTTATTTTTATTTTACATGTTTTGTCAAGGGAAATGAACGCTTGAGTTACTGTTGTAAAAAGGATCAAATACTGTGTCTGTGAGTTCGGTTTGAAAAAAATCTCCAGCGTTTCAAATTAAAAAAAAAATACTGTTGCATTTCAAATTAACGTCTGCCTAATTGATTAGACGGAAATTTGAATTCGAAAGAGTATTTTGACAAACGAAAAAGTTCAGAAAGAACATTGAACTCGCACAGTAAAAACGTTTAGATCTTTCTGCGGTTTTTCATAAGTCGAAAAATCGAAATTTAAATACCTATAAAATTATCATCATAACTTTTATCATGACTTTTATACATAATTATTTATATATTAATAAAAATCTTTTATTGTAATATGAACAACCAAGTTGATTTTAAAAAAATGGTGACATTCTTGAGTTGAACAACTCCTTTTAATACGTAAGTAATAGACGTATTTTTATATTGTTGATTTTTTTGTGCTTCTGATATTCGTAGAAAACAAGTTTCATTTTAAAATGAAAATCTGTGACAAATTTTGTTAAAGATTAATGTTTGAGATTAATTCTCTTTTTACTGACGTAATCAACAAGAGAGTCGTTTAATTCCCGTTTCATTTGTAGTATCGGTTGATAAAAATCATATAAAAATATATTTTCGAGTGTTTTTTTCTGATTGCATATTAGCAAACATAAATAAAAGGGGAAAAACTTTTATAAAATTGTTTTTATTTTGTCAAAAAATGTATTAACATTACACATTTTGCTTTTTTCGATACTGTCAAACTGTTAATTGTTTCATTGATATCGCCTGAGAAGTTTTAAACAAATGTTAGGATGTTACATTCAATGTTTTTTTTTGGTTTTCGGGGGGACAGGCTACTGTTGGAAGCTCATATTCATTTTTTTGTTTTTTGTTTTTTTAGTGGGAGCTTTTGTAAGGGGTTTATATCGAATGTATTTTTGTTTATTTCTTAGGAGGTTATATTCAGTTTATTTTTGCGGGTTTTTTAGGTGGTGGGCTATTTTAAGGAGGTTATATTCAATTTATTTTTGTTTATTGGGTAGGGGCTCTTGTTAGGTTATATTCAATTTATTTTTGTTCCTTTTGTGGGGTCAGGCTAATGTTGCGGTTGCAAAAGTGGGATGATCAATGTTCGGGTTGTTGAGTCAGTGGTTAAATGGGGGTGTAGTTGATATCGATTTCGAAAAGTCGACGATTGTCCAAACTGTGTCGTCTGCTCGTGGACTGATCCTTTGCTCTGTGTGTCCATTGCATCTGGCTGGCTTCTATGTCATCGTCTTCGTCGGCCCGCTGAAATAAGACCTGCAAAAACAGTGAAAGGCAACGAATTCCTTTCGCCGTGGGTTTTAGTCGGTCGTTAAATTGCTTTTTTTGGGGGGGGGCGTCAATGATTGTTGATTGTATAGCAGAAAGGTGTTGAGTATTTACCGGGTTAGCACGTGCTCGATATCTGGGCGGAAAGCTTCACCTTAATTATGGGTTATAATGAAATAAATTATTATTCATTTAAGAGAAACTTGCAAATACCACCCTCTCTACTCAACAGTTACAAACTAATTTTGTGACAGATTGAAAAATTAATTCGTCTCGAAAATGACCTCTGAGTTAATACCTAAATATCCCACTCGCCGAAAAATCTTGAGATGTTAGCTATATTGACACCAAGGTTCACTTCCGGTAGAAGAGAAAAATTTTGTTCGCTGATGATTTAGATGTTTTGCGTTTTTTAAACAAGGATTTCCGATATCAAATGCCACTGGTGCTTTTAACTTAGACAATACTCTCTGGTTCGCTGTTCAACGTAGAAAAGCTTTATTCAGGGACAAAGGGGTGCCTTTATAGATTTTGATTGTTGATTAAAGAACCAACAAGTATAAATTTCGGCCAGCACAGACATTTGTAAACAAGAATCCATGTTACTTCAAGCTGGACAGCAGGTCAAAGGTCACAGTTATTACAGACAAAAAACGTTTGTTTCAAAATAAATTAAAATAGAAAATATAGGGAATACCGGGGTTGTAGTGATGTGAATGGAACATTGTTATTTAAAGGTCAAATCATGAGTGCTACAATCAGATTCGGAAACCGCATTTGTCACGAGTTACCAACTAAAAAACATGATATCCAAATAAGGTAGGTCCAGCTGGATTTAATAGTCACTCAGGATGATAATGCCAAATCCGGGATATACATTTGTATTCGTAAATCAACTTTGAAGAATCATATGCGAACATACACAGGAAAGAAGCCATATTCTTGTGAAAACTGGCTCGGCATTTTCATGTTAATCAACTTTAGGGAATCATATCCGAACACACACAGGAGAAAAGCCAGATTCTTGTGAGATTTGGGGTTCTTGCTTTGCTCAAAAATCATATTTGGGGAATCATATGCGAATAAACACAGGAGAGAAGCTATATTATTGTGGAGAGTGTGCCTCGGAATTTTCGCATGAATCAAATTTGGTGAAACATATGCAAACACACAGAGGAGAGAATCAATATCGTTTGAGAAATTTGTGGCTCATCTTTTTCACGAATATCAAATTTGTTGGATCATAAGCAAATTCATTCATAATAGGAGCCATACTCTTGGGAAGTATACGACAAATTATATTGAAGGAAGTCGCGTTTGGTGATGACTATGAGAAATCACACATTTTCGAAAGGATGGTATTCATCATTTTTACCCTTGTCAGTTTTGCCTCTGTAATTATACACATTTTATGGAGATACAATAAAATTGGACATTACATGTTCTTTTCTCATTCAAATTGCATATTATATCTAGGGAATAGTATTATTCTAGTTACAATGAAACACAATAAAATCTGATGTTTTCTTTTAGTTTTCATGAGAAATAAAAAATGTATATAAGAAATATTACTGTATGTATTTAATCTTAAACAAAGGAAATATTAATATCTGAACCATGATTTGAGTAAACAATAAAATTAGCTATTTTACTTTCTTTCAGTATTTACAATTTAAAGTAATTATTTATTTTTTTCCCAACCAAACTCAAAAAGATAAGAGCTGTGTTGATTTAATAAAACCTGATAACTTGTAAGTTCAGGATTGAAGTACCGAAGCGAAAAAATTAATTTTCAAGAAAACAAAAGAGAAATCATAACAGACTTTTCAGTTTCAAAGACAGAGTCAGATATATAAACCATTGAACAGACCGTTAAGAAGATTTAATCCTCTTTTTTAACGTCTTAATTTGACACTCTTCTTCTCCGTTTAAACTGAAGAAGTCTCATTGGAAAGGCCAACGAACACGAGAAGGCAACGAAAATTGGCAACGACGCATAAAATGTAGTGATGCCAATATAAAAGGTGAGATACTATCAATCAAAAATCAAAAGAAAATAATTTGTTTTTTAAAATGAGTAAATAAGTGACCATCCATCCAACATCATAGTACGTAAGGGATTTATGGGCTACTTCGCATATATTATGAGACAAATTTTTTTTCAATATTGATGATATATTGCAATCATAAAACCATTCATAGTGGACTGATGGGACTAAGACGAGACGTAGAGTATTAGAAAATTTGGCTGAGATATGCCTTGAAGAAAAAGATGGGATTCTTCGTTTTTACTATTGTTAAGGTTGCTAGTGAATTATCTCTCTCTTTCAATATATATATATATATATATATAGTAATAAAGCCTAAACAGACCAATCTACCTAGAGTTCACCGAATGGATCTTCAAAAAGAATATGTGCATATATATATATGAATATATTTGTGTGTATATAGATGTATATGAGTATATATTTATACATATATATACATATATATATATATATATATATACATTATGATATTTATAGGTGCCTATATATATATGTCTATATAAAATTAAAAATGGAAAGTTCTCGACTGTAGTCAAGGGTGACCGAAAGGCTTCCTTTTTAATAGGTACTACACCAATGTGTAAGGGAGACAACTGCTCTTTTTCCTCGAATGCTCCACTCTACGCTTGATATGTACCGTATAATGTTGAGTATTTAGCAAGAATACATCAAGGGTCATTTTTTATAGAGACTCAAGAAAATTAATAGAAATTCAGCGGTTTTTTAGTGTGGTTATTCATTGGAAGATATTTTTTCTACAGAGGCCTCAAGAGAAAGAAAAGAAAAAGGTTTTAGAGACATACATTATCGAGGAAAATATTCGCATAAAACCACGGATGGTTACGTGTTTGATCAGCCATACTTTAAAAAGAAAAATGTTCGTACTGCACTTTGAAGTGAACATCGAAACATTATGATTTGTATCCTTGTTAACTATCACGAATAATCACCATGTGTAAATGTGTGTGTGTGTGTGAGTGTGTGAGAGAGAGAGAGAGAGAGACAGACAGACAGACAGACAGAGACAGAGACAGAAAGAAAGAGAGAGAGAGAGAGAGAGAGAGAGAGAGAGAGAGAGAGAGAGTCACAAATCATGAAAAAGGTTTCGGGTCCTGTATGTGATTTGCGAAGGGAAAATAAATGTTTTGATACATGCACTTGAAATATTTAAAAAATATTCTCACTTTTGCATCCTCTTCGACTCTCAAATAATCGGAATTATATTTTAGCATGATTTTTTTTTTCGATAAATTATCTTTCTTTTCTTATCTATTTGTCGGATGTTATTCTGAGAATCATTTAAATCTGTTTTTAAATTAAGCCATTCTTGATTTTATTATTAATTGTATATTATTGGGGATTTCTTTTTGTAAAGATCAATTAAGATTACCATCCCCCACAGTATATGTTTAATTTGTATGTTGTTATGAAGTCTGATTGATGTGGATTTTGTTGTTAGATTTTTCTACGTGACAAGATTTACTTTTATTTCATTTCAAAATATATAATACGGAGTTAGATGTGTAATTCATTAAACAGATTGTTAAGAAAACTTTATCTTCTTTTTGTACATCTAAATTTCTCCTTTTCATACGCCTTAATTTTATACTCGTAATAAACGTTTTAATTTTACACTCTTTTTTACATATCATCATTTTATACTTTTGTTTACGCCTTAATTTTATACTCGTATTACACGTCTTAATTTTACACTCTTTTTTACACATCATCCTTTTATACTTTTGTTTACGCCTTAATTTTATACTCGTATTAAACGTTTTAATCTTACACTCTTTTTTACACATCATCATTTTATACTTTTCTTTACACCTTAATTTTATATTCGTATTACACGTCTTAATTTTACACTCTTTTTTACACATCATCATTTTACACTTTTGTTTATTTAACCAACCAACCAACCAACCAACCAACCAACCAACCTTTTGTTCATTAATCATAATTTATTACACTTTTTCCACGTCATGATTTTATATTCTTTTTAAACGTCATAATTTTACCCAAATTTTTGCAAGTCATAATTTTTTGAAGTGCTGATGAATATGTCGATCACGTAATCTTTTGTAAAGAGGAATTTACATAACACTAAATGGATTGTTAAGAAAACTGAATCCAATTTTTCCTTGTCTAAAATTTTTCCTCTTTTCATAGGCCTTAATTTTATATGAGCGTAAAATTATGGGTCATGATTTTATAATCTTGTTACACACATTTTTGCATGTCATAATTTTGTAGGCGAGCTGATAAATATGTCGATCACTCAATCTTTTGTAAAGAGAAAGTGATATGACAGAGGTAGAGACTGAGTTTTATTGGAGTATCGTGTGACACTCTTCAGACACCCGACTGATAAGACTGTTCTGTAGGGGAAATAATTATTTATTTTCTCCTTCCGAGCTCAAATGAGTGAGGTCAGGATTTCATACTCTTGTTACACGTCATAAACTTACACTTATTTTTGCATGTCATAATTTTGTAGCTGGGCCGATAAATATGTCGATCACGCAATCTTTTGTAAAAGGAAAGTGATATGACACAAAACTAGGCAAGGATGACAAAGACAAGAAAAGAAAAGAAAAACTCCCATTGATTTAAATGATTGTGGATGGTTTGCGTATAATATCGGTTTTCTTTGAGACGATGTCTGCATATTAGTGTAAAGTGAAAAGGATCGTATAAAGAGAAAGCTGGAGTAAAGGCTGGACCGCAGCTGGCAGAAGAACATGCTGGACCAATACATCTGCTAGTGATGGCTGAGAAGGGGCGTCTAGTGATCTGTATCTGATGTAAAAAATCAGCGAAAACAGCTCTGTAGATTCGGACAGAATTGCTCCCTCGCCGCTGCGGGAAGGTGTCTGGTCGGTTGTAAAGAAAAGTAAAAGCAAGGAATACCGTTAACCATGAGCCGTAGTCGGCCGTCGAATTCAGTTTTTTACTGTAAATGTTTCCTGGTTTTATAGCGGAATGTGTCTGTGTTTTTGCCGAGTAAGCAGGAGTCTGATTTGTGGACAGAAAGCTTCTCCTTAATTATGAGTAATAATGAAAAAAAAAACATTATACCATGTAGAGAAGCTGGCAAATACCACCCTCTCTGCTTCACAGTTAGAAACTACTTTCGAAAAGAATGGGAGAATCAATTGGTCTCAAAAATATCGTCTGAGTTTGTACTAGAAAATTTCTCGAGTATTTCCGATTTCAGTAACCGGAGGACTAAGAGAAGATTGCAAATACCACCATGTTGGTTCTGAAAAATTCCACTCTCCGAGGAATTTGGCGATGTTAAACAATTACGCCACCGATAAATGTGGTTCAGCCTTCACTCCAGCGTAGTCTTTTTCCTGTCACCATGACCAACTTCCTTATATCATGCAACAACGACTAACACATCAGTCCAGTTGAATCACAGGAGCTCCATCAAACTGATGTAACAACTAGCATCCACACGATCAGACGCTTCATCCCAACCATCCAGCAGCGGTCCAGCGTTTACTCCAGCTTTCCCTTTTCCTTTTCACCTCGACCTAATTCCTTACCTCATCCATCAGCAGCAAACGTAGCAGTCCTGCCGAATCACAGGAGCTCCTTTTCGTTGATGTTTGACAACCATGATCCACATGACAAGACTCTTCATCCTCATCATCCAGCAGTGGAACAGCCTTTACTCCAACTTTCCCCTTTTCCTATTCTTTTCAAGACTGAAATCCTGAAACTCTTTTTTCAATCCTTTTTAGTGCTAGAGAGACAGTCTTTATAATCATCTTGCTTAAAGGTCCAATCGTTACTCCAGCTGTTGTTTACAGGGAAAAGAAAAACGTTGATGTACAAAAATATAATCTTTTTCATTACTTTACCTTTCATTAACCAGAAAGTACGTATGGGGGTCTTCAAGTCACTTTCCAAATTTATGTAACCGGTCTACTTCCTGTTATGTTCCCCATCCAAATTGCGCATCATGTCAAAAAGGGGTCTTCAAGTCACTATCTAACATAACTATCCCTTTTTTCTGTTTTTTTAGGGTTAAAATCACACAAGTTTTTTCATCTCTTTTCAATATTACATCGAAAGTCTTTATTGTCCATTAAGGACTATGTTATATCCTCTTATCTTACTGCCTTTTTTAGGCTTATAAAACTTACTATCAGCACGAGACACGATAATACCAGCACCCCGGCACGCTGTCATCTCAACATAATCAGTGATTTTTGCATTTCAAGAAATTTCGGAGAAATCAGCAATTTTTACTCCGGAAGGAAAACAGACGTGCCTGGCAACTTTGTGATTTCTGCAACTCGAACAGACCAACAAACAAGCTTCATTCGTACTATTTGCAAAATAGGAAGTTGGCATTTCAAATTTACAATATTTTCTTTGCCATCCTTGCCTAGTTTCGTGTCAAATCCCTCCTTACAAAATTTGCCTGATAGACATACGTATCGGCCCTTCAACAAAATTATGACGTATACGGGACTTGTGGGTTATTGATATTTGACTCCGTTAATTTCTACTTCCTCCATCTTAATTTGCTGACGTCTTCCTGTCTGTGAAAGCTGCAAAAGAAGAAAATGGAAGGAAGGGGGAGAGAGGAGATATCGATTGAATTTCAACTTTATTTCGTTTGAGTTTTTGCACATCAACTCGGTAGCGAGGAATGACTTCCTACACTATTTGAGAATAGTTTTTCCCCGAAATAAGGCGTTGAAATTCACAAGTCGTTTTCGGGGTTGATCAATTCAAATTCGGTGTTTTTTAGTCGTGGGTTGATATCTTTAAATTCGTTACATTTATATAAGGTGTTGTTAACAGATTCGGCTGCTACTAGTGTAAGGGTGAACTAGCGTGCCTCTAAGTGAGCACCTGGTTCCCTCAGCGGCAGCTCAATATAGGTCTTTCCAACTCAACGGTCATTGCAGAAAGATAGAGAGTTTCTGTTTCGTGCTCATAGGTCTGTTTTTAAGCATGCGTAGTTCCAACTTCCTGTCAGGGGATTCAGGTAACTTCTGCCCTTTTGTACTAACTTTTAATTTCTTTTTTTTAAATATTCACAATACGTGCCAAAATGAGCGTAAAATGATGACCTATAAAAAGAGTATAAAAGTATGACGTATAAAAAAGTGTAATAAATTATGACGTATACAAAAGAGAGTAAAATCATGAGGTTTTAAAAGAAGTGTAAAATTAAGACGTGTTCGTTGGCCTTTCCAATGAGACTTCTTCAGTTTAAACGGAGAGGAAGAGTGTACAATCAAGACGTTAAAAGGAGGATTAAATCTTCTTACCGTTCTGTTCGATGGTTTACATATCTGACTCTGGACGACCAGCTCGAACCTACATACAACAGCTCTATGCCAATACAGGATGTAGTCCTGAAGACCTACAGGAGGCAATGGACGATAGTGAGGGGTGGCGAGAGAGAGTTACGGATATCCGTGCTCATAGCGTGACATGATGATGATAATGACGTTTGTCCAACTTTTTATCAACTTTATTCCTCTGACGGATCTCTCCCTATATTGCTTAGTTGAATGAATCGTCCTCACATCTCCAGTTTTGGTTTATTTAACATGTCTGTGTACCAGAGTGTAAACTGTGTTAGAAGTGACTTATCATCCTGAGAGACTATTAAATCCAGTTGGACTTAGGTGTGGTAAATGTCTAGGAGTGTACAGGCAAACAGGTCCAGCATTTTCTTTAGAAGTATTTCGTATTTCTCTTTCGTGATACATAGCATTTTGAAGAACTTTGTAAATTCCGCCTTCACATTTTGAAGTCTTTCCATACAATATACCTTGAAAGCTGTTGTGAGTAGCCGAAGTGACTGTATAGCTTATTTGGATATCATGTTGTTTAGTTGGTAACTGGTGACAAATGCGGTTTCCGAATCTGATTGTAGCATTCATGATTTGACCTTTAAATAACAATGTTCCATTCACACAACTACGACCCCGGTATTCTCTATATTTTCTATTTGAATTTATTTTGAAACGAACGTTTTTTGTCTGTCATAACTGTGACTTTTGACCAGCTGACCAGCTTGAAGTAACATGGATTCTTGTTTACAAATATCTATGCTGGCAGAAATTTATAATTGTTGGTTCTTTCATCAACAATCAAAACCTATCGAGACACCCCTGTGTCCCTGAATCAAGTTTTGTTGATGGCAATTTTCTTTGCATTCTCGTGTTCGTTGGACTTTCCAATGAGACTTCTTCAGTTTAAACGGAGAGGAAGAGTGCAACATTAAGACGTTAAAAATGAGAATTAAATCTTCTTAACGGTCTCTTCAATGGTTTATATATCTGACTCTGTCTTTGTCTTCAATGATTTATATATCTGACTCTGTCTTTGTCTTCAATGGTTTATATATCTGACTCTGTCTTTGTCTTCAATGGTTTATATATCTGACTCTGTCTTTGTCTTCAATGGTTTATATATCTGACTCTGTCTTTGTCTTCAATGGTTTATATATCTGACTCTGTCTTTGTCTTCAATGGTTTATATATCTGACTCTGTCTTTGTCTTCAATGGTTTATATATCTGACTCTGTCTTTGTCTTCAATGGTTTATATATCTGACTCTTTCTTTGTCTTCAATGGTTTATATATCTGACTCTTTCTTTGTCTTCAATGGTTTATATATCTGACTCTGTCTTTGTCTTCAATGGTTTATATATCTGACTCTGTCTTTGTCTTCAATGGTTTATATATCTGACTCTGTCTTTGTCTTCAATGGTTTATATATCTGACTCTGTCTTTGTCTTCAATGATTTATATATCTGACTCTGTCTTTGTCTTCAATGGTTTATATATCTGACTCTGTCTTTGTCTTCAATGGTTTATATATCTGACTCTGTCTTTGAAGCTGAAAAGTGTGTTGGGATTTCTCTTTTGTTTTCTTGCAAATTAATGTTTTCGCTTCAGTACTTCAATACTGACCTTCCAAGATGTCAGGTATTGTTAAATAAACACAGCCCTTACCTTTTTGAGTTTGGTTGAGAGAAAATAATTAATTATTTAAAATTGTAAATACTGAAAGAAAGTAAAATTGCTAATTTTGTTGTGTTTATTCAATTTATGGCTCAAATATTAATTTTTCATTTGTTTAAAATTAAATTTATGTATTAAAAGTTCTTGCATGCATTTTTTATTTCTCATGAAAACCAAAAGAATATAAAATGTCAGATTTCATTGTGTTTTTTTGTAACTAAAATAATACTGTTCCCTGGATATAATATGTAATTTGAATGATAAAAGAATGTGTAATGTCAAATTGTCTTATGTTTGTTTAAAATGTTATTTAAACATCTATTCTAAATTTATTGCTTTTTTTTTAAATATTCCTATTACCAAGACAGAATAAGTATTTATCGAAAATGCTGAATGTACACTTGTTTTATTGTATCAATCAAATTTGTATCGTTGCAGCAGTAAACTTGACCTGAGTATAATCGAAGAACCCCATCCTTCCGAAAATGATTTGTTTCATACTGTGTGATTTCTCAAACGATATGGATTCTCTCCTCTATGTGTTCGCATATGTTTCACCAAAATTGATCTACTGGAAAAAGCCGAACCACACTCTTCACAAGAATATGGCTTCTATCCTCTGTGTGTTCGCATATGGTTCTTTAAAGTTGATTTTACAGCAAAGGAAGAGCCACAAATTTCACAAGAATATGGCTTCTCTCCTGTGTGTGTTCGCATATGTTTCTTTAAAGTTGATTTTTCAGCAAAGGAAGAGCCACAAATTTCACAAGAATATGGCTTCTCTCCTGTATGTCTTCGCATATGAGTCACCAAATTTGATTTACATAAAAATGCTGAGCAACACTCTTCACAAGAATATGGCTTTTCTCCTGTGTGTGTTCGCATATGATACACCAAACTTGATTTGCAATAAAAAGCCGAGTCACAGTCTTCACAAGAATATGGCTTCTCTCCAGTGTGTGTTAGCATATGATTCACCAAAGATGATTTACGAGAAAAAGCCGAGCTACAGACTTCACAAGAATATGGCTTTTCTCCTGTGTGTGTTCGCAAATGTTTCTTTAAATTTGATTTTTCAGCAAAGGAAGAGCCACAAATTTCACAAGAATATGGCTTCTCTCCAGTGTGTGTTAGCATATGATTCACCAAAGATGATTTACGAGAAAAAGCCGAGCTACAGACTTCACAAGAATATGGCTTTTCTCCTGTGTGTGTTCGCAAATGTTTCTTTAAATTTGATTTTTCAGCAAAGGAAGAGCCACAAATTTCACAAGAATATGGCTTCTCTCCAGTGTGTGTTAGCATATGATTCACCAAATTTGATTTACGAGAAAAAGCCGAGCTACAAACTTCACAAGAATATGGCTTTTCTCCTGTGTGTGTTAACACATGTTTCTTTAAAGTTGATTTTTCAGAAAAGGAAGAGCCACAAATTTCACAAGAATATGACTTCTCTCCTGAGTGTGTTCGCATATGATTCTTCAACGTTGATTTTTTAGCAAAGGAAGAGCTACAGATTTCACAAGAATGGGTTTTCTCACCTGTATGTATTTTTATGTGGTCCACCAAATTTGATTTTTGTGAAAAAGACGAGCCACAAATTTCACAACTTTGTGGTTTCTCTCCTTTATATGTACGCTTATGCCTCATTAAATCTGACTTTTTTGCGAACAACAAGCCACACACCTCGCACGAATATCGCCTCTCTCCTGTGAGCGTACACTTATGCCTCGTCAAATTTGATTTGTTCCAAAAGGACGAGTCACTAACGTTGCAAGAAAAAGGTTTCTTTTCTGTGTGATTTTTCATATGCTCCTTCAGGTTTGATTTTTGCGAAAATGAAGAGCCACACATTTTACAAGAATGTGAATTACCGCCAGTGTAGGTTGACATATTTTGAGTAGAATTTGATATCAGGAAAGAAAAATGATTTTACAAAACTGATTTGTCCTCCGTCTGTATCAGTGTATGCCTGTAATTAATGAAACATATTAAAATAATCAAAGAAAACATTGAATACAAGCAAAGACAACATTTGATATAAAATATTACATTTACAAATTGGAAATAAAGACTAGTAATAAAACTGATATAAGATAAAATATTTCAATATCTTAAGATATATATAGAATTTTATATTTCCCCATTTTAAAAGAAAGATATGTAATAAAGACTTGCAGTTTATATAATATTGTGTGGATTAGGTTGTCAGTTCTCACTAAACGTGAATATTAAAGGTACAATTACATTAAATAATCTGATGGTGAGGCTCCAGTAATGCTGGAGCTTTGATAAAGGAGTTATACCCCTTCATTTCTATCGTTCTCAGGTCCACTCTGGCTTTGAGAGGTAGCACCTGAAATGGTCGTATTCACGGGTCAAATAGAATTGATGACATTTAGTGCAAACAAATGATTTATGCTAAACTGAATATTTAGAAATAGTACTGTTTGATAATTTAACTGTGTGTAATCAAATGACAGATATTTAATTGAATAGCTAGTGATATAGAGAAATACTTGAACCATTGAACTTTGTTGACTTATGCTAAATTGAATTGTTCGATAAAGAATTGCTTGATAATTTAACTATGTGTTAACAAAAGATTGATGCTTAATAGAATTATTAATGACAAACACTACTGCATAGTTTGAAACGAGCCACCGCAGGCATTGGCCTCCATGTCAATGCACACAAAATGGAATATATATGCTATAATTAAACAGGCGACATCACCACACTCGACGGAACCCCTCTGAAACTAGTAGACAAATTCACCTACCTAGGAAGTAGCGTCTCATCAACCGAAATGGACATCGACACGCGGCTAACGAAGGCATGGACAGCTATCAATAGGCTATCGATCATATGGAAATCAGACCTGACCGATAAAATGAGACGCAGTTTCTTCCAGGCAGCGATCGTATCGATACTGCTGTATGGATGCACTACTTGGACGCTAGCTAAACGACTGGAGAAGAAGCTAGACGGCAATTACAAAAGAATGCTGCGAGCAATACTGAACAAGTCCCTGCGATAACACCCCACAAGGCACCAACTATACGGCCACCTTCCTCCCATCACGAAAACTATCTAAGCTAGACGAACCAGACATGCAGGACACTGCTGGAGAAGCAGGGACGAGCTCATAAGTGATGTACTCCTATGGACCCCCACATAGGGCCAAGCAAAAGCAGGACGACCAGCTCGAAAATACATTCAGCAGCTATGTTAGGATGCGGGATGTAGCCCAGAAAACCTCCCAGAGGCGATGAACGATAGGGAGAAGTGGCGAGAGAGGGTCAGGGATATCCGTGCTAGCGGCACGGCATGATGGTGATGATATATGTCAAATATATATGTATATACCGGATTTGGCATTAAATAACCTGGAATAGTTGATATGCCATAAAACCAAACAAAACAACAGAAAAATTAACAAAAAATTGAATCCTTCCTTTTATCAAAAAAGTGTCCTCGGAATCACTATGAACTATTGAAGTATAACCCTCGCTATTATAGCAACTTAGGTTCATATTGCTGTGCTTCTCAACTGTATCAAAACGTTAACAAATTATACTGAGAAAAAAGGTTGATGGAAACTAGAGAATCTGCAGTTATACAGCCACTTACCTCTCATCTTACATCTAAGTAAGACGAGTAACATATGCAGACAAGGATGTAAGAAAAAGGACAAACTCATAAGCGAATTTCTTGTATGGACCATTCACATGCAATGAACTGCAGTGAACGATTGATGATAGGGAGAATCAAGGAAATCTGTGCTCTCAGTACGACTTGAAGATGACGATGATCTGTTTTCCATAAAAACAACAAAGGAATATTCTGGCCACAATCATATTAGGAGCTCGGATTTGACATGAGCATTCGATTGAGCAGATCGGACCTCTCCGACCACCCATCTAGCCCGGTAAGGACCAAAGTGGTGCGATGCTAGTCAATTCATCACTTGATTGCCGTGTCAAAGACTACTTAACCTCAGAACCACATCCTCATGCATTAGGGGTTGTCATCTTCGGCCGACAGGGGGTCCAGTTGAGGGAGAGTGCCTTGGCAGATTTGTAGTTATCGTATTTTACCACCCCAGCCAACAAGGCGAATTCCGTCCTAAACTATTACAAGTCTCTATACATGGTCAACAGGTGGCACTGTTGAGGGAGTTTTACCTCGCTACAGAGGTGCAGTCACCGTATTCTACCACCCCAGCCTAAAAGGCGAATCCCGTCCTAAACTATTACAAGTCTCTATACATGGTCAACAGGTGGCACTGTTGAGGGAGTTTTACCTCGCTACAGAGGTGCAGTCACCGTATTCTACCACCCCAGCCTAAAAGGCGAATCCCGTCCTAAACTATTACAAGTCTCTATACATGGTCAACAGGTGGCACTGTTGAGGGAGTTTTACCTCGCTACAGAGGTGCAGTCACCGTATTCTACCACCCCAGCCTAAAAGGCGAATCCCGTCCTAAACTATTACAAGTCTCTATACATGGTCAACAGGTGGCACTGTTGAGGGAGTTTTACCTCGCTACAGAGGTGCAGTCACCGTATTCTACCACCCCAGCCTAAAAGGCGAATCCCGTCCTAAACTATTACAAGTCTCTATACATGATCAACAGGTGGCACTGTTGAGGGAGTTTTACCTCGCTACAGAGGTGCAGTCACCGTATTCTACCACCCCAGCCTAAAAGGCGAATCCCGTCCTAAACTATTACAAGTCTCTATACATGGTCAACAGGTGGCACTGTTGAGGGAGTTTTACCTCGCTACAGAGGTGCAGTCACCGTATTCTACCACCCCAGCCTAAAAGGCGAATCCCGTCCTAAACTATTACAAGTCTCTATACATGGTCAACAGGTGGCACTGTTGAGGGAGTTTTACCTCGCTACAGAGGTGCAGTCACCGTATTCTACCACCCCAGCCTAAAAGGCGAATCCCGTCCTAAACTATTACAAGTCTCTATACATGGTCAACAGGTGGCACTGTTGAGGGAGTTTTACCTCGCTACAGAGGTGCAGTCACCGTATTCTACCACCCCAGCCTAAAAGGCGAATCCCGTCCTAAACTATTACAAGTCTCTATACATGGTCAACAGGTGGCACTGTTGAGGGAGTTTTACCTCGCTACAGAGGTGCAGTCACCGTATTCTACCACCCCAGCCTAAAAGGCGAATCCCGTCCTAAACTATTACAAGTCTCTATACATGGTCAACAGATGGCACTGTTGAGGGAGTTTTACCTCGCTACAGAGGTGCAGTCACCGTATTCTACCACCCCAGCCTAAAAGGCGAATCCCGTCCTAAACTATTACAAGTCTCTATACATGGTCAACAGGTGGCACTGTTGAGGGAGTTTTACCTCGCTACAGAGGTGCAGTCACCGTATTCTACCACCCCAGCCTAAAAGGCGAATCCCGTCCTAAACTATTACAAGTCTCTATACATGGTCAACAGGTGGCACTGTTGAGGGAGTTTTACCTCGCTACAGAGGTGCAGTCACAGTACTCTACCACCCCACCCAACAAAGCGAATTATCTTGTGTATTCTTTTAGTCAACTGCGAGAATCTCGTATTGATCTCGCTCTTTTTAGTTTTGGAGAGTTTGCAAGATGTTTTTGATTAAGAAGATGTGAATTGGAAAAGATAAGTAATATTATTCACCTACGCTTTAGAGAACCGAAAATATTTATAAAAAGTCATTTACTGACAGAACAAAAATTATAATGTGCATTTGATTTTTTAATCTACCTGTAGTAGCCATCATGCAAACTCGCGACCCAAAACGATAAGGTTTTCGCCGTGCATAGACAGACAGGTAAAGGAAGAGAGTATCAGTTGGTCCTTTTGATTGGTTATTGCATTATGTTGCTAAGTTCCCGGATGCGTACGCGTTGGCCTCAATAAATGGGGGAAAAGATCTGGGAGTAGGCAGTTTGTCCAAGAAGTGATACCCACAGACGGACTAAGAAGAAAGATTACACGGCCGGTAAAGGTAGAACTTGATTGTTGACACCACCACCCTCAACAATTTTTTTTCTTACTTCACTTCCAAAAATTATCAAATTATTAAAATTCTATAACATTTTCTGTTCTTTTGACAATTATTTTTTGTAATACATATTTTATTTGATTCTTTTCTCTTTTTTATTTTAAATAAGGAATGTAACAAAAATCCCTAAAGAAACAAAATAATACAACTGGTTATATTACACTTTCTTTCTAAATTACTGCAAATATCACTTAAAAAACAATAGTATTACAAGTGCTGATTATGAATTTAATTTCATTATTATTTCAAAATTACCTATATTTTCTAACCGAAACTTCTTATAATAATGTCAAAGGTTCGTCAATTAAACCTATTAACGTTTCGATTTACCAAGATCATTTGCTCCCCACAGAATTTAATGGGAGTCAATTCTTTTTAGTTAGTTAAATATTAAAAGTTATCTCGTTAATTAAAGACAAAGATTTCTTCAGCGGCTGCGGATTGGGGGGGGTCAGAAAACGATAGCGAAATTTTGGAGAGGATTGACGGAATTTTTTTCCATTTGCTTTTCGCAAGGCTGGAAGATAAATATTGATAATTATTCATCTAGTTCTTATTCTATTATATTTCAAGTTTTACCAAAAAGGAAAGCAAAAAATCTCTGGCTGATATTTCCTCATACGGTGGGTACTTGGTCGCATATGTCTCAATTGACAAAACTTTAAACTGTAAATAGTTTAAAAACCTTGAGGGGGGGAGATTTTCTCAAGTGTTACGAAGTAATTGCTCCACGTGCCTTTTTAGCTAGTACAGAAAATTAAAGTAAATTTAGACAGGATGAGTTATTTTATTTGAGGGCATTCAAATTTGTTTTAGTCCATAAAAATGACAAGAAATTAAATATCTTCTTTGTAGTTTTCAGAAACGATAAACGTAAACAATGAAAGATCAGTAAAAGATTTTACAACAGAACAACGAAAATAGACGGCGATTATGTAGAATTTGTGATACACAATATTTAACAAGAAATATACATTATTGAATAGTTAATAAAATTTACTTACAAGTACGTAATATACGACAACTGAGCTTCAATGTAGAAAAGGTTGTCTTGGCAAAAATATGGTTTTCAATCAGGTTTGTTAGATTAGGCCAACAGTATTGTTTTCGTATTTATTGACTTCTTTTTATAATGTAATACAAAAATTAAAAAGTGAGAATTTTTTTCATTGTAAATTCAATTTAGAATATCTAGTTTAACGATTAACTTGTTATTTAGATTAAAATAAAAAATAGTTTGATTTTTGATTATAATTAATGTTTCCTTTCTCCGTTAGACAATTGAGATATAACTTATCTGGAAATGTATGAGTAATTTTGTGGTGAAAGAGAAAGAAGACACCTATCTCAAAAAACAGTGAGGGACCTGTGAGTTATTAGCTGATGTAAGAATCAATTAGAAGATACTTATCACTTTAAAGCTCGAAAGATCTACGAATGATTCTGAATTACATTTTCCATTACGTGACTAAGAAAAACCAGTTTATATTTGGGAAATCGTCCATCTAATTCACATCGGTTGTACTGGTCTTGGCTGGAAATATGTTGAAAGATGTCATCGATATTAAATAATGTTCCTTCCAATCCATTTACAATTCATAACATCGGGAGATGGAAGATTTTCGGCGGGGAACTAAATCCAAATGGGAAAGGGTTAAAAAATACTGACCGAACGGTGTCACTTCGTGACAAGTCTATATTCTTTATCCAGCAAGATTTGTCGAAATCCTAGTTTTTTATAAAGTTTTCGAAATATTTTGCTGTCTAAGTTTGGCCAACTTTTCATCAACTTTTTTCATCGGCCCGATCGCTCCCAAAATTGCGTAGTTGAATAGATCATCGCAGATCCTTACATCTCCAGTTTTGGGTTAAAATAAAAACAAATTGAATATAGGCTTCTGACAGTAGCCTGTTCCCCACAAAAACATTATTGAACGTAATCTGCTCACAATAACTCCTTAAAAGAAAAATAAATTCATAAAACTTCTTTAAATACCCACCCTAAAAAAACAAAAATAAATAGTATATCACTTTGAACAATAGCTCCCCACCCCCACAAAAAAACCTAAATAAATTGAATATAACCTCATAACAAGATCTTACATCCCCAAAATAAACAAAAATTAAATGTAACCTCCTAACAATAGCCCATACCACCAAAATTAACTAAAATAAAGTGAATCAACCCCCCACCCCAAAAAAGTTTCCGCCCCTCTCAAAATAAACAAAAATAAATTGGATATAACTTCCTTACCATCGCCCCAGACAAAAAAGAAAACAAAAACAAAACAAACTGAATGTAACCCTAATGATATCCACAAACTTACGTTCCTATATACTGTTACACGACTGTGGGTTTTTCTTTTGGGGGCGTTGTAGGAAACAACACACCAACTGACAACTCACACCTACGTTCATTCAACGTTTTCTTCCAATACGATAAACATATCACGATCAGGCATGACAGATGCACAGATACCATCGCCATCGATTATATCAATAAAAAAGAAAAAATAATAATCCTGTCCCAACACGAACCTAACACCATACACTACCAAGACAGGTGCAACAGCTACTCCAGCTAAATAGATCCAAACAGGTCACCTTAATTGATACGATCAATCTTAAAAGTGGAAGGCCTTACCGTAGCCCACCGGCTACTGACGTTGGATATCACTGTTTAACAAACAAAAAGATACGAATTGGTCACTTCCCTAAGCTATTTAAAAGTGTAAGTTAATTAATACGATCAATTATCAAAGAGTAGGGTCTTATTGTAGTTCACTGGCTACTGATATTGGACATCCTTGTTTAAAAAACGGAAATATCCGAACAAGTCACTTCCCTTAGAGATCCTATTATCTGAGTTTCTCACCTTTTCTCTGCTTTCGTGAGTCTTGTCTAGAGTCATCCAAAGGCAAAAAATTATCGACAGTCTTGTTTAGAGTCATCCAAAGGCAACAAATTATCGACAAATTATGATAGGTCTTACTACACAGCCCAAGGTTGTGAACCCAGCACCCCGAGACACGATGATTCCTATGCCTCGGTACGCTGACGTCTCGAGATAAGTAGCAGCGCTGATTCCGACATTTCAACATGTCAACTTCTTCGGAAAAATAAGCAACGTTTTCTCAGAAGGCAAAACAGACACTCCCTGCAAGTCTGGTCATATAACCTAGCCTTTCAAGCTACAACCTTGCTCCATCATCAGGCTATCAAACAACATTCGTTTGTACGATTCACCAAATAAAAGTTGGCATTTCAAATTTATTCTCTTGTCTTTGTCATCCTTGCCGAGTTTTGTATCACATCATTTTCCCTTTACAAAAGATTGCGTGATCGACATATTTATCGGCCTTGCTACAAATTTATGATATACAAAAATGAGTGTAAATTTATGACGTGTAACAAGAGTATGAAATCACGACCCAGCCCTGACTGATTTGAGCTGGGAAGGAGAAAATAGATAATTATTTCCCCTACAGAATAGTCATATCAGTCGGGTGTCTCAAGAGTGTCACACAATACTCCAATAAAACTCAGTCTCTACCTCTTTTATTTCTCTTCTTTGAACAGGTGAGACGGGTCTTGGTCCTTACCAAGGAAATT
This sequence comes from Sepioteuthis lessoniana, assembly GCA_963585895.1. Taxonomy (NCBI): domain Eukaryota; kingdom Metazoa; phylum Mollusca; class Cephalopoda; order Myopsida; family Loliginidae; genus Sepioteuthis; species Sepioteuthis lessoniana. The sequence continues at coordinate 34,978,226 of OY757947.1, read as the reverse complement.
TAAAGCCACATGGCCATTTTATATTCCCTCATTAGGAAAGCTTTTTATTCATATTTTGTACCCCTTCTATATACTGCTTTTTCATAGAACAATATGGGTACATTTATAGCTGTTGGGAAATGTTTGTGTATTCTTCCATCTTAATCCGACAGATATGTATATTGTTTTAAGTGTTCTTGTTTATAAGAATGTATTTATCATATTTTTCTTCTGTTGTTTTCGGTATTGTGTAAGTATATGTTTTTCATAATCCCTTTTGACATAACTTCTCATTCCTAAACCATTTTAATATGCCACAGGGTGACAATTATTCATTGTCACTCTTAAAAAGGGGGCTTGTCTATTAGACATCGGATGATCACATATGCAGCCGAGAAATCCTTCCTCGTTCTAATTTTGTCTCTGTTCTTTGAACAGTAGAGACGTTCTTTTTTGTCGTCTTTCTTTAAATAGTAGAGACATGTCTCTAGCCAGGTGATGACAAAGTAATCATTTATTGTTCTGCACTCAATCAATAAAAACTTTTTACTGTTTTTCTACTTATTTTAGGCATATCATGTATAGAGTAAATCTTTCTAAATATGTAAATGAACTCATCTTTATTTTTGTTTACTCACTGTTAGAGTATCATTGAATATACTAAGACTAATATTATTTTTTGAGGGGAGTTGGGAATCGACTGAATATTCCCCCTGGCACCAACTTAGCCTAGTAGTCCAATCACCAAAATGCACGTATATCACGCTATGGAATCAATAACTACGTACGAATTTACTTATTTACTACTTATTTACAAAAATAAATCCCCAATAAGATGTGAAATATTAAAATGGAAACAATCTTTAATTAAAAATACAGTCAAATGATTCTTAGAATATTATTCGACGAATCGCGAAGAAAAGAAAGATATTCGATCAAATAAATCATGTATATAAAAATATCTTCCTTCGGCAAATCAAGTACAGGGTTCGAATCTCTTTTCAAAAGAGATGATTCGGCCTCTCTCTCTGTCTCTCTGTCTCTGTCTCTCTCTCTCTGTCTGTCTGTCTCTCTCTCTCTTTCTGCGACTATTCGTGATAGTCGAGTAGGATAGAAATTATATTTTGATCTTGAATATTTTTTTAGAAAAGAAAGATAATCGATCGAATAAATCGTGTACGTAAAAATATTTTCCTTTGGCAAATCGAGTACAGGGTTCGAATCCCTTTTCGAGGGAGATGACACGGCCTCTCTCTTTCTTTCTCTCTCTCTCTCTCTCTCTCTCTCTCTCTCTCTCTCTCTCTCTCTGTCGCACACACACGCTCTCTGCAACTATTTTTGACAGTCGAGTAGGATATAAATAAAATAGTTGTTTTCCTAGTCGATAAGCATAAACAATGAAAGTTTACTTAAAATTGCTTCGAATAGTTTTCTTTTTAAAGTATGGATGATCAAACGCATTACCATTCGTGAGTAGGGGTAGACGTGTCAAAAACGTTCCTCAATTAGTTTTTGTGTTGTCTCATGAAGAATGGAAATTTAATAAAAATATAAATAAAAATTTAAAAATTTTTCATTTTTAATTCAGACATCAACTACATTCTTAAAGAAGATATTCTAAATTGCATTCTAAAATAAAAAAAATTCTCGCTGCTTAGTTTTGGTAAATTGTATTAAAAGACATTTCTACCAGGAATCCAATAAATACGAAAACAATACTGCTGGCTTCATCCACCAAATCTGACGATTCTTCATTGAACCTCAAATCACGTGTATTAGCCACTTGTTAGTAAGTACATTTTCTCGAATATTTGATAATGTATAATGTTGAATATGAAGTATAACTAATTATATGTAATCATTGGTCATTTCAGTTGTTCTTTTGGCAATTTTTTTTTTAGTGAACTTTTATTGTTTATGCTTATCGACTCTGAAAACAATAAACAAACTACTTTATTTATGGTCAACTTTATCGTCTGAAATAAATTAAAATCTATTTTACAGGTAAGTGCCACCCATGTATGTTTACTTACGAATTATATAGAAACGTTTGCCCTACATTTAACCATGAAGATAAAGTTTTGTTTCAGTGATTTTCTTCCTTTTTTATGTGTTTTAAAATTACATATTTTACTAGCTAAGAAAAGTGGGGGAGATTTTTTTTCTTCTTGGCCACAATTTCCTACACACAACATCCTCAGACGCCTAATAATGTGCAGTTTCGTCACTTAACACTTATAAAACTTCTCACCCTCCTCATTAGAATGTTTTAACCATGAACATTTTTTTTCATGACAAATGCAATATGCTAAATAAGAACTAAATAAGTAAATATCGACATTTGTCTTTCAACAAAGCGAAAAGAACAAAAGAACATAAATTCTCCAACCACAAAGACATCACACTTTCGTTGTCTGACCTTGCTAACCATGAAGACATCTTGGTCGATAGTCTGCGAAATTTTTTTGAATGACCAACGAACTGCGAAAAACTAGCCACTGAAAACTTCCATGAGAAAGAGGAGGGGCATTTTTTTCTCTATGATAATAACTATGTTCGACTCCACATATTCTCATCTGCTGTAATCGCAATGATTTCGGGTATAGTGCAGCAAATTATTGAATTAATCTTTCCCTTGGTGGTACAAGCACCAGATTTGGCATACTTGTGCTCCAGGACCTATTCTCTCTGAAAAGTATGTTACCCACGTTAAAAACCAAAATGGCCGCCATAGGTCAAGATAATTCAATCTTGGTCGTCTGTTTATCATCACATGACGGACTTATAAGGAAATGGATCAATGTTCAATCTCATTTATCACTATTTTTGATAACTGTACTCTTTTTTTTAGCTTGATTCACATTATTGATACCAATTAATAAAGTATTTATTCATCATTAACAAAATGTGTTGTTCATGAAATATTATATAAAACATGGTAAAACGGAATTGCAGATTTTCATCGGAGCATCGTCCACAAATATAATTCCCCACTTCAATGACTTGATTGCGGTAATCACAAAATCTAATAGGCATAAATTATATTTATATTATTTTAGATTTAATTCCAGAATAAGTTACGCTTAGTAAATATCAATATGTGACGATTACAGTCTGGTTCTATCTATTTTAGAGTGTTTAGATCTATCTATCTATCTCAGTATGTTCACGTTAATCTGTCTTAATCCGTTCACATTAATCTCCCTATCCTCTGAATGTTCAGCATTGAAAATGTTTTTCCTATTTTATGAGTCGACCATCTTGAAAAATAGCAGTCATTTTTTCCCCTTGAGTAACGAGCTTTCCTTAGAGAATGTGTCCTGGAGCACATGTATGGCAAATGTAGAGGTTTTAACATTAAGTGAAAAATTCTCGTGGGATTCTGAATTAATCTGGTCCACTAGTAGCTGGTTTAATATGTTGACGTCCAAAGTTGATTTAAAATCAATTTGTTATGAGCATGTGTATCTTAGAGTGGTTTACGAACTGAAGGAGAAAGAGAGACTCCATATCGGATTTCTCTTTCTTTTGTAATATGCTACATGCAAACTTAAATGTAAGGTAGTTTCCTTTTCGATTTTGAGTAATAGAACCCATTTCAATTCAAATTTAATACACAAAAAAAACGATAAAGTATTTTTCAAAAATTTGCTGAAACTTCCTTTTTGAAATATATGACTTTCTATAAACTGCATTTCTTTATTATTTTTCCATCTCTTAATTGATAGTTTTCTCTTGTTTTATCGATTGCAGATTTTTAACCCGAAACATTTCTTGACGTTGGATACCGTATTTTCTTGATGAGCAGGATTTTCAAAGAAATCCGATTTGAAACGAATACGAGAATATCTACAGGGATAAATTATATTCTTTTGAAGGAAGGGTTGTTTTTATTTCATACTTGGGTGGTGTATTTGCAGATAAATATTGGTGAGAAATATTTTGTAAAACTGCTTGGTCTTCTTATCCGGGTGACAAATTCTTACGAAATATGCAAACACAAATCAAAGAAAAGCCATTGTCGTGCAAAATATGCAGCTCATCGTTTTCAAATATGGTGGAGTATGAAGTGCATATAGAAACACATTTTGGAGAGAAGTCATATACTTGTGATGTAAGTGTCTCAATCTTTTCGACTAATTCCAGTGTTCAAGTGGATAAGGAAGGACACACAAGAGAGAAACAACATATTTGTGTAATGTGTTCCTCTTCCTTTGCACGACAATCAGATTTAGAGAGGCATGTAAGAACACACACCGGAGAGAAGCCATATTTCTGTGAAATATGTGACTCTTCCTTTTCCCAAAAATCTCATTTGATTTATCATTGGCGAATACACACGGGAGAGAGGCCACATTCATGTGACATATGTGACTCTTCCTTTTCCCAAAAATCACATTTGGATAGGCATAGGCGAACACACACTGGAGAGAAGTCGTATTTCTGTGAAATATGTGACACTTACTTTTCCCGAAAATCAAATTTGGATAGGCATAGGCGAACACACACTGGAGAGAAGCCGTATTTCTGTGAAATATGTGACTCTTCCTTTTCCCGAAAATCAAATTTGGATTATCACTGGCGAACACACACGGGAGAGAGGCCATATTCCTGTGAAATATGTGACTCTTCCTTTTCCCAAAAATCTCATTTGGTTAATCATAGGCGAAGTCACACTGGAGAGAGGCCATATCCCTGTGAAATATGTGAATCTTCCTTTTCCCAAAAATCAACTTTGGTTTATCATAGGCGAACACACACGGGAGAGAGGCCATATTCCTGTGACATATGTGACTCTTCCTTTTCAATAAAATCAAATTTGAACAGGCACATAAAAACACACAGATGAGACAAACCATATTCTTGTTAATTTGTTGCTCTCTATTTTCACGTAAGTCACGTTTACTTGTGCACTCGAAAAATCACACTCGATAAAAAAACTTCAATTAAATATGATTCTTTCTTTTTTAATCTTGTATAGTTTCCTAGTTCCCTGTACAGAGAATACAGATTGCATGTATATGTATGTATATATGTATATATGAATATTTATGGGAATACATATGTATATATACGTGTATATATACATACATGTGTGTATATGTATATACATACATATGTGTGTGCTTGTGTGTTAAATTCATTTTCTCTTGTCATTAAAATCTATTTTTCTGACTTTGTATGAGAACCATCCAAAGACTGAATATTCGTTTCGTTTCTGAAATCCGAACCTAAATATTTCATGATATGAATTTTAAAGAATAAAACATTCCGAATTTTTTTTAATAATAAATTCATTTCATAAAAAAGACATTTTTTTTAATTTGATTTACTCGATAATGTATTTTTGAAGGATAAATATTTATTTTAGTAAATGTGTTTTCCCTCATAAGAAATGTTCGTATTTCAGTTTCATCGTCTTTTTAAAACTAATCTGTATACATTTCTGTGTAGATGTTTTTTTTCTTTTCATTCTTGTAATTATTCTAAATAAAAATATCATATATAAATATATATGATTATTGTATGTGTATTTGTCTGAGTTAAAAAATTATCTGAGTTGACGTAAATTATTTCTAGCTGATCGTCCTACACTTACCCGTCCGTATGAAGGGGTCAATAGAAGAATGTCGGTTATGACTTCGCCTTTGCTTCTCCAGAACCGTCCCGCATGTCTTGTTCGTCTAATTTTGATAGTCTTAGCGATGGGTGGTATGTGGTCGTATAGCGGGGTCTTTTTTTAGGATGTTGCTTCCAGGATATGTATCTATATATATATATATATATATACTTACTTCAATGTATGCGTGTATATGTGTCTATATATATATATATGAAAATATATATAAATATTTAGTAACGTGATATATTAAAAAAGTAAACCAACCTCTTAAAAACTTGTTTATATTTATTACAAAACCTCTTTTATAAATAATTCTGACCAATAGAAAAAGATAATTCTTACAAGGGAGGTAACCATGAAATATTTAGTAATAGTTACTCTCCTTGTGTTTGAGAATAAATGCTATGTGATGGTGAAAGAAATAATATAGTCTGTGAGATAGAATAGGGAAAAGCAGTCCCCCTCATTTATGGGCCATGTGCCACACTTGTATCATTATGTGTAATTAAATCCATATATATCAAAACTAAGGATCTGCTAAAGCATTTAATTCATATAGATATATATGGTCAAGTGTGTAAAGTGGTCAAGTGTGTAAAGTGTTTGCCAATGGTCCGGGAGACTTGGTTTCAATCACCGGTCAAGTCATATTAATACTCATAATAATTGTAGATGGGGCCTCCTTGCTCAATACTCAGCATTATAAAGTACATATCAAGGGTAAAGATGAGCAATCCAGGGAAGAATGTACCTCGGTGTGATAGCGATTGAAAATAAAGACTTTGGGTCACTCTTGGCTATAGTCGACAAATTTACTTTTATAAAGACATGCACACATATAAACTTATATATACATATAGTCATCCACAGACAGCTCTGTTTCGTTCTATCAGAACTCTTCAGTGTGGCTAGACAGGCTAAATTCCCGACGTGGGGATCGAAACCCGGTTGACTCAAACGCCAATCCAAGATTCTACCACTCAGCCACGAGGAAACTAGCGCAAGCGAATTAAATTTAAACGCTTATGTATCACAGTTGTTTTTGTTTTCATATATCCGCTTAACGGCTACCGAGAACTCGATTCACATGAAGACCCTTGCGTTACGCTAGTGGCAAAACATTTACTTCCCTCGCTAGAGAGGTCAACCCAACAGGGGTAGAGGAACATATATATATATATATATATATATATATATGGACGTATGAATACCCATATTTATATTTGCGTATTCATACACTCATATACATATTTTTTCTTCTTGAAGATCCATTAGGTGAAATCTAGGTAAATTTGTCTGACTCTGTAAGATTTATTACTTTATATATATATATACATATATAAGAGAGAGACTGGGAGAATTCCCCAGCAAAAGTAACAAGAGTAAAAACGAAGAATCCCATCCATTTCTGATGTAGGATTTTCTTCAAGGTATATCTCAGCATCACTTTCTAAAGCTGTACCACTCGTCCTAATCCCATCAGCCAATTATGATGTAGTTTGATGGTTGCAATATATCATCAGTATTTAATATTTTTCCATATTTGAAGCAGTTGGAATCATTTCTCCCTTAGATTTCTGACGACTGAAATTGACCCTCAATATACAAAAAAAAGATCAAAAATCTTGTACCTGCGTCCCTTTATGTCGTTGACCCCTACTGACCAGCAAAACAGAGTATAATGTCCAGTTTTTGGTCAGTTGAACTTGACAACTTTATCTGGACATACTTTCTTGCATTTTCTTTTATTTCCTCAAGAAATTAGTTTCTGGTTCCTGTGGTTAGCTTTTTTTTTTTTCAGTTTTGTTGATGACAATTTTTTTTGCATTCTCGGTTTTATTTGACTTTCCAATGGGACCTCTTCTGCTTAGACAAAGAGTACAAAATTAAGACGTTAAAAAAGGATAAAATCCACTTAACGGTCTGTTCAATGGTTTATTTATCTGACTCTATCTTTGAAACTGAAAAGTGGGTAGGGTTTTCTCTTTTGTTTTCTTGCAAATTGATTTTTTCGCTTCGGTACTTCAATCCTGAACTTCCAAGTTGTCAGGTTTTGTTAAATCAACACAATCGTTATTTCATTGAGTTAGGATGGGAGAAAAAGAATAATGATTTTAATTGTAAATACTAAAAGAATGTATTATAGCTACTTTTATTGTATTAGTTCAAATTATTATTCAGATGGTAATATTTTCTTTGTTTAAAATTTAATTTATATATTACTATTTCTTGCGTACATTTTTTAGTTCTCATGAAACCTAAAAGAATATAAAATGTCAGATTTTATTGTGTTTTTTATGATTAAAATAATATTATTCCCTAGATATAAAATGTTTGTTGAATGATAAAAGAATGTGTCATGTCAGATTTTCTTACGTTTGTTTAAAATTTAATTCAAATATCTTAATTTTGTAGCTTTTTTTCAAATATTCCTATGGCCAATACAGAATAAGTATATACTGAAAATACTGAATGTTTACAAGTTTAATTTATTTTCATTTCTTTCGAGCTAAGCTTTTTTTTTTGTCATATTTCACCAGCTGTCAAGCTTGAAGCAACATGAATTTTTCTTCACAAAGGTCTCTGCTGACCGAAATTTATATTTGTTGGTGCTTTCATCAACATTCGAAACCTTTCGAGACACGCCTGTGTGTTGTATAGTCACAACCCTGATACATATACACGCGGAAACATAGTCAACACACTAATGAAGAACGAACACACTTCTTTAGAAAAATATACCTCTCACATTTTATTCGAAATGGTTGCGAAGGGGCTGCGAAAGGGTTATGTGTGAGAGGTAAGTTGGGGACTGAACAAACTGCAACATATTGGCCCTCAGTTCCTTTGACTTTAGCAGCACTTCTTTCAGGTTCAGCTAGGCTGCTCAGTCGGGGGTCCTGAGGGCCCATAGCCCTCTGCTGGGTACTGGTTCTCACTACAGCATCTTATCTTCAACTGCAACAACTGACGCCAAACTAACTGAACTTGTCTGTGGCACCGGGTTGTATAATTGTTTGACAACCACCTGCTACTCGTGAGCGTCACATCTGCACCCAATTCAAGCCGTCCACAGACAAAGTTATACCCTGATATCTTCGACCGGATGCACCTGTCCCTCGATTGACGGCTGGGTCGAAGGTCAATATGTTACATGTGTCCTTTAATACCGTTCATCTTCATTTATTAGCAAAGCAGAGAGTTGTGTCCAGGTTTAAAGCATCAGTGGTACTTGACATGTTTAGTCGGACAGTCTTTTTCGACGTGGTCTACTGTTTTTCCTCACAATCAATTGATTAGAACTTAAAAGTAGCCTGCCTCCTGAAAAGAGTAAATTAAATATAAACATCTAATAATAAAATGCAGCCCCCGCCCACCGCCGGAAAAAGGCAAAAATGATTGAATATAACCGTAACAATACCCACACATTTACGTTCATAACCAGTTACACGACAGTGACATCAAATATGTTATACATACAAGTAGTATAAAAAATTTAGGTAAATAATTTTTCTTATTTCCAATCCACAGTACGTTAGCCAAAGCCAAATTAATATCCTTCTCGAAACTTTCAAATCTCATAAACATCTCTACGATGATTTTAGATTTGAATATATTTTCATCCGACGGAAAATGTTTGTTAAGAGGCTTTATTCAACTTTTGACAACAAAATATTTGTAAGATATTTTTAATTCGCTTGAACATAAAGCTATGATATTAGAAATCAATGAAAATCAATAAAATCGTGTAATTATTCATTAAAAGTCATAACTATTGAGTTTAGTAGGTTGTCAAAGTTAGCACTCAGTTGCATAACAAGTTAAGTTAGATCTGAATGAAATCTGAAGAAGCAGACTTATTTATGGCACATTGGAGCATTCCATTGACCACACGTGGGCGAGTCCATTCCCTGAATTGTGGTTACTTGCTGGCCTAGGAGTGGATATATTCGTGTATAAATACCGGTTTGTTTAGAAGTAGCTCGGGGTCTGTATTTATTTCAGACCTGACCCACTGGGTTAAGACGTACTTCGGCCAGCCATGTTCCTGATACGCGGATCAGCTCAGGTGTGTCTTGACTTCGGTTAGCAGTCGGCCTGGCATGGATTTCGGAAAGCCAGCATTCATGTCACCGACATTGCGTGAACCGCAGGGGACAGTCTCCGAGGTTCTAACCCTCTCCAGAGAGGCTAGTTATATCGCCAGAATCCTGAGCGTCCCTTTTTAGGGTAATGCCAACGAGGCCCAAGGCTTAATTGTAACCTGGTTCCCAGAATAAAAAAAGGCTATGTGACAAATTCTTGCATACGTCGACATTGACCAGGTCTCAATTGAATTACAACACGTTTTATTTTTGTCTACCGACTGGACGCTAGTTGGGACCCTTGGGTCGATAAGCGTTCTTGTTATTATTGTTGTTATGATTAAACTGTCATTTATTTACACACAGTTAAAAAGTCAATTGTTTATTTTTCTAACGATTCAATTAAACATAAGTTATTTGTTTGCACATTGTTCAAATGTCAAAGAGTTCTATTCAAACTTTTCTTTATGGTGTAATGATTTATTTGATTATTAAAAATAATTAAGACGAAGCTCCCTGTCCACAAATCGGGAACGTGCTTACCCGGCAAATACACAAACACTTTCTGCTAAAAAAACAGCAGAAACTAACCACAAAAACTGAATTCGGCGGTCGACTACGGCTTTAGGCTAACGGCATTCTTTGCTTTTCATTATTCTTTGCACCCCGATCTAACACCTTCTCGCAGCGGTGACTCAGCAATCCTGCCTGAATCTACGGAGCCGTTTTCGCTGATGCTTCATACAGTCCTTTTTTTTTTTTACTTTACACTAATACGCAGATATCATGTCAATGAAAATCGCTTTAACCTGTTATTATACGCAACCCATCAAATATCATTCGAATCGATGGGAGTTTTTCTACAAACCGGCATCCAAGATGCACATTCTTGCTGCTACCAAAATTCCAGTATTTTTCAATTATATATATATATATATATATCTGTGTGTGTGTGTGTGTGTGTGTGTGTGTGTGTGTGTGTGTGTATGTGAAAAGCTAGCTAGATAGATAGATAGATAGGGAAGAATCTATCCATATATACATCTGAGTCCATTCTAAGCATTTTACTCGGAATCACTTAAAAGATGCAGCCACTGCATATATTTCCGTCCGTCAGTCTTTCGTAGCCTGTTGTATATATACATATATTCCGATTATTTGAGAGTCGAAGAGGATGCAAAAATTAGCATATTTTTTAAAACATTTTAAGTGGTATGTATCTAAACATTTTCACTTCGACAAATCACATACAGGACCCAAAGCCCTTTTCATGAGTTGTGACTCTCTCTCTCTCTCTCTCTCTCTCTCTCTCTCACTCACATACACACACACACACAGAGTTATTATTCGTGATGGTTGACAAGGATTCAAATCATAATTTTTCGGCCTTTTCTTCGAGTTGCAGCACGAACAGTTTTCATTTTAAAGTATGGGTGATGAAAGGTGTAACCATCTGGGGTTCTTGTGCTAATATGTTCCTTGAAAGTGTATCTCTTAAGCTAATAAGCCTTTCTCTTGAGGCCACTGTAGAAAAAATATCGTCCAATAAAAAAACACAGTAAAAAAACACTGAATATCTACTAATTTTATTTTGTCTCTATAAAAAATGGTACTTGATGCCTTTTTGCTTAATACTCAGCTTTATACCGGAAAAGGAGTTACACATTGGTGTAGTAGCTATTAAAAAGGAAGCCTTTGGATGACCCTTGACGACAGTCGATAACTTCACTTAATTACTTTTATACAGACACACACACACACACACACACATATACATATATATATATATATATTCCTCTTGAAGATTGTTTCGGTGAACCCAAGGTAGTTTGATCTAAGTCAATAGGCTTTATTACAATATATATATATATATATATATACTGAGAAAAATCTCAAGCAAGCTTAACAATAGATATATTGAAAAAGCAACATATACTTAGATATATATATATAGAGAGAGAGAGAGAATGAGAGAGAGAGAAAAAATTTAGTAAATAGTAAAAACGAAGAATCCAATTTTTTTCAAGGCATATCTCAGCATCATTTTCTAATGCTCTATGCCACGTCTTAGTCCAATCAGTCAACTATGAAGCGGTTTTAGGATTGCAATATACCATCAACATTTTTAAAAAAATTGTCTCATGATATATGCGGAGTAGCCCATAAATTCTTTACGTACTACGGTCTTGTATGAGTGGTTACGTATTTTAAAAATAAATTATTTGAATCTGATTTTTAATTGAGAGTATCTCCCCTTTTATATTGGCATCACTCCTTTTTATGTTACACCACTGCCTACCATCACTCCTTTTTATATGTCGGCCTTCCACACTAGTTACAGGTTGTTTTGTTGGTTACTCATAATGAGTATATACTCTTTGTGAATATTCTTTCTCAATTTGTTTATAACACAATTTTTTGATTATTTGTTTATAGCACAATTGATCCTGGCTTATTTCCCTTTACGTAAAAAATGATCGAAACACTTATCCCTGTGTTCCTTGACCTCTACTGACCGGTAAACCAGAGTATAATGTCCAGTTTTGGATCAATTGCACTTGACAATTTTATTTGGACATTCTTTCTTGCATTTGCATTTATTTCCTCTTGAAATTGCTTTCTGGTTAGTTGATGGCAATTTTCTTTGCATCATTCTCGTGTTCGTTGGCTTTTCCAATGAGACTTCTTCAGTTTAAACGGAGTGGAAGAGTGTAAAATTAAGACGTTAAAAAAGAGAATTGAATCTTCTTAACGGTCTCTTCAATGGTTTATATATCTGACTCTGTCTTTGAATTTGAAAGGCATTTTTTCTTGCAAATTAATTTTTTCGTTTCGGTACTTCGATCCTGACCTTACAAGATGTCAGGGTTTAAATAAACACAGCCCTTAACTATTTGAGTTAAAAAAAAATAATTACTTTAAATTGTAAACTCTGAAAGTAAAACACCTAATTTTATTGTGTTTATTCAAATTATAGTTCAAATATTGATATATCATTTGTCTAAAATTAAATTTATATATTACTATTATTTATATACATTTTTCATTTATCATGAAAAATAAAAGAATAAAAAATATCAGATTTTATTGTTTTTCTTTGTAACTAAAATAATACAATTCCCTAGATATAATATGTATTTTGAATGATAAAAGAAAGTGTAAAGTCAAATTTTATTAATTAATTATTAATTGAATGAGTTCTTGGTTTTTCATTGTCCACTTTGGTTTTGATATTGTTTTTCCTGATTGATCAATGAGTGATTCCGTTTATTGTTTGAATGGTTGTGGCAACTTGAGAGATAAATATTTAGTCTTGATTTTCGCAAAAAGGAAGAGCCACACACTTTACAAGAATGTGGCTCATCGCCAGTGAAGGTTGACATATTTTGAACAGAAGAGTGATTTTACAAAATTGATTTGTCCTTCGTCTGTATCAGTAGATACCTGTAATTAATAAAACAAATTAAAATAATCATTAAAAATTTTGAATACTAGCAAAGACAACATTTGATATAAAATATTACATTCATGAATTGGAAATAAAGACGAGTAATGAAGTTGATATAAGATCAAATATTTCAATATCTTAACATATATATAGAATTTAATATTTCCCATTTTAAAAGAAAGATGTGTAATAAACACTTGCAGTTTATATAGTATTGTGTGGATTGGGTTGTCACTTCTCACTAAACGTGAATGTTAAAGGAACTATTACACTCTTGTTCTAAATAACTTGAATAAGTTTTTGGTTTTTCATTGTCCACTTTGGTTTTGATATTGTTTTTTCCTGATTGATCAATGAGTGATTCTGTTTTTTGTTTGAATGGTTGTTTGGACATTCTTTCTTACATTTGCATTTATTTCCTTTTGAAATTGCTTTCTGGTTTTTGTCGTTAATTTTTTGCAGTTTTGTTTGTTGATGGCAATTTTCGCATCATTCTCGTGTTCGTTGGCCTTTCCAATGAGACTTCTTCAGTTTAAACTGAGAGGAAGAGTGTAAAATTAAGACGTTAAAAAAGAGAATTGAATCTTCTTAACGGTCTCTTCAATGGTTTATATATCTGACTCTGTCTTTGTCTTCAATGGTTTATATATCTGACTCTGTCTTTGTCTTCAATGGTTTATATATCTGACTCTGTCTTTGTCTTCAATGGTTTATATATCTGACTCTGTCTTTGTCTTCAATGGTTTATATATCTGACTCTGTCTTTGTCTTCAATGGTTTATATATCTGACTCTGTCTTTGTCTTCAATGGTTTATATATCTGACTCTGTCTTTGAAGCTGAAAAGTGTGTTGGGATTTCTCTTTTGTTTTCTTGCAAATTAATGTTTCGCTTCGGTACTTTAATCCTGACCTTACAAGATGTCAGGGTTTGTTAAATCAACACAACCGTTAACTCTTTGAGTTAAAATAAATAATTACTTAAATTGTAAATTCTGAAAGAAAGTAAAATACCTAATTTTATTGTGTTTATTCAAATTATAGTTCAAATATTAATGTTTCCTTTGTTTAAAATCAAATTTATACATTACTATTAACTATATACATGTTTTATTAAGAGAAAAAGAATAAAAAATATCAGATTTTATTGTGTTTCTTTGTAACTAAAATAATACTGTTCCCTAGATATAATATGTAATTTGAATGATAAAAGAATGTGTATTGTCACATTTTCTTATGTTTGTTTAAATTTTATCTAAATATCTATTCTAAATTTATTGCTTTTTTTCAAATATTCCTATTACCAACACAGAATAAGTATTTATCAAAAATGCTGAATGTACACTTGTTTTATTGTATCTATCCAATTTGTATCGTTGCAGCAGTAAACTTGACCAGCGTATAATCAAAGAATCCCATCCTTCCGAAAATGATTGTTTCATACTGTGTGATTTCTCAAACGATATGGATTCCCTCCTGTGTTTTCGCATATGTTTCACCAAAATTGATTTCCTGGAAAAAGCCGAGCCACACTTTTCACAAGAATATGGTTTCTCTCCTGTGTGTGTTCGCATATGATTCACTAAATGGGATTTACGAGAAAAAGCCAAGCCACAGACTTCACAAGAATATGGCTTTTCTCCTGTGTGTGTTCGCATATGATTCACTAAATGAGATTTACATAAAAATGCTGAGCCACAGACTTCACAAGAATTTGGCTTCTCTCCTCTGTGTGTTCGCATATGAATCACCAAATGTTATTTACATAAAAATAGAGCTACAGATTTCACAAGAATATGGCTTATCTCCTGTGAGTGTTCGCATATGATTCTTCAAAATTGATTTTTGAGCAAAGGAAGAGCCACAAATTTCAGGAGAATGTGTTTTAACACCTGTATGTGTGTTTATGTGGTCCACCAAATTTGATTTTCATGAAAAAGAAGAGCCACATATTTCACAAGAGTGGAGCTTCTCTCCTAAGTGTGTTTTCATGTGCTCAACCAAAGTAGAGTTTAGTGAAAAAGAGGAGCCACATATTTCACAAAAATGTGGCTTTTCTCCTATGTGTGTTAGCTTATGTCTCTTTGAAATTGATTTCCGTGAAAAAGAAGAGCCGCATATTTCACAACTATGTGGTTTCTCTCCTTTGTGTGTACGCTTATGCCTCATTAAATCTGAGTTTTTTGCAAACAACAAGCCACACACCTCGCACGAATATTGCCTCTCTCCTGTGAGCGTACGCTTATGCCTCGTCAAATTTGATTTGTTCCAAAAGGACGAGTCACTAACGTTGCAAGAAAAAGGTTTCCTTTCTGTGTGCTTTTTCATATGCTCCTTCAGGTTTGATTTTTGCGAAAATGAAGAGCCACACACTTTACAAGAATGTGAATTACCGCCAGTGTAGGTTGACATATTTTGAGTAGAATTTGATATCAGGAAAGAAGAATGATTTTACAAAATTGATTTGTCCTACGTCTGTATCAGTGTATGCCTGTAATTAATAAAACATTAAAATAATCATTGAAAACATTGAATACAAGCAAAGACAACATTTGATATAAAATATTACATTTACAAATTGGAAATAAAGACGAGTAATAAAGCTGATATAAGATAAAATATTTCAATATCTTAAGATATATATAGAATTTAATATTTCCCATTTTAAAAGAAAGATGTGTAATAAACACTTGCAGTTTATATAGTATTGTGTGGATTGGGTTGTCAGTTCTAACTAAAGGTGAATGTTAAAGGAACTATTACATTAAATAATCTGATGGTGAGGCTCCAGTAATGCTGGAGCTTTGGGGAATGAGTTATACCCCTTCATTTCTATCGTTCTCAGGTCCACTCTGGCTTTGAGAGGTAGCATGAATATCGCCTCTCTCTCTCTCTCTCTCTCTCTCTCTCTCTCTCTCTCTCTGGTGTGTACGACTATGCCTCGTCCAATTTGCTTTGTTCCAAAAGGACGAGTCACAAACATTGCAAGAAAAAGGCTTCTTTCCTGTGTGCTTTCGCATATGCTCCTTCAGTTTTGATTTTCGTGAAAAAGAAGAGCCACATTCTTTACAAGAATTATGTTTCTAATGCTTTGGCCTCAATAAATGGGGAAAAAGATCTGGAAGTAGGCAGTTTGTCCAAGAAGTGATACAGACAGATAGACGAAGAGAAAAAAGATTACATTGCCAGTAAGGGTAGGACTTAATTAATGACCCCACAACCTCATCGAAGAATTTTTTTCTTTTATTTAAAAATTAACTGCTCTGCATTATGTTTGATCGAGAGTTCAGGGTGGGAGTGTAGCAGCCATCATGCTAACCCGCGACGAAAAAGGATAAGGGTCGCACCGTGCATCGTCCGTCAGAGAGAGACTCGGATTAGAACCAGAAACAGATAAGGTAGAGTGAGGGAGCATGAGTTGGGCCTTTTTATTGATCCTTTCATTATGTTGCTAAGTTTCTGGATGGGTAGGTTTTGGCCTCAATAAGAGGAAAAAAACAGATCTTGATTTTATTTAATTGATTATTTTTTTTTTATTTTAATTAAGGAATGCAACAAAAATCCCCAAAGAAACAGAATAATAAAACTGGTTATATTACACTTTCCTTCTAAATTAGTGTAAATATCACTTAAAAAAACAATATTATAACAAGTGCTCATTATGAATTTAATTTTGTTATTATTTAAAAATTACCTATATTTTCTAACCGAAACTTCTAATAATTATGACAAAATCTTCGTCAATTAAACCTATTAACATTTCGATTTACCAAGATCATTTCCTTCCCGCAGACGTTAATGGGATTCAATTCTTTTTGGTTCATTGAACATTAAAAGTAATCTCGTTGATTAAAGACCAAGATTTCTTCAATGCTGGTAGAGGGGGGTCAGAAAATGATAGCGAATTTCGGGGAGGATTGATGGAATTTTTTCCGTGTGCTTTTCGCAAGGCTGGAAGACAAATATTGATAATTATTCATCTAGTTCTTATTCTATCATATTTCAAGTTTTACCAAAAAAGAAAACAAAAAAATCTCAGGCTGAAATTTTCTCATGGAGTGGATACTTGGTCGCAGATGTCTCAACTGACAAAACTTTAAATCTGTAAAGTTGAGGGGGAGGAGATTTTCTTAAGTGTTACGAAGTAATTACACAAAAGATTACACAGAAAATTCAATTAAATTTTGACAGGATGGGTTATTTTATATGAGGGCATTCAAATTTGTTTTAGTACATAAAAATGACAACAAATTAAATAACTTGTTTGCACTTTTCAGAGACGATAAACATAAACAATGAAAGATCAGTAAAAGAACAACGAAAATAGACAACGATAATGTAGAATTAGTTACACACAATAAGTAAGTAAAGCTGGGGACCATAGTCGAGGGTGACCCGAAGGCTCCCTTTTCGATAGCTACTACACTAAGGTGTAGGGGAGGGCGCTACTCCTTTCCCTGGATTGCTCCACTTTACCCTTGATCCGTACCTTATAATGCTGAGTGTTAAGCAAGGAGGCATCAAGTACCATTTTTTGAGTCTTTGGTATGACTCGACCTAGGATTGAACGCAGGTCTACCGGGCCATTGGCGAACACTCTAACCGCTAGGCCAATGCCTGGTATACACAATATTTAACACGAAATATACATTATTGAATAGTTAATAAAATTTACTTACAAGTACGTAATATACGACAACTGAGATTCAATGAAGAATAGGTTGTCCAGCAAAAAATATGGTTTTCAATCAGATTAAGCCAGCTGTATTGTTTTCGTATTTATTGACTTCTTTTATAATGTAATACAAAAATTAAAAAGTGGGAAATTTTTTTCTTCATGAATTAATTTAGAATATCTACTTTAACGATGAACTTGTTATTTAGATTAAAATTAAAAATAGTTTGATTTTTTTATTATAATTAATGTTTCCTTTCTCCGTTAGACAATTGAGATATAACTTCTCTGGAAATGTATGAGTAATTTTGTGGTGAAAGAGAAAGAAGACACCTATCTCAAAAAACAGTGAGGGACCTGTGAGTGATCTGCTGGAGTAAGAATCAATTAGAAGATACTTATCACTTTAAAGCTCGAAAGATCTACGAATGATTCTGAATTATATTTTTTGTGGTGAAAGAGAAAGAAGACACCTATCTCAAAAAACAGTGAGGGACCTGTGAGTGATCTGCTGGAGTAAGAATCAATTAGAAGATACTTATCACTTTAAGTAAAGCTCGAAAGATCTACGAAGGATTCTGAATTATATTTTCATTACGTGACTAAGAAAAACCAGTTTATATTTGGGAAATCGTCCATCTAATTCATATTGTTTGTATTGGTCTTGGCTGGAACGATGTTGAAAGATATCATCGATATTAAACAATGAAATAGGAAATGAACACGGCAATACGAGTTCAAATCCTGGACGAGAATGATTGCATTTCACATAGCACTAATGCCCTTGGGAAAGGTATGAATCCAATTATTCTCCCTCCAGTTATGGGTAAATAGTAGGACAGGCTAGGTTCTTCAGCCTTGGTGAGGCAACTAGTCTAGGAGAAGGAAAACTCTGAATTCAATCCTGTTAAACTCCGCTCAAGTATTGACCTTGTGTCATATCCTGCCCGAGCGGAGGGGTTGGTAAATAGGATTATTGTTCTGGAAAATTATTCTGTAAAATGTGTGTGTGTGAGGGGAATGGAGACGAACGTGAAGAAAAATTTCACATGTGAAATTTTGAAAAATAATTAAGGGATGATTGTAACATACCGACCCCGGCCAGGCTGTCAAAATAGGAAATGCACCTGTGTAAATAACAGGTGCATCAGGTCGAGGAATATCAGGATATAACCTTGACCCTGGACGCGTTGAATTGAGTGCGAAATTGTGACGCTCGCAGGAAGAAGAGTGGACGTCAAATTATTATATAACTCGGTGCACAGGAAGTTCAATCAGTTGAGGAGAAGATGCTGGAATGAGGAACATGTCCCAGAGAGGCTGGGCCCATAGGCCCCGGTAGAGCAGCCCAGGAGAACCGGAAAGAAACGCTGTTACGGCCATAAGAGTGGGGGTCAATATGTTACAGTTCTCTTCAGCCTCCAACCCACCTCTCACACAGCAAAACCTTTAGTAACCCTTACGAACCCTTTCAAATAAAGTGAGAGGTATATTTTTCTAAAGAACTGTGTCACTCGTCTTTATTGTGTTGTCGTTATGATTCTGCATGCATATGTATATGTATAGTTGTTCATGGCTATACAAAAGTTAGACAACAGAGATATAACTTCTCTAGAAATGTATGAGTAATTTTGGGGTTAAAGGTAAAGAAAATACGTATCTTAAAAAAACGGTTCGGGACCTGTGAGTCATTCGGTGAAGTAAGAATCAATTAGAAGATAGTTCTTACACTAAGTAAAGCTCGAAATATCTACGAATGATACTGAATTATATATTTCATTACGTGACTAAGGAAAGCCGTCAGTTTCAAGCGTGGACGAGTGACGGATCTGGTCAGTCAGCATTTTGTCCCGGTTGATGGAATCCCACGTCACGTTTGCTATCTCCACCCTGCTTTGGAGACGAGACATTCAGCGACCGATAAAAGTCTGGTGACGAGCTATCAATAGATGGCGACAGTGGTCCCCACCCCGAAATTATAACCACTTGCTCGTCGGACGATTCAGAGGTGGTGACTGCGGTGCACGTCCCGCTTTTAAGGAGCACATGGACCAAAAGGCTACCCCTGCTCTGCATTATGCTTGATCGAGAGGTCAGGGTGGGAGTGTAGCAGCCATCATGCTAATCGGTGACGAAAAAGGATAAGGGTCATGCCGGGCATGGTCCGTCAGAGAGAGATTCGGAATAGAACCAGAAACAGATGACTTACGGAAGAGAGAGGGGGCATGAGTTGGGCCTTTTGATTGATCCTTTCATTATGTTGCTAAGTTCCTGGATGGGTATACTTTGGCCTCAATAAGTGGAAAAAACCTATCTTGATTTTATTTAATTGATTCTTTTTTTTTTGTATTTAAAAGAAGGAATGCAACAAAAAAAAAAAGAAACAAAATAATAAAACTGGTTATAAAATATTTTCCTTCTAAATTACTGTAAATATCACTTAAAAAACAATAGTATTACAAGTGCTGATGATGAATTTAATTTCGTTATTATTTAAAAATTACCTATATTTTCTAACCGAAACTTCTTATAATTATGTCAAATGCTTCGTCAATTAAACCAATTAAAGTTTCGATTTACCAAGATCATTTCCTTCCCGCAGAAGTTAATGGGGGTCAATTCTTTTTAGTTCGTTGAATATTAAAAGTAATCTCGTTTATTAAAGACCAACATTTCTTCAGCGGCGGTGGAGGGGTGGGGTCAGAAAATGATCGTGAAATTTTCGAGAGGATTGATGGAATTTTTTCCATGCGCTTTTCGCAAGACTGAAAGACAAATATGGATAATTATTCATCTAGTTCTTATTCTATTTCAAGTTTTACCTAAAATGAAAACAAAAAATCTCTGGCTGATATTTTCTCATACGGTGGATACTTGGTCGCATATGTCTCAATTGACAAAACTTTAAAACTGTAAAGAGTTTAAAAACTTTGAGGGGGGGGGGGAGATTTTCTTAAGTGTTACGAAGTAATTGCTCCCCGTGCCTTTTTAGCTAGTACAGAAAATTAAAGTAAATTTTGACAGGATGAGTTATTTTATTTGATGGCATTCAGATTTGTTTGAGTCCGTAAAAATGACAAAAAATTAAATATCTTCTTTGTAGTTTTCAGAAATGATAAACGCAAACAATGAAAGATCAGTAAAAGATTTTACAACATAACAACGAAAATAGACAGCGATAATGTAGAATTAGTCATAAACAATATTTAACACGAAATATACATTATTGAATAGTTAATAAAATTTACTTACAAGTACGTAATTTACGACAACTGAGGTTCAATGTAGAATAGGTTGTCCAGGCAAAAATATGGTTTTCAATCAGATTAGGCCAACAGTATTGTTTTCGTATTTATTGACTTCTTTTTATAATGTAATACAACAATTAAAAAGTGAGTTTTTTTTTATTATAAATTTAATTTAGAATATCTAGTTTAACGATTAACTTGTTATTTAGATTAAAATAAAAAATAGTTTGATTTTTGATTATAATTAATTTTTTCTTTTCTCCGTTAGACAATTGAGATATAACTTCTCTGGAAATGTATGAGTAATTTTGTGGTGAAAGAGAAAGAAGACACCTATCTCAAAAAACAGTGAGGGACCTGTGAGTGATCTGCTGGAGTAAGAATCAATTAGAAGATACTTATCACTTTAAAGCTCGAAAGATCTACGAATGATTCTGAATTACATTTTCCATTACGTGACTAAGAAAAACCAGTTTATATTTGGGAAATCGTCCATCTAATTCACATCGTTTGTACTGGTCTTGGCTGGAACTATGTTGAAAGATGTCATCGATATTAAATAATGTTTCTTTCAGTCCATTTAGAATTCTTATCATCGTGAGATGGAAGATTTTTGGTGGGGAACCAATTCCAAATGGAAGATGGTTAAAAAATACTGACCGAACGGTGTCACTTCGTGAGAAGTCTATATTCTTTATCCAGCAAGATTTGTCGAAATCCTAGTTTTTTATAAAGTTTTCGAAATATTTTGCTGTCTTTAAGTTTGGCCAACTTTTCATCAACTTTTTTCATCGGCCCGATCGCTCCCAAGATTGCTTCGTTGAATAGATCATCGCAGATCCTTACATCTCCAGTTTTGGGTTAAAATAAAAACAAATTTTAATATAGGCTTCTAACAGTAGCCTGTTCCCCACAAAAACATTATTGAACGTAATCTGCTAACAATAACTCCTTAAAAGAAAAATGAATTCATAAAACTTCTTTAAAATACCCACCCTAAAAAAAACAAAAATAAATAGTATATCACTTTGAACAATAGCTCCCCACCACCACAAAAAAAACCTAAATAAATTGAATATAACCTCATAACAAGATCTTACATCCCCAAAATAAACAAAAATTAAATGTAACCTCCTAACAATAGCCCATACCACCAAAATTAACTAAAATAAACTGAATCAACCCCCCACCCAAAAAAAAGTTTCCGCCCCTCTCAAAATAAACAAAAATAAATTGGATATAACTTCCTTACCATCGCCCCAGACAAAAAAGAAAACAAAAACAAAAACAAAACTGAATGTAACCCTAATGATACCCACAAACTTACGTTCCTATATACTGTTACACGACAGTGGGGGGAGGGGGTTGCGGGCGTTGTAAGAAACAGCACACCAACTGACAACTCACACCTACGTTTTCTTCCAATACTATCAGGCATGGCAGATACCATCGCCATCAATCATATCAATAAAAAAAAAAAATAATATACCTATCTCAACACGAACCTAACACCATACACTACCAACACAGGTGCAACAGCTACTCCAGCTAAATAGATCCTAACAGGTCACCTTAATTGATACCATCAATCATAAAAGTAGAGGGCCTTACCATAGCCCACCGGTTACTGACGTTGGATATCATTGTTTAACAAACAAAGATACAAATTGGTCACTTCCCTGAGCTATTTAAAAGTGTAAGTTAATTAATACGATCAATTATCAAAGAGTAGGGCCTTATTGTAGTTTACTGGCTACTGATATTGGACATTCTTGTTTAAAAAACGGAAATATCCACATAAGTCACTTCCCTTAGAGATCATATTATCTGAGTTTCTCACTTTTTCTCTGCTTTCGTGAGTCTTGTCTAAAGTCATCCAAAGGCAACAAATTATCTTACTTAGTCCTCGCTTCTCTAATTTAACTAGTCTGGTATAAGGCCATCACAAGGCATCAACTCATCTTAATTTCATCGGAAGTATTCATAATCCTTTAGAGACTACCTCTAGTCCTTTTACCGACAGTCCTTTCCAGGGTAATAAGACCTACCAGCACCCTGAGACACGATGATTCCTATGCCTCGGTACGCTGACGTCTCGAGATAAGCAGCAGCGCTGATTCCGACATTTCAACTTCTTCGGAATAATAAGCAACGTTTTCTCAGAAGGCAAAACAGACACTCCCTGCAAGTCTGGTCATATAACCTAGCCTTTCAAGCTACAACCTTGCTCCATCATCAGGCTAACAAACAACATTCGTTTGTACGATTGACCAAATAAAAAGTTGGCATTTCAAATTTATTCCCTTGTCGCCTAATTTTGTAACATACCACTTCCCCTTTACAAAAGATTGCGTGATTGGCATATTTATCGGCATTGTTAAAAAATTATGATATGCAAAAATGAGTGTAAATTTATGACGTGTAACAAGAGTATGAAATCATGACCCAGCCCTAACTCATTTGAGCTCGGAAGGAGGAAATAGATAATTATCTCCCCTACAGAATAGTCTTATCAGTCGGATGTCTCAAGAGTGTCACACGATACTACAAAAAAACTCAGTCTCTACCTCTTTTATTTCTTTTCTTTGAACAGGTGGGACGAATCTTGGTTCTTACCAAGGAAATTTAAAGCCTCATGGCCATTTTATGTTCCCTCATTAGGAAAGCTTTTTCTTCATATTTGTACCTTCGTATATACAACTTTTACATAGAACAATATGGGCATATTTCTAGCGGTTAGGAAATGTTTGTATATTCTTTCAACTTAATCAACTAGTTGTGTACATTATTTTAGCTGTTCTTGTATATAAAAATGGTATTTGTCTTTATTGGGAATCCGCAATAAAAAATTAATACTCAAAAATGTATTTATTGAATTATTTTTCTGTTGTGTTCCGTATTACATAAGGATATTTTTTTTTCATAATCCCTTTCAACACAAACTTCTCATTCTCAAACCTTTTCAGTGTGCCATACGGTGACAATTATTCATTGTCGCTCTTCAAAAGTGGGCTTGTCTATTAGACATCTGATGATCACATGAGCAGCCTAGAAATTCCTCCTCGTTCTTATTTTGTCTCCGTTCTTTGAACAGTAGAGATGCTCTTTCTTTTTGTTTTTCTTTGAATAGTAGAGACATGTCTCTTGCATTTACTTATATATAGAGAGTAAATCTTTTTAAATATGAAAATAAACGCATCTTTATTTCCGTTTACTCACTGTTAGTTGATCATTGAATATACTAAGGCTAATATTATTTTTTGAGGGGAGTGGGGAATCGACTGAATATTCTACCTTGCACCAACTTAGCTCAGTAGTACAATCACCAAAATCCACATATATCACTATAGAATTCATAACTACATACGAATTAGAAATATACTCTGGAGGATGGAAATGTTAATTGATCATTATTTACAAAAATAAATCCCCAATAATATGTGAAATATCAAAATGGAAACAATATTTGATTAAAAACACAGTCAAATTATTCTTAGAATGTTATCCGACAAATAGAAGAAAAGAAAGATAATCGATTGAATAAATAATAATGAAAAATAATTGTGATGACTGTGATAGTCAAGGAGGATACAAAAATTAGAATATTTCTACTTATATTTATACAAGGCTTATTAAATAAGTTTCCTGACTTGTACCGTTCCAACAAATTCTGGAAGGCCCTATGGAAGTCCTCTTGTGTGAGCGTGTCAATGACCTTCGTCACAGCCTCTTTCATCTCCTCAATTGTCTCATAACGACAGCCTCTAAGTTTTTCCTTGAGCTCAGGGAATAAGCAAAAGTCACAAGGAGCAAGATCGAGACTATAGGGTGGGTGACGAAGTGTCTTGAGGCCTATCTTGGTCAAATAGTCTGTGACAAGAATGGAGTTGTGGACTGGTGCATTGGCCTGCTGGAAATGCCACTGACCCTATTTGACAAGTGCTGGCTTCTTCCGACAGAATCTCTTCCTGAACTCCCTTAAAACTTCAACATAGTATTCCTTGTTGACTGTCCAGTGGAAACCCAGTACATGTAGATTATGCCAGTGATGTTAAAAAAAAGTTTGTGGGTAGATTTGCTCTGTCTGGCCTTCTTGGGTCTGGGATAGCCAGCATGCTTCCACTGGGAACTCTGTCTCTTGGTCTCATGGTCATAGCAGTAGATCCAGCTTTCATCGCAGGTCATCAAAGCATCAAGAACTGCAGGATTTGAATTGATCAGCTCGACCATCTCCCTGCTGTCATGACGTCTTTCTTTCTGATCTTCTCTGGGCACCTTTGGGACAAATTTCGCGCAAATCTTCCGCATCTTCAGTTCCTCGCGAATAATTGTGTATACACTTCCCACACTGACATCAAACTGTGCGCCTATTGTCTGTATAGACACACGACGGTCCTTATCCATGATATTCTCTATTTGGCCAATCAACTCTGGTGTTCTGACTTCCTTACTCCTCCCACACTTCTCATCATCCCACACAGACTGCCTGTCTTCCTTGAATCTCTTATGCCACTCTAAAACTGATGCTCGCTTCATGCAAGATGGTCGAAAAGCAGTCTGAAGCATTCCATACGTTTCTGTGGCATTTTTTAAAAGTTTAAAACAGAATTTTATTGCATATTGTTCTTCTAAAGTGTACTCACGTCCTGATTGCATTTTTGAAATTCACCAGCTGTGACAATCAGGCTTTAGTAGGGTGTATTCCAATTGCTGCTGTAGCTGTTCATTTGAAGCTTAAATCATAAAAATTGGTCAGTCATCTCATGAGATGTATAACATAAGATATAGAATTTTCAAGAGTCTATGAAAATTTTAAATATCTGTACAAAAAACGTCTGGAAACTTATTGAAGTCACCTCATATGTATTTAAAAAAATATTTTCCTTTGCCAAATCGTATACAGGACTCAAATCCCTTTTTGAGGAGGAAAAATCTCTCTCACTAACTCACTCTCTGCAATTATTCGTGATACTCGAGTTGCAAACAAATCATCATATTCCAATCTTAAATATTTTTCAGACAATAAAATTGAGAGCAAATAAAATAGTTTGTTGTTTTCAAAGTCAATAAGCTGAAGCAATGAAAGTTTACTAAAAAAATTGCCATGAATAGTTTACTTTTTAAAGTATGGATGATCAAACGCATTACCACCCGTGGTTTTTACTCTAACATATTCCCAGAAAATACATGTCTGTCTTCAACCTTTCTGTTTTCTTTCTCTTCCAGGCCTCTGTAGGAAAAATGTCTAATTAGTCAAAGTTTTTATTCATTATTATCATCTTAATTTTATACATCATTGTTTAACCAGATTTTTTCTCTTTATTGAACACATGATTAGACGATTAAGCTAGAAAAATTGATTAATTCAAAAAATGTAGGGAAGGTAAATATTGTATATGAATTCACTATTTCAGAAATTTCAGAGGACTAATATGATGAAAATTGAATAATTAGCTATTTCTTTTGTGGGTGTGGGTGGGGGTGTCAAAAACATTCCTCAACTAGTTGCTGTGTTGTCTCATGAAGAAAGCAAAGATTAATTTAAAAACAAAAACAAAAATTAAACTCTTTTTTCCTTTTTAAATCAAAAAACCACTTCATTCTTAAAGAAGATATTCTTAATTACATTCTAAAAGAAAAAAAACTGTCGTTTCTTAATTTTAGTAATTTGTATTGAAATATTTTTCTATGAAAAATCCAATAAATATGAAAACAATACCGCTGGCTTCATCCACCAAACCTGCTGATTCTTCATTGAACTTCAATTCACGTATATTAGCCACTTGTACGTAAGTACATTTTCTCAGATATTTAAATGATGTATAATGTTCAAAATGGGGTATAACTAATTCTCTTGGGCACCTCTGGTGGTGTAACAGTTAGCAAGCTAGACTAGCTAAACCTACACGAGTGAGTTCGAGTCTCACTGGGTGCCCCATTCATTCGGCCTTGTGCCACATCGAAGCAAAGAGCTTTGTAAATTACTATAACTAAATCTCTTTAATACTTGTTCATTTCAGTTGTTATTTTGGCAAGTTTTTTAGTGAAATTTCATTGTTTATGATTACCGACTATAAAAACAACAAACTATTTTATTTATTGTCAACTTTATCGTCTAAAACAAATTTAAATCTACTTTTACAGATAAGTGGCACCCATGTAAGTTTACTTTAGAATTATACAGAAATCTTAGGCTTACATTCAACCAGGGTGATAAGATTTTCTTTCAGCGATTTTCTTCATTTTTATGCAGTTTAAAATTACATATTTTACTTGCAAAGAAAGTGGGGGCATTTTTTCTATCCTTTTGCAATCTCCTGCACACAACGTCCTCAGACTTTTAAAAAGTGCACTTTCGTCACTTAACAATTATAAAATTTCCTACCCAACCCATAAGAAAGTTTTAACCGTAAATTGCCTTTTTTTTGTGAAAAATGCATTATGCTAAATAAGAACTACGTAAGTAAATGTCGATATTTATCTTCCAACTAAACAAAAAACACGAAAAAATCCATCCAACCACCAAGACATCACACTTTCATTGTTTGACCTCGCTAACGCTGAAGACATCTTGCTCCATTGTCAGCGAGATTTCTTTGAATGACTAACGAACTGCAAAGAACTGACAATCAAAAACTTCCATGAGAAAAAAGAGAAGCATTTTTTCTATTTGATAATAACTGTTCCACTGCACATATTCTTATCCGATGTAGTCACTATGAATTTGAGTATAGTGCAGCAAATTACTGAAATATTATTTCTCTTGATGGTGTGAGTTTGCAATCTTCCGCACACAACCTCCTCAGAATCCTAAAAAATGCAGTTTTGTCACTTAACGCTTAAAAATGTCGTACCCTCCTCACGAGAAAGTTTTAACCGTAAATTCCCTTTTTTCGTGAAAAATGCATTATGCTAAATAAGAACTACGTAATAAATGTCGACATTTGTCTTCTAACTAAACAAAAAGCACAAAAGAATCCATCAACCATCCAACCATCAAGACATCACACTTTTGTTGTCTGAGCTCGTTAACCCTGAAGTCATCTTGATCGATTGTTGGCGAGATTTCTTTGAATGACAAACAAACTGCAAAGAACTGATGATCGAAAACTTCAGATGTGAAAGAGGAGGGGCATTTTTTTCTCTATGATAATAAATATGTTCTACTACACATATTCTAATCTGCTGTAGTCACTATGCATTCGGGTATAGAGCAGCAACTTAATTAATCTATCACTTGCAAGCACCAACTTTGGTATAAATGAGTTCCAGGACTTGTTTTTTCAGAAAAACACGTTACTCATATTGCAAAATAAAATGGCTGTGATTTTTCAAGTCAAGTCAAACTTGGTCATCTGTTTAAGGTCAAATGTCAGACTTTGATGAAAATGAATGAATGTTTAATCACGTCTCACTATTAGTTATTACTCTAGTCTTTATTTTACCTTGATTCATGTTATAAATAACTATTTATTACATATTTAATTATCATTAACAAAATGTGTTGTTAATGAAATATGACAAAACACTGTATAACTGAATTGCAGACTTTCTCTGGCGTATAGTCCACAAATACGAGGTGCATACGATAAGTTTCCAGACTTTTTTTCGTATGGGCACTTTTATTGATAGTGTTGTGTTCTGTTTAGTGAACACAAGTAGTAGTAATAATAAGACAAACCACGATATGTGAGGAAAATAGTTATATTTACGGGAAAGAGTATTTACAAGAGAGAGACTGTTAGTAATAAGAACATAGGATTAGTGATAGAGTAATGATATACTTCAACAATAGGAACGGCTCTTCTGGACTGACTCGTAGGCTTATTTTATTTCGTTGTGTTTACAACGAAGGCACAAGGCCTTGAGGTTTTGGGGGAGGGGAAGGGGGCGGTCATGCTTTTCTATATATTCTTAGGGGACCTAACTAGCCACATTCACCGACCCATTCAACAGTACAATATATAACCATTCATCCATCGTCATGCGCGCAGCAGTTACCAAAATACTACATTTGCTCTATGAAGAAGACCTACTTAAAACCCGAGAGTGGTGTATGATTTTATTTACAATATATGGTTTATTTACAATGGATATGATGGGAATGGGAGAAAAAAACCCCGAAAAGTATATATACATAAAAAATAAGGAAAAAATTCCTCCGTTTGGTTGCCCTCCTATCCACCCGTCTATAAAATTGGAGGCCGACTGTTTTCCGGGCCGAAAGAACTGGAAACAAGCTGGACCTACCCTAGGTGGGACGGGAATCCTAATCTACAGGGGTAAAATGATGGGTGAACTAAAATCAGGACCCTGCCCGAACAAAAAGGAAGCATTTTTTTGAGGGAGGAATGCTCCAATTCCACCAGCCTCAAATCCGCACAGCTGGCTTCCTGAATGAAGCACCACAGCTCCCTTGTGCGGTTACCAGCTGTGCGAACAAAGGTGGTCACCTTGGCTGCATCCCTAAACAAGTATGGGTTGGATATGTTTTTTTCATTGATTGATTTGAATGATGACAATGGTTTTAAAATAGTCTTTAGTTGATGGTCTGTGATCTTTGATGGGTCGGGTTCTGTACATAGAGTGATTCCAATTAATGGTTTTCGAACTTCGTGTTTCTGAATGAGTTCTTGAATGTATGGGTGATGATGATGGTGATGGTCCAATTCGATTTACTGATCGAGATCGGGAGAATATTTTGGGCGTGGTGATCGGAGAGAGAGAAGGAAGAATTGGTGGGAGGGGGGTTCTTTTTGCATATGTTGAGCTGGAGAGTGGATAATTTGCGCTGGGCGTTGTGGTTGATTTTGTGTGATTTGTGCTGGTCTTTGAATGTTTTCTGTGGGTTTCTGAGGTTGAATGGGCATGGGTTGTTGTGGTTTTTGTTTTTCTAATTGTGGTTGTTGTTTCTTTGGTTTTAGTGTACACTGTTTTTTCTCCCCATCCTTGTCTGAATCCCCACTGTCTCTTCTTCTTTTTTAATTAAAAGATGTTTCCATCTCTTCTGTTTTTTGACTTTTTTTTTCTTTTTTATTGGTGTCTGGGTTGTTACTGGTGCTGCTATTGTTGTATCAAGTGCTATTGTAGTAGTAGAAGTAGTAGTAGGTATAGCTTCTGTTGTTTTCGTTGGGGATGATTTTTTCTTTTTACCCCCTTTTACTAGGGTCCACCCTTCTTCCTTGTGGGGTTGGACCCCTGTATCCGTGTTTGCTTTTTCCTTTGCTGCTGTAGTAGTAGTTGTTGTTTTGACTGTAGTATTCGTTGTATAGTTGGTTGTATTCATTGTATCATTGGCGGTCATTTTATTTGTGGCGATGGTGTCTTTCTGAGGGCAGGACCGCAAGAAGTGTCCTAATTGTTTGCAATTCCAGCAAAGCGGTTTCCTGCCCTCTACGATGATTGTCATCATTGTATCCCAATATGAAATGGTGTGAGGGATTGCATTGAACCCTCCCCTATCTAAAATCATTGGGAATGTGAAATCACTGTATGCCGTGCCATGCGCCGACTTGATTTGCGTATAATCCTCTACGCCGCCATATGAACTTAGATAGGCGGCGATGACGTCTCCATTAAGCTGCATAGACATGTTACATACGGTGACATTTATTCATCGTTTTCCTCTATATTCTGGCTGAAGCCGGAAGTAATCTGTGGTTATATTATGTGTGGCCAGTTTCTTAGCAATTTCTTCGGATGGGAGCAGGACATCCCAGGTAGCAAAACTCCTTCGGTAAAAATACTTACCTGGGATGCCTGCAGTTTTGAGTAGTTCGTCGAATGATTCTTTAAGACCAGCAAGTCTCCTGGTCCTTAAATCTGTTACCACGAACGACAGAGTCTTAGGCTTGACGGCCTCTACCAGCTCCGGTATTGGTAGGATTTCATTGTCTTTGAAATACTTTGCGTATTTCGTGACTGTCATTTTTGTGGTCTTCCGGGGACTTTTTCTTTTTTTTGTATTTGTGACAGCCAGGAGACTGGCATTGCTGGTGGCTTTTGTGCTGGTTAAATGGCCGATGAAGATAATGATAAGTCTTCTGGCTTTGGGGAGGGTTCCATGTTAATAAATATGTCCTGTGTTAGCGATAAAGTCGTTTCGTTTTGTATCTGAGATGGTTCTCCCATAGTTGCTTTTTAAAAGGGCAACTAGGGGGAATGGTGTTTAAAATGCAAATGTACTTCAAGTAATGCAATGAACGTTAGATGAAAAAATGGCGGTCGTTTTGTTTTGTTTTGTTTTTTAAAAAAATAAAACAATGAAGTCGAGTCAAGGTTTGACCCTCCTCACAAACAAACAACAATAATAATTGTTTGAGAGGGGTCACAAAGCTGTAACAATAATAACAACAATGCAATAACAATAAATTTCAACAATAATCACTTACTTTTCAGAAGTAGAAAAAACGTAAACACAATCCAAAATGAGTCGTAGGCTTATCCTTCCTAGACTGATCTCTGCTACTGCCATATATGGCAGATGGAACAGCTCATTATGCTGAAAGGGTAGGTGATACCCAACACCCCCCCCCACCCAAGATTGTTTTTTAATATTCTTGACCAGCTATTCTTTGTGAATTTTTAGTATCTTTTCCTTTTTGGGTCAATTATGAATTGTGGAGGGGATTTCCGCTTTCTTTTCACTCTAGCTACTTGTTCAGCTTGAGGCATTTGTAGGTCGAAGGTATCGTAAAGATCTTGTAGATCATCATCTTCAATTTGTAGGGTTTCTGCTGGTTCATCTGTGATACGTTTTTGTAGTTGATTTACGTGTCTTCTGTGGATGAACTTTTTCCCTTGTACGGTGTAAATCATGTCTCCGATACGCTCCTTAATAATTCCAGGTTCCCAGGTAGTCGTATTATTTTTGTAATTTTTGTAAAATACTTTATCATTTTTATTAAATTTCCTTCTAGGAACAAGGATGGCAGGGATGTAGCTTTTCTTGCTAGGAATAAGTTTATCAAATACAGATCTGATTCTTCTAGCAAACATGCTTTCTGCAGCTAATAGAGTTGATGGTGCCGACTTATTCGGAGTTATCCGATATACTTGAAGAAAAGTTGAAGGGCTTTTTTAGTCGGAGTTCCTATTGCTTTCTTTAACGCTCTTTTTAGCATATCCACAAATCTCTCGGCTTGGCCGTTTGATCGTGGGTAGTAAGGAGGTATTCTTATGTCTTCAACTTGGAATGTTGCACAGAAATGTTCCAACTCCTTAGATGTAAATTGCGTCCCGTTGTTGCTAACTATTGTATCTACTACACCGTATCTTGCGAACAGTTCATGTAACCTGTTTACTGCGTTTGTTGATGTTGGTCTTTTCATTTGGAAGACCTCTGGCCATTTAGAATGGCTGTCTACTACTACTACTAAGTAATACCATTTATCAATTGGACCTGCGAAATCTATGAGTATCCTCGACCATGGTCTATCTGTTTTGGGCCAGAATTCTTGCGAGGTTGGTGGAGACTTTGCTGCTAGGATACATCTTTTGCATTTACTGACCATATCAGTAACATCAGAGTCAATACCAGGCCAAAAAACGTAAGAACGCATAAGACTCTTCATTAGATTTATCCCTGGGTGACCAGTGTGGAAATCGTGAAGAATTCTTTTTTGAAGAGTTTTTGGTATTACGACTCTCTCACTGTATAATACGTTATCACATAGCGAATAAGTCTTCTCAATTTTTGTGTTTTTCTTTAATAGCTTCGCTTTTATTTCTCTAATGAACTTGTCTCTTACTGCTTCTCTTTTTATTTCCTTAAGAGATACCGGTAGTTCTCTAATTGTGCTGTTTAGTGTATTTTCTACCTCATTCTCAGATCTGAGGGCTGCTATAACTGTCTTCAAAAGGTTTCTGCTGACCAAGGAATGAGTCTAGATAATCCATCTGCGTGCCCTATCTTATTCATGGATAGGTATTGAATCTGAAAATCATAGTTTAAAAGGATGGTTCCCCATCGAAGCAGTCTTTTGGCTGTATATGTTGGAAGTCCTTTTTTGGAAGCAAAAATAGTTACTAGTGGTTTGTGGTCTGTTTGCAATGTAAACCGACGTCCATGAATGTATCTGTTGAATTTTGCGACTGCAAATATTATGGCTAGAGCCTCTTTTTCAATTTGTGAATAATTGTGCTCCGCCGGAATTAACGATCTGCTTGCATATGCTATGGGTCTGACTTTTCCATCTTTCCACTTGTGTAATATACATGCTCCTACGCCGTGTGTAGTGGCGTCACTAACTACGATTATGTCAAGATTAGGGTCGAAGTGTGTTAAGAATAAGTCAGATGTTAGTTCATTTTTTATTTCGCGAAATGCTTGTTCGTATTCTTTTGTCCAAATCCATTTCTTTTCTTTACGTAGCAGTTCGTTAAGCGGTGCTCTTAAGTTATGTAAATTAGGGATAAAATCCTGATAGTAGCTTACTAAACCTAAGAAGCTTTGTAGAGTTTTTACATTTTTTGGATTAGGCATGTCTTTGATTGCCACGGCTAAACTTTCGTCTGGTTTCTTGCCGTCCTTATTTATTACATGCCCTAAGTATTTAATTTCTTCTAGTAAGAAGTCGCATTTATTTTCTTTGATCTTCAGTCCATGCTTCCTGATTCGTTCAAAAATGTTCTTTAGAAAACTTTTGTGTTCTTCTATGGTATTACTTTTAACTAGAATATCATCCAGATATGCTGTTTCGAAATCTAGCCCGGCTAACATAGTGTCCATGATTTGTTGGAACACCGCCGGTGCTGTCTTAACGCCAAAGGGTAAGCGTTGGTACTTGAACAAACATTTATGAGTACTAATACAGAGTAATTTCGAGCTTTCGTCGTCTGTTGGTATTTGGAGATAAGCCTCACTAAAATCAATTTTCGAGAAGTATCAACCGCCATTTAGTTTCGTAAATATTTCTTCTGGACTAGGTAGCGGATAATGGTGATCTTCTATTGTGCTGTTTAAGCCTGTGGAAAGATCTGCACAGACGCGTATTTCTCCTGACTTTTTCTTTACGTATACTACAGGAGTTACCCAGTCGCTATAGTCGACTCTTGATAGTACTCCGTACTGTGTTAATCTTTCTAGTTCTTTATCAATTTTGTCAATAGCAGCGAAAGGAATGCTTCGTTTTTTTTTCTGAAGACTGGTTGTGCATTCTTTTAGAATTTAATTTTTGCAGTCATTTTTGTGCATCTACCCAAACCATCTGAAAAGACCTCAGGAAAGGTTTTCTTTATTTCCACCTTTATGATTTGAGGGTCATCTTTATATTCTTTTATTTTGTTACAGAAAGACAATATGGGTAGATCCCATAAGTTAAATTTCGTGATAGCATCTGTTCCAAATAAATTGTTAGTGTTTCGCATCACGAATATTATCATTTTTTAAATTTTATAATTAAAATGTATGTTTAGCCACCCTTCGCCAACAAAGTTTATTTTTTTGCCTGTCACGGTTCTGGTGATTTTGTTGGTTTCCTAATATTTTTCCAATCTGAGTGTTTATGATAGAGATGTCTGAGCCCGAATCAAGTTGCATTTTTACCTTTTTGTTTTGGATTTTTACATAAAGATATTTCCTGATATTTTGTTCTTGATTATCGATTTGGGTAATTTTAACTCGACTTTGTTTAATTTTTTTACAGCACGACATTTTATGTCCCTTTCAGTTGCAGTTTCTACAAATTTTGTACTTGTACGGGCAGTTCTTGTACCAGTGGAATTGTCCACATCCATAGCATGCGCTAGGAGGGGTTTTTTCTTCATGGTTTTTATTTGTACTTGAGGAGGACTTCCAATTTCGTCTTGGCAATGGTGAATTTTTTCTATAATGGTTTTTATTTGTACTTGAGGGGGACTTCCAAATCCGTCTGACGTTCGCTGTGCCCGCTTCTTCAATTTTTTGTGAGTCTTGCTTTATATTAACATGTTGTTGGCAATAATCTGCCAATTGTTGAAGCAACATATTTTGCTAATTTTGTTCAATTCGTAAGAATTCGTCTACGCATATCGCTATCTTTTCTCGAAACTAGGCCTAGTACAAAAATTAAACATTTGAAATTGTTGGCTGTCAGTTCTGATAGGCAGAAGTCGTCGCAAGTTTTGTTAATAACTGATGCGTACGTCATAAAGTCTTCCAATTCATTTTTTGGGATATTTAAGCATTTCCATCTTTTGTAGAATAAGGACAGTCTCAGGTTGAATAATTCTTTTAGAAGCTCAATTGTTTCATTAAATTTCAAGTCTTACGTTTTCTTGGGTAAAATGAAGTCGGTGAACTTATGTTCGTTTGTCCTAAGTTTTGAGAGTAAGAGTCTAATTTTTTTCTCATCGGTCCATGTTTGACAATCGATATCGAAGAAATCTTGGTACTTTTGGTAGAAACGTCCAAAAGTTTGATCTTCCTCGGGATTGTAGTAGAAAGTTTCGATGGTGGACCAAATTGTATTTTGCGAGCAGAATTTTTCATCAGACTTGTCTTCTTTTGTTAGAATAGCCTTATGGATCAGTTCTGAAATTTCTAGCTGTTTTTTGTCATTGTCGTGTTTTAATTCCAAAATTTTTGTTGTTGGAATTTCTCTTGTTGTTCCTTTTGGGATTGTATTTGAAATTTAATAAGTTTGAGGATTGACGATTGGAATTGTTCCATATGTTTTGCAAGTAGAGAAAAAAATGTGTGGGTTTTTCTCTGTGAGGAGGTTCAAAATACTTTTTTTTTTCTTTAGCCACGTAATTTTAGCACGGAGAATGAATTTTACAAATAAAAAGTTTAACTTACAGATTCCAGCAATAACTTTACGTCTGTATTTTTAATCCTCGGGTTTTTTTTTTTTTTTGGTTTTTTTTTGTTATGTGATGAATTTTTTTTTTTTTTTTTCCCTGTTTCGTCACTGTTATTTTACGGGTTCCCTTTTCCTTGTCAGCACTGTTAGCCTATGACGGTGGTTTAATTTAACCAAGTGATTTTGAGGATCTCAGTCGTCAATTGTTACGACCCGAGTATTTTTTCTTTTTTCGCCGTGTTTGAATTCGCAATTTGTCTCCAAACTTGTTGAGTGGGACGATAGAATTTTTGTGTGCAGAGTTCGGTTCCTTGTGGCCAAGCTGTTCTAAGGCGAATGAATTTTTGTTGCTACGTGCTCGAATCTTTGTCGCCAAGCTGTTGTAGGTGAACGGATTTTGTTGCTGCGTGCATTCGAATCTTCATCGCCAAACTGTTGTGTTCTGGTCAGTGAACACAAGTAGTAATAATAATAAGACAAACCACGATATGTGAGGAAAATAGTTATATTTACAGGAAAGAGTAATTACAAGAGAGAGACTGTTAGTAATAAGAACATAGGATTAGTGATAGAGTAATGATATACTTCAACAATAGGAACAGCTC
This sequence comes from Sepioteuthis lessoniana, assembly GCA_963585895.1. Classification (NCBI taxonomy): domain Eukaryota; kingdom Metazoa; phylum Mollusca; class Cephalopoda; order Myopsida; family Loliginidae; genus Sepioteuthis; species Sepioteuthis lessoniana. The sequence continues at coordinate 34,941,782 of OY757947.1, read as the reverse complement.
TTCTGGTCTGACTTGCAGGTTTATTCCCAGATTGATCTCTGCAACTGGCATATATGGCAGATGGAACAGCTCATTATGCTGAAAAGGTAGGTGATACCCAACAATTAGTAAACGTGATTAACTTGAAAATAGAGAGCTACAAATTCACAAGAATAGGGTTTCTCTTATCTGTGCGTTTTAATATGCTTGTTCAAATTAGATTTTTGGGAAAAGAAAGAGTCACATATTTTACAATAATATGGCTTCTCTCCAGTGTGTGTTCGCTTATGTCCATCCAAAGTTGATTTTCGGGAAAAGGAAGAGTCACATATTTTACAGGAATATGGCTTTTCTCCTGTATGTGTCCGCTTATGTTTATTCAAAGTTGATTTTTCTAAAAAGGACAAGTCACATATTTCACAGGAATATGGCCTCTCTCCAGTGTGTGTTCGCCTATGATCATTCAAAGTTGCTTTTCGGGAAAAGGAAGAGTCACATATATCACAGGAATAAGGCCTCTCTCCAGTGTGTATTCGACTATGACTATCCAAATGTGATTTTTGGGAAAATGAAGAGTAACATATTTCACAGGAATATGGCTTCGCTCCTATGTGCGTTCGCCTATGATAATCGAAACGTGCTTTTTGGGAAAAGGAAGAGTCACAAACGTCACAGGAATATGGCTTCTCTCCAGTGTGTGTTCGCCTATGATCATCCAAAGTTGATTTTCGGGAAAAGGAAGAGTAACATATTTCACAGGAATATGGCTTCTCTCCTGTGTGTGTTCGCCTATGCCTATCCAAATGTGATTTTTGGGAAAAGGCATAGTTACATATGTCACAGGAATATGGCTTCTCTCCAGTGTGTATTCTTACATGCTTCTCTAAGTGTTCTTGTCGTGCAAAGGAAGAGGAACAAGTTTCACAGATATGTTGTTTCTCTCTTTTGTGTCCTTCCATATCCACTTGAACTCCCGAATTGGTTGAAAAGCTTGAGCCACTCATTTTACAAGTATATGATTTCTCTACAAAATGTGTTTGTATATGCACTTCAGGAACTAACATATTTGAAAACGATAAGCTGCATATTTTGCAAGACAATGGCTTTTCTTTGATTTGTGTTTACATATTTCATTAGAATTTGTCACCCGGATAAAAAGACCAAGCGGTTTTACAAAATATTTCTCCACAGTGTTTATCTGCAAAGATGCCACCAAACTATGAAAAAAAAAAAACAATCCTTCCTTCAATAGAATATAATTTATCCCTGTAGATATTCAAATATTCGTTTCAAAGAGGATTTCTTTGAAAATCCTGCTCATCAAGAAAATACTGTATCCAAAGTCAAGAAATTCTTCGGTTTAAAAATCTGTAATCGATAAAATAAAAGAGAAATATCAATTAAGAAAATGGAAAAGTACAAAGGAAATACAGTTTATAGAATCTCATATATTTCAAAAAAAAAATTTTAGCAAATTTTTGAAAAGTGCTTTATCGCTTTTTTTTTTTTTTTTTTGTGTATTAAATTTGAATTGAAATGGGTTCTATTACTCAAAATAAAAAAGGAAACTCCCTTACCTTTACGTTTGCATGTAGCGTTTAAAAAAGAAATCTGATATAGAGTCTCTCTTTCTTCAGTTCATAAAGCCCTATAAGGTACACATGCTCTTAACAAATGGATTTTAAATCTACTTTTGACGTCAACACATTAAACCAGCTACTAGTGGACCAGATTAAGTCAGTATCCATCGAGAATCTTTCAGTTAATGTTACAACCTCTAAATTTGCCGTATGTGCTCCGGGACCCATTCTCCCACAAAATTTCGTTACTCAAGTGGAAAAAAATGACTGCTATTTTTCAAGATGGTCATCTCATAAAATAGGAAAAAAAAACGTTTTCAATGCTAAACATTCAAAGGATTGGTGGATAGATGCGAACAGATTAAGATAGATTAACGTGAACATACTGACATAGAGAGATAGATCGAAACACTCTAAAAAAAAAGAAAACCAGACTGTAATAGTCACATATTGATATCTACTAAGCGTAACTTAATCTGGAATTAAATCTAAAATGATATTAATATAATTTATGCCTATTAGATTTTGTGATTACTTTTGCTACTATTACGCCGATTTATTCCAACTTGTCCCAAAAATTGGTACAGAGTGCCTGCAACGAAGCCTCTTGCTCAAATTCCTACAGCTTTAACGTTAACGCTATACCCTTCCTTTTCTAGTTCTTTTTTTGAGATTTTCATATTTGCTTGTTTTGTAAACGTGGCTTTGTTCTAGTCGGCTCTCAAATAGTATTGTTAATTCTACCAGGATGACCTTTGAGTTCTCCTTCGAAAATAGAACAATGTCTGGTCACAAACCCTTATTAGATATTATTTAGATAAAATTATTATAAGATATTATTTAGATAAAATAGAATGCCTATAAGGATGCTAAGAAACATAAATAAAAAAGTACTTTAATGAATAAAAAAAAAAAAAATAGACGTTGACTTTAACTAATTTAACACTTAATAATAAAAATCAGACCCCCTTTAAATGCTTCTTACTTCCTCCTCCCCGCCCCAAAAAGAAATTTCACGGAATCCATGGGAGGCAGCGTGGTGGACATAAAGGCACGAGGATGAAACATCTGACAGCTCAACACAATGCCTAACATGGTCCTGGGTGGTTCATCGAACAGGATTGATTAGTTCTATCGGAGAACTACTGCTGCTTATCTATAAGAGTGGCTTCTGTAGATGAGAATAAAAACAGCCATTGAAAGAAAACCATGACCAACACTCAAACCACATGTCCAAACTGCATCGCACTTCGTGCGGGTAAAAAAAGGGGCATGTGTTGCTGAGGTTGGAGTCCTAGCCTCAGTGTTCGAAAAATCAGCTACAGAGCTCAAACAATATAAATTACTAAAATGCAAACACACAATACACAAAGCAACATTTAACGTTAGAACATTGAATAGAATAGGACAACTACCGGACCTTACTTCATCTACCATAGATCATAACATAGACATAATATGCATTCAAAAACACAGATACATAGCAAGGACATTAAATATCACGATACCAGCAATGGATGGATGCTAGCCACTGCATCAGCATGGAAAAACTCTGTCAATATCACGATGGGAGGAGTAGGTATGCTTATAGGATCACAAGCCCTAAAATCACTAAATAGCATAGAGAAAATACACCCAAGGATGATGGTAGCTACTTTTCATGGCAACCTCAGTGCAACAATCATCTCCTGCTATAGCCCTACCAATGTTAGTGAAGAAACTTAACTCATCACCTTCTATGATGAGCTATCTTCTCTTGTTCATAGCATCCCAAAACACAACATTCTTGTCATTGGTGGAGACATGAATCCCCAAATAGGAAAAAACGGAAACCACAAACAGATCCAACACAACTCGTCAAAGAGAAATGGACAACGTCTAACAGATTTCACGATAGAAAATCGATTAACATAACGCCTAGAAACAGCAGCAGAATACACAGAAAAAAATAGAACTAAATCTATAGTCCCATGGGAGACATTAGTGGTTAGAAAACAACGTGCAGACGTGAAAACTGCCTCGAAATGCAATAGGAACACAGATGCCCTGAGACTAAAAAAAGCACAAAAAGAATAAGAAAACATATACCTAAAAGAACAGACAGAATACATACAAAATCAGATAGGTAAGATTAGAGACTCAGTGGAAGATAAGCAATCTAGGATCGCATGGCAAACGATAAACGAAGTGAGCAGAAGGAAGAGCACTGCCAAAGCTAAAATGAAAGCTACAAACCAACAAGAATGAATAAAACTGTGGAAACAGCATTTCGAGAATCTACGAGGAAACCCACCAAAAGTTACACATGAACCAATCACGAGAATTATTCGTAAGCAATTAGACATCAAACTAGGACCGTTTACTCAAGAAGAACTCGACTCAGTACTTAGAAATATTAAAAAGAGAAAAGCCGCAAGGCTTGATGAAATTCCCCCAGAAGTATGGAAGACCAGGCAATTCGACAACATACTGCTCCGACACTGCAATGCAGTTTATAATCAAAACCCGATAGACAGATGGATGAAGAGATGCATCCTCCCTTTCCCTAAAAACATGATTAGCCAAGATCTACCAAGGTATAATACTTACATTCATAGCAGCCAAAATGTACTATACCCTTCTACGCGACCGCATAGAACCCAAAATTGACAACATTCTTAGGAAGAACCAAAATAGCTTCCGGAGAAATAGATCCACAATGTCACATATATTGACTATCCGTAGAATTCTTGAAGGCGTACGGGCAAAAAAACCAACAGGCGAGAATATTAATTGTTGACTTTACCAAGGCCTTTTATTCCATTCACAAAGGGAAGATGGAGCAAATTCAACTCATATACGGCCTACCAAAAGAAACCATCGCAGCCATAATGATTCTCTATAGAAACACCAAAGGGAAAGTACGTTCTCCGAATGGAGATACAGACTACTTCAACACTGTAGCAGGTGTACTGCAAGGAGACACATTAGCCCCATACCTCTTTATCATCAGTCTCGACTACATGCTTTAGAAAATCAATTGATAAAAATCAAAGAAAATGGTTTCAAGCTAACAAAAGAAAAGAAGCAAAGGTACCCTGCAAAAACAATTACCGACGCCGACTACGCCAATGACATAGCGCTTCTGGCAAATGCACCCACCCATGTCGAAACCCTACCGCTTAGTCTGGAACAAGCCGCTGCAGGCATTAGCCTCCATGTCAATGCACACAAAACGGAATATATGTGCTTTAATCAAACGGGCGACATTTCCACACTAGCTCTGAAACTAGTTGACTAGTTCACCTACCTAGGAAGCAGGGTCTCATCAACTGACAGACATCGACACGTGATTAGCAAAGGCATTGACAGCTTACAACAGGCAATTGGGCATATAGAAGTCAGACATGACTGATAAAATGAAGCGCAGTTTCTTCCAAGCAGTTGTCATGTCAATACTGCTATATGGATGCACTACATGGACGCTAACTAAACGTATGGAGAAAATGCATGACGGTAACTACACAAGAATGCTGCGAACAATACTGAACAATTCCTGGAGGCAACACCCCACAAAGCAGCAGCTATACGGACACCTACCACCAATCATGAAAACTATCAAAGTTAGATGAACCAGACATGCAGGACACTGCTGGAGAAGTAGGGACGAGCTCATAAGTGATGCCTAACATTTCTATATTATTCTCAAGTAAATATACATGGGTGGCACTTATCTGTAAAAGTACATTTAAATTTCTTTTAGACGATCAAGTTGACAATGAATAGAATAGTTTCTTGTTTTCATAGTCAATAAATATAAACAATGAAAGTTCACTGAAAAATTTGCCAAAAGAAAAACTGAAATGAACAATTACAGATAATTAGTTATACTCCATATTCAACATTATACATTATAAAATATTTGAGAAAATCTACTTACGTACAAGTGGCTAATATACGTGAATTGGGGTTGAATGAAGAATCGGCAGGTTTGATGGATGAAGCCATCAGCATTGTTTTCATATTTATTGGATTCTTGGTAGAAAAATCTTTTAATACAAATTAACAAAATTAAGAAACGAGATATTTTTTCCTTTTAGAATGGAATTTAGAATATCTTCTTTAAGAATGAAGTTGTTGTTTGAATCAAAAATGAAAAACAGTATGATTTCTATTTTTATTTTTAATCAACTTTCCTTTCTTCATGAGACAGCACCAAAACTAATAGAGGAACGTTTTTGACACTACCAGCTCTACTTACAAATGGTTAGTCTTTCGATCATCCATACTTTAAAAAGAAAATTATTCGTCGCAATTTTTTAGTAAACTTTCATTGTTTATACTTATCAACTAGGAAAACAACAAACTATTTTATTTATTGTCATGTCTATTGTCTGAAACATATTTAAGATCGAAATATGATTTCTATCCTACTCGACTATCACGAATAGTTGCAGAGAGAGAGAGAGAGAGATATATACTGTGTTATCTCTCTCGAAAAGGGATTTGAGCCCTGTACTTGATTTGCCGAAGGAAGATATTTTTATATACAGGATTTATTCGATCGATTATCTTTTCTTATCTATTCATCGGATAATATTCTAAGAATCATTTGACTATGTTTTTAATTAAAGATTATTTCCATTTTAATATTTCGCATATTATTGGGGTTTTATTTTTGTAAATAAGGATCAATTAACATTTCCATCCCCCAGAGTATATGCTTAATTTGTACGGAGTTATGAATTCCATAGAGTGATTTACGTGGATTTTGGCGATTGTACTACTAAGTTGGTGCGAGGGACATTATTCAGTCGATTCCCCACTCCCCTCATTTCATTTACATATTTAGAAAGATTTACTTTATACATGATATGCCTAAAATAAGTACAAAAATGGTAAAAAGTTTATATTGGTTGAGTGCAGAACAATAAATGATTAATGTAATATGACCAGGCAAGAGACATGTCTCTATTATTTAAAATAAAACGACAAAAAGGACGTCTCTAATGTTTAAAGAACAGAGACAAAACTAGAACAAAGAATTTCTCGGCTAGTCATGTGATTACATAATACCAAACACAACAGAAGAAAAATACGATAAACACATTCTTATACACAAGGACGCTTAAAATAATATACATATCTATTGAATCAAGATGGAAGAATACACAAACATTTCCCATCAGTTATAAATATACCCATATTGTTCTATGAAGAAGCCATACATAGAATGGGTACAAAATATGAAAATATAAAATGGCCATTTGGCTTTAACTTTTCTTAGTAAGGACCAAGACCCGTCCCACATGTTGAAAGAAGAGAAATAAAAGAGGTAGAGACTGAGTTTTATTGGAGTATTGTGTGACACTCTTGAGACATCCGAGTGATTTGCCTATTCTGTAATGGAGATAATTATTTATTTTCTCCTTCCTAGCTCAAACGCCTAAGGACTTGGTCATGATTTCATCATCTTGTAACGCGTCATAATTTGACACTTATTTTTGCATGTCATAATTTTGTAGCAGGGCCGATAATTATGTCGATCATGCAATCTTTTGTAAGGAGAAAGTGATAGGATACAAAACAAGGCAAGGATGACAAAAACAAGTGAATATATTTGAAATGCCAACTTTTTATTTGGTGAATCTAGTGATGTCAGTGTGCCGAGGCGCAGGAATCACCGAGTCTCGTGGTGCTGATAGGTCTTGGAAAGGACTGTAGGTAAAAGGACTAGAGGTAGTCTTTAAAGGACTACGAGGATCATTAAATAAGTTTCCAGACATTTTTTGTTTGGGCACATATATTGATAGTACACACATGAAACTCTAGTCCCTGAGCTTTGAGAATAACCAAAAGTCACAGGGAACAAGGTCTAAACGATAGGGAGCGTGAGGATCTGTCTTGATGCTCATCTTGGTCAAATAGTCTGTGACAAGGATGGAGTTGTGGACTGGTGCATTGTCCTGGTGGAAATGCCACTGACCCGATTTGAAAAGTGCTGGCCTCTTCCGACGGAATCTCTTCCTGAACTCCCTTAAAACCTCAACATAGTAACCCTAACCCAAACCCTTTGGCCAATCAACTCTGGTGTTCTGACTTCCTTACTTCTCCCACACCTGTCATCATCCCTCACAGACTCCCTGCCTTCCTTGAATCTCTTATACCACTCAAAAACTGAATTTTTTATATAATTCTTAGGTAAACTAAAATAAAATGAATGTAAACTTTCATAGATGACAATTATCTGTAAGAATACTTTAAATTTTTTTTCAGACGATAAAGTTGACAATAAATAATATAGTTTGTTTGCTCTTTTCATAGTCGATAAGAATAAAAAATGAAAGTTCAGTACAATAAAATTAGCAAAACAAAAAACAACTGAAATAAACGATGAGTACAGAGAATTGATTATATTCCATATTTAACATTATAAATTATTGTTTAGAAAATGTACTTACTTACAAGTGGGTAATATACGTGAATTCAGGTTCAATAAAGAATCGTATGTACCGAAGAAGATATAACTTTTAAGCAGATTGGGCGTATAAAGTCAGCAGTTTTGCTTTCGTATTTATTGGATTCTTGATAGGAAAATATTTTAATACAAATTGTCAAAATTATGAAGCGAGACATATCTTTTTATTTTAAAATATAATTTTGAATATTTTCGTTTGGGATTAAGTTGTTTGAATTAAAAATGAAAAAAAGTCATTTTTTTTGTTTTGGTTTTTAACAAACATTTGCTTTCTTCATGGGACAACTCAAAAATAGTTAAGGAACATATCTGACCCCATAACCCCCCCCACACACACACACACAGAAGATGGCTAATTATTCCATTTTAATCGTATACGTCCACTGAAATTTCAAAAATGGTTTTAAAAAAGTACAATGTTGTTCTACTCAGCATTTTTTTACTTTATTCATTTTTGTCCCTTAATCGTTGAAGGATGTAGTTTATAAAGAATAAAATTCAGGTTAAACATTTTTTTTAGCGGTTTAAATTTGACATGAATATAAGGAATAATTAATTTTGACTGATTAGATAAAAGTATTTAATATTTCATAGTCTTTCTTACTGTCGTCTTCCATTGGACGATATTTTTTTCTACAGAGACCCGCAGGAGAAATAAAGAAGAAAGTCTGAATAGAGACATACAATTTATGGGAATGCATTAGCATAAAAACCAGCGATGGTCAGGCGTTTGATCATCCATACTTTAAAAAGAATATTGTCTGTGCCGAAACTTTAAGTAAAGATCGAAATATGATGAATTATAACCAACTCGACTAACACGAATAATCGCAATGTGTGCATATGTGTGTGTGTGAGACAGAGAGAGAGAATCATCTACTCCGAAAAAGAATTCGTGCTCTGTAAGTCAATTTTTTAATACATACAACTTTAAGTATAAGTGAAAATAAGCTCATTTTTGTATCCACTTCGACTATCATAAATAATTGCAATGTACTTTTTACAGCAGCAACTGGGGCCAAAAATCAAAGACACGAGTCTCGAACTGATGAAGATGTATATCTTTATTTCCTCACGTGTTCAGCGTAAAAACAAGCATACATTCTCTAAATTGAAAACTGAAACAAAACAAATGCACTCATAAATGTTCCAAAAAAGGAAACACACCACGAAAGTAATGATTTAAATCGAATCATTTCGAGAGAATTCACGTGCTTACCTCTTTTTGCCTTGCTAGTGACCCACAAAGAAAACGTCAGTCTCGAATACCGGTAAATTTGAAAAAGACCGAAATCGGGCCAGCCGGTGTTCAGGGAGGAAGTTCCTCTCGCACCCTCCACCCGGAAGCGACCGGTGCGGGAGGCAAAGTTCAATCTAAAAAACTATACCGGTCGAAATGCAAACTCCTACATTCACAGTACTACTGTAAATATTCTATGATTAATTCATACGCTTGAGTCGTACGTAGTTACGAATTCCAGAGAGTGATTGAGGTGGATTTAAGTGATTGTTCTACAAAGGTCAGTCTATGATTAATTCGTATGTACTTTCAAAATCCATCTAGTGCTTCAAGTGGATTCTAGTGATTGTCCTATTTTGGATAGTCTATGCTTAATTCATTACTAGATATGATTTCAATAAAATGATTAATTAGGATTTTGTCGATAGTAATATTGATGATAGTGTGGGGATTTAGGAATTAAAATCAGGCGCTAAGGGCAAGGCTGTGTTGCCGTAAGATATCTGACTCCATATTTTGGTTATATTATTTTACCCCACGTTGACTGGCTGGTGCAATGCCTTGCCCAAAGAAGGTCCAAAAGAAATATACAAAAAGAAAAGATAGAAACAGACAAAAGACGAAAACATTTCTTCCATACTTTCCTTTATTTACTTGGTGAATGGACGAACCAACGCTACGTCCCAAGACACAGCGTGGTGCCCAAAAACACCAGACAGTAAAATCGGTGTTGTCGGTTCGACGTCACTACCCGAAAAAGAGGTCGGTTCCAAATTCGCCACTCCAAAATCATTTTAATTTTGGCGCGACCGCTTCCCATTGGCTACTTTACTTTTTATTATTTTTCTTTTTTCTGATTTTAACCGGATGGATGCGTGGAGCCTTATGCGTAGCGACGCGTTTATACATTTTGAATCAGGCAGCCGATGAGTCAATATCCGGTTGGGAGTTTTACTGTTAATTCCTAAATCCCCACAAATTCCATCACTTGATTGATGAGGATTTTGGTGTCAGTAATATTGCTGATAGTCTACGCTTAATTTGTATGTAATTATGAACTCGATAGAGTGATTGAAGTAGATTTTGGTGATCGTAATACTAAGTTGAGTCTATGCCTAATTCATACGTAGTTATGAATTCAATCGAATGATTGACGTGCATTTTGGTGATTGTACAACTGAGAATCGTCTATGCCTAATTCATACGTAGTTATGAATTCAATCGAATGATTGACGTGCATTTTGGTGATTGTACAACTGAGAATCGTCTATGCCTAATTCATACGTACTTATTAATTCCATCGGGTGATTTATTTGGATTTTGGTGATTGTAATACAGAGGTGAGTCTATGCTTACTTCGTTCGTAGTTATTAATTCTATCGAGTGATGGAGGTGGATTTTGGTGATTGTAATACAGAGGTGAGTCTATGCTTAATTCGTTCGTAGTTATTATCTCTATCGAGTGATAGAGGTGGATTTTGGTGATTGTAATACAGAGGTGAGTCTATGCTTAATTCGTTCGTAGTTATTATCTCTATAGAGTGATGGAGGTGGATTTTGGTGATTGTAATACAGAGGTGAGTCTATGCTTAATTCGTTCGTAGTTATTATCTCTATCGAGTGATAGAGGTGGATTTTGGTGATTGTAATACAGAGGTTAATCTATGCTTAATTCGTACGGAGTTGATAATTCTATGTAGTAATGGAGGTGGATTTTAGTGATTGTGATACTGAGGACAGTCCATGCTTAATTCGTATGTAGTTATTAATTTCATCGAGTGATGGAGATGGATTTTGGTGATATTAATACTAAGGTTACTCTATCCTTAATTAGTACGAAGTTAATAATTCTATCAAAAGATGGAGGTGGATTTTGGTGATTGTAATACTGACGTTAATGTATATTTGATTCGTAAGTAGTTATTGATTCTATTGTGTGATGGAGGTGGATTTTGGTGATTGTATTACAGAGGTGAATCTATGCTTAAATCGTATGTAGTTATTAATTCTATCAAGTAATGGATGTGGATTTTGATGATTATAATACTGCGATGAGCCTATGCTTACTTCGTGCGTAGTTTTTAATTCTATCAAGTGATGGGTGGAATTTTGGTGATTGTAATATTGAGGTGAGTCTATGCTTACTTCGTGCGTAGTTTTTAATTCTATCAAGTAATGGGTGGGATTTTGGTGATTGTAATACTGAGGTGAGTCTATGCTTATGTAGGAGTGGAAGTATTTTTGCTATTTATTTATGGTCTCCGACTATTTAATGTTTAGTTTTAGTATATTGAAAATAAGGGTTTAGTAGTTAGGCTTCTCCAAAAGTTTAATGCTTTAGTTTGATATAGAGTGTTTAGTTCTTCCCCACAGGTTTAATGTTGAAGTTTAGAATTAAAGTAGAATAAGCATATTATATAGCACATGGATAAAGTGGTAAATGAAGGAAGTCAATGAAACAAATAATGGTTGTAAAACGGCGCGGACAAAATGAACATTTAAAACAAGGTGAACGAACAAAAACAAATTTATATTCTATAATAACAAAACTTACATTAATACATAAAAATATTACTAACTCTACTAACACAATGATAGTGTGCGTATATGTGTGAGCTCGTGTGTGTGTGTGTATGTGTGTGTGTGTGTGTGTGTGTGTAACACACCTAAGCTACAAAAGGAATTGCAAATTTAAAATGTTCTTTTTCTATGGTTAGAAACCGGCAGTTTCTCAGAGACGGGAAAGCGTCTCATAGTCCTTATATATGAATGTCTGCGAGGCATGGTGTTGCTGCTGCGGAGAATTTTGGTCAAAGAGAGTGTTGCCGCTGCGAAGGAAATTGGTCAAAGAGAAGGTGTTGCCGCTACGAAGAAATTTCGTTAAAGAGAAAGAAGGTGTTTTAAGACGGCGTATTTATAGAAAATACGCGTCTTGTAAGTGGCTCAAGACGCGGGACTTGAATTTACGCGCGCCGACGTAGTTGTAAGCATATCACGTGGTCCTCCTGGCCAATGGTTTCCCGAGACTTTTATTTCCTGTAGATTTACAGGTAGGCACAAGGCCTTGAGTTTTGGGGGGAAGGGGAAGGGTGCGGTCTTGCATTATCTATGTTTTTACTAAGGGGACCTAGCTAGCCACATTCACCGACCCATTCAACAATACAATATATAACCATTCATCCGTCGCCATATGCGCAGCAATTACCAAAATACCACATCTACTCTATGAAAAGTCCTACTTAAAACCCGAAAATTGATGGATGATTTTTATTCATGATTTATATACAATGCTTGTGATGGGGACGGGAGAAAAACCCCGAAATAAACGAAAAACAAGGAAAAAATCCCCATTTGGTTACCCTCCCATCCCCCCGTCTCTAAAATCGGAGGCCGACTGTTTTCCGGGGCGAAAGGAACCGAAAACAAGCCGGACCTGCCCTAAGTGGGATTGGGATCCTAATCTACGGGGGTAAAAGAAATAACGGGTCGGGCGCGGAATGGGTTAATACAAGAATGGTTTCCCGAGACTGAACATTGAGCGTCCGCCATCTTTGTGAGAACAAGTGGCATACCGCCCAAAATAATTTATAGGAGTGTAAAGTCCTATACTTACTTCGTGCGTAGTTTTTAATTCTATCAAGTAATGGGTGGGATTTTGGTGATTGTAATACTGCGTTGAGCCTATGCTTACTTCGTGTGTAGTTTTTAATTCTATCAAGTGATGGCGATGTATTTTGGTGATTGTATTACTGAGGTTAATCTATGCTTACTTATAAAAATATTTAAAAAGTTAGATGAATAATTATCAATATTTGTTTTCCATCCATACGGAAAGCACTTGGAAAAGCTTCCATCGATCCTCCCAGAAATTTCGCTATTGTTTTCTGAACACCTCCTGGTTGGTCTATTATACATAAGATTTCTTTGTCTACCAACAGCCAGTAAAAGTGGAGATGGCTCCATCTTAATTAAAACACTTGAACTCTTGTTTTAATCGGTTTCATGTAGACACGAACTCCTCCTCCAAACAATTCAGCGCTAAAGAGTCGAAATTCGGCTCTTGCTGGTGTATTTGGGAGAAGTGCTATATCAAATATATAATCTGCGTCTGTTATAGTTTCTGCTTGATATTGTCCGCTTTTTTTTTCCCACTGTAAAATCGTTTTTATTTGATCTATCGATGTTCATAGTTCGTATTGTAGGAAGATTATAAACATATGAAGCGATCATTTACTTCCTTAACTCTGCAGCGACAATGTCGAATAAGTCGATGTTAACATCAGTTGAGCTAAATCAATTGTTTCTTGTTTTTGTAAAACTTCGATATAGCTGTAAGAGTTTCTTTAATGAGGCCGTACACCAGTTGTATCTGCTACATCTTTTCTTTGATTATCAAATGCTTTGCAGAAATCTACGAATAATAATGATGCATGAAGTTTTTTGCACATATTCCTTTGATAAATCGGTTGATCGTCAGAATCTGTGAAAGTCTCGATCTATTTCGCCGAAAAGAATTCGGATTTTTCCTAAGAATATTCTCAATTCTTGACTGGATTCGGTTGAGAAACATAACAATTTAATATTTAGCAGTTAAAGAAATAAGGGTTATGCTTCTGTAGGATTCAGAGGTAACTTTTTTGAAGTAAAGAAGGATGCAACCTTTTTTTCATTTCTCTATTGTTTGCTTTTATGCCAAATCTACCACTGTAGGATATTTAATGATAAATCTGGTTAATATATATATATATATGATTTTTCACTAACAATTCAATGAAACATCAGTCATTAGTTTACACACAGTTAAAGGATCAAGCAGTTCTTTTTCAAACAATTCAGTTTAGCGTAAGTCATTTGTTTGCACAGAGTTTAAAGTTCAAACAGTTCAATTCGAACCATTGATATGTCCTTTTCAGGTGCTATCACTCCTGGACAGAGTGGACCAGGGAGCGATGACAATGAAGGGGTACTTCTCACTCCTCATTCATCGTTGTGACATTTGTGGATCTTCTTTTTTTACAAAGATCAAATTTGGTGAAGCACATGAAAACACACACAGGAGAAAAGCCACATTCTTGTGAAATTTGAGACTCATCTTTTTTAAATAAAAAAAAATTTGGAGAAGCCTGTACGAAAACACACGTGAAGGAAACCTCATTCTTCTGAAGAGTGTGACTCTGCCTTTTCACAAAAAAATCACTTTTGGTGAATCATATGCGAACACACACATATTTGTAAGATATTTTTAATACGCTTGAGCATGAAACAATGATATCAGAAATCAATAAAATTGTGTAATTATTCATTAAAAGTCACGACTATTGAGTTTGGTAGGTTGTCAAAGTTAGCACTCAGTTGCATAACAAGTTGAGTTAGATCTGAATGAAATCTGAAGGAGAGTTATTTATGGCTCATTGGAGCATTCCATTGACGACACGTGGGCGACTCCATTCCCTGAATTGTGATTACTTGCTGGCCTAGGAGTGGTTATATTGGTGTATAAATACCGGTTTGTTTAGTAGTAGCTCGGGGGTCTGTATTTCAGTCAGACTGGGTCACCACTGGGTTAAGACCCACCTCAACTGGCTGCGTTCCTTAATACATGGCTTCAGTTGCTGTCGGTAGAGAAAACCTGGCATTTATTCCAGAAAGCCAGCATTCACATCATGTGCAATAAGTCCGGTATTCCTTGAAGTTCAGGGTCCCGTCCCCCAGGCTCTAACCATTTTTATTCTCATTTTACACACATTTCCTGCTCATTTTACACATTTTACCCTAATTTTACACAACTGAATTTCACAATCATTTTACTTGTCTTCTTTTTACGCAGTCATTGCCTTTTTTTATTTTAAATTCATTTTATTCTTTTCTGACACTTCGTAAATTAGGACAAGCGACCCCCGTGGATTAAATAAAGTTCATAGTTCCGTTTAGAGTGCCAAATTCAACAAGAAACCCATGAGGAAGGCAGGGAAACATATCGGCCAAAATTTTGTGAATATAATAATAAAGATGAAGACAATAATAAAAAAAAACCCTGAATGATAAAAAGCTCTTTTGTGCTCATAGTTGAATGGTCTTAAGTATTGCAATCTCACACGAATTATTCTAGTTACAATTAATCATTTGTTGGCACACAGTTAAATGGTTCCAAGTATTACTATCTAACACGAATTATTCTAGTTACAATTAATCATTTGTTGGCACACAGTTAAATGGTTCCAAGTATTGTTATCTCACACGAATTATACTAGTTATAATTAATCATTTGTTGGCACAGTTACATAAAGATACCGAGCCACAAATTTCACTAGAATATGGCTTTTCTGCTCTGTGTGTTCGCATATGATACACCATCGCCTCTCTCCTTTGTGTGTACGCTTATGCCTCATTAAATCTGATTTTTTTGAAAAGGATAAGTCACACACATTGCATGAATATCGCCTCTCTCCTCTGTGTGTACGCTTATGCCTCGTCAAATTTGATTTCTTCGAAAAGGACGAGTCACAAACATCGCAAGAAAAAGGTTTCTTTCCAGTGTGATTTTGCATATGCTCCTTCAGTTTTGATTTTCGTGAAAAAGAAGAGCCACACACTTTCCAAGAATGTGGCTTATCGCCAGTGTTGGGTGACATATTTTGAGTAGAATTTGATATCAGGAAAGAAGAGTGATTTTACAAAATTGATTTGTCCTCCGTCTGTATCAGTATATACCCGTAATTAATAAAATAAATATAATCATTGAAAACATTGAATACAAGCAAAGACAACATTTGATATAAAATATTACATTTACAAATTGGAAATAAAGACGAGTAATAAAGCTCATATAAGATAAAATATTTCAATATCTTAAGATATATATAGAATTTTATATTTCCAGTTTTAAAAGAAAGATATGTAATAAAGACATGCAGTTTATATAATATTGTGAGGATTGGGTTGTCAGTTCTCACTAAATGTGAATGTTAAAGGAACTATTACACCCTGTTCTAAATAACTTGAAAGAGTTTTTGGTTTTTAATTGTCCACTTTGGTTTTGATATTGTTTTTTCCTGATTGATCAATGAGTGATTCTGTTTTTTGTTTGAATGGTTGAAGCAATTTGAGAGGTAAATACTTAATCTGTCTTTGGTGGTTTTTGGTGGACAGAGCTGAGATGAATGTAATGGTTGTTTTGTAGAAGACTTTGTATTTTTGAGAGGAGGGTTTTGCTTAAGCGGGAAAATATAGCCAATTATTTGGTTCCAACTGGATTAGTTTCTCACTGAGAGTTCTGGAATTGTCTGCTTGGTTTTTTTTAATCTGATATGATATGATATTAAATAATCTGATTGTGAGGCTCCAGTAATGCTGGAGCTTTGGGGAAAGTGTTATACTCCTGCTAAATTGAAAAGTTTGAAATAGAACTGTTTGATCATTTAACTGTGTGTAATCAAATGACTGATGTTTAATTGAATAGTTAGTGATACAGAGAAATAATTGAAACCATTTAACTTTGTTGACTTATGCTAAATTGAATTGTTCGATAAAGAATTGTTTGATAATTTAACTATGTGTTAACAAAAAATTGATGCTTAATTGAATTATTAGTGACAAATCATATATGTCTAATATATATGTATATACCGGATTTGGCATTAAATAACCTGGAATAGTTGATATGCCATTAAACCAAATAAAATAACAGAAAAATTAACAAAAGATTGCAATGCGCGTATGTACCATTAGGTAACAATATTACAGAAATAAGCCTGGAAGCAAATGATACGTGGCAAAGTGTTGGAATGGATGTCACCCATTATGTTGGCAACCATGTTCTTATCCTCGTCGACTGTGGACACACCCGTTTTGCGATTTGGTGATAATTTGCAGAGAAAGACCCGGCAACCGTTCTTCGACAGCTATCGTTCGTCTTTTACGAACGAGGAATACCGGAGGAGATTTTGGCCAACAGCGACACCGCCTTTTGCAACCAGCAAGTAAGCCAATTTCTGCACGAATTGAGGTCCGACAATGGCTGCAATGCGTGTATGTACCATTAGGTAACAGTATCACAGAAATAAGTCACCACAGCATCAAGAGGATCGCTGCTAGGAAGCAGTGCATTACTGCTTCTATACGTAGTGGATTTAAGCAAAGGCAATTGACGAGGAGGTTTGCGGGTAATATGATGTGGGGGATCCCGTCTGGATGAAACCCTTAGACAATCGATGTACCATCAGATTCAAGCAAGGGAAAGTGACTGATGTGGTCAGTCAGCAATTTTTCCGGGTCGATGGAATCCCACGTCACGTACCCGATCTCCACCCCGCTTTGGAGATGGGACATTCAGTGACCGATAAAAGTAATGAGTTGTCTGGCGACAAGCTATTAATAGATGGCGGCAGTGGACCCCCCCCGCCCCGAAAATGTAACCGGTTGCTCGTCGGATGATTCAGAGGCGGAGGCTGTGGTACACGTCCCGCTTTTAAGGAGCACGTGGACCAAAAGGCCACTCCTGCCCTGCATTATGTTTGATCGAGAGGTCAGGGTGGGAGTGTAGCAATCATCATGCTAACCCGTGAAGAAAAAAGATAAGAGTCGCGCCGTGCATCGTCAGTCAGAGAGAGACTCGGAATAGAACCAGAAACAGATACGGTAGGGAGAGGGAGTATGAGTTGGGCCTTTTGATTGATCCTTTCATTATGTGGCTAAGTTCCTGGATGGGTAGGCTTTCCCCTCAATAAGTGGATTGCCCAGTCGGCTGGGGCCGTAGAATACACCGACTGCTTCTCAGCAGAGGGGTAGGACCCCCCCCCCACCAACGAGTGTTCTGGATATTACACTAAACAATCTGATGGCGAGGTTTGGGGAATGCGGAGTACCCTTTTATTGCCATCGCTCCCAGGTCCACTCTGGCCCGGTGTGGTAGCACCTGATAAGGTTCCTATCTATGGGTTAAATAGAACTAAACGGTGGTTGGCGTTTACTGTTTTTATGCATTTAAACTGCGTATTTATGCTGAACTGAATTGTTTAAAATAGAACTGTTTTGACATTAAAACTGCATACTAATGCTACACTGAATTGCTCGAAATAGAACGATTTTGATATCTAAACTGTGTACTTATGCTAAACTGAATTATCTGAAATAAAACTGTTTTGACATTAACTCTGTATTCCCCAGTCGGTTGGGGCTGACACCACCTCTGCAGAGGGGTAAGACCACTCCAACTAGTGTCCTGGATATGACACTAAACAGTCTGATGGTGAGGCCCCAGTAATGCTGGGGCCTTGGGGAATACGAAGCAACCCTTCATTGCCATTGCTCCTAGGTCCACTCTGGTCCAGAGTGGTAGCACCTGATAGGGCCCTATCTATGGGTTAAATAGAACTAACGGTATACTTATGCTAAACTGAAGTGTTTGATTAAACTGAATAGCTTGAAATAGAAATGTTTTTGACAATTAAACCGTACTTACATTTAAACTGCGTGATTATGCCAAACTGAATTATTTCAAATAGAACTGTTTTTTGACATTGAAACTGTATTTAGACTAAAGTGAATTGTTTAACATATAACTGTTTTGACATTTAACTGTGTGTAAACAAAATCTGTACTTATACTAAACTGGATTAGAACTGCTTCACTAAATTGAATAGCTCGAAATAGAAATGTTTTTCACAATTAAACTGTACTCACATTTAAACTGTGTGCTTATGCTAATCTGAATTATTTTAAATTAAACTGTTTTTGACATTGAAACTGTACTAACACTAAACTAAATTGTTATATATAGATTGAAATAGATAGAAATAGATTGAATAGATTGAAATAGAAATGTTTTTGACAATTAAACTGTGTACTCATGCTAAACTGATTTGTTTAAAATAGAAATGATTATTCACATAAACATGGATTTGGCGTTAAATAACCTATAAAGGTTGATATGCCATTAAACCCAATCCAACAACATCAATAAGTGGAAAAAACAGATCTTGATTTTATTTATTTGATTCTTTGTTGTTTTTTTTTTGTTTTTTTTGTTTTTTTGTATTCTAAATAAGGAATGCAACAGAAATCCCCAAAGAAACAAAATAATAAAACTCGTTATATTACACTTTCCTTCTAAATTAGTGTAAATATCACTTAAAAAATAATAGTAGAACAAGTGCTAATTAGGAATTTAATTTCGTTATTATGTAAAAATTACCAATATTTTCTAACCGAAACTTCTTATAATTATGTCAAAAGCTTCGTCAATTAAACCTATTAACGTTTCGATTTACCAAGATCATTTCCTTCCCGCGGAAATTAATGGGAGTAAATTCTTTTTTGTTCATTGAACATTAAAAGTAATCTCGTTGATTAAAGACCAAGATTTCTTCAATGCCTGTGGAGGGGTGTCAGAAAACGATAGCGAAATATTGGGGAGGATTGAGGGAATTTTTTCCGTGTGCTTTTCGCAAGGCTGGAAGACAAATATTGATAATTATTCATCTAGTTCTTATTCGATTATATTTCAAGTTTTACGCAAAAAGAAAACAAAAAATCTCGGGCTGACAATTTCTCACGGGGAGGGTACGTACTCGCATATGTCTCAATTGAGAAAACTTTAAAACTGTAAAGAGTTTATAAAGGTTGAGGGGAGGAGATTTTCTTAAGTGTTACGAAGTAATTGCACCCCGTGCCTTTTCGGCAAGTACAGAAAATTAAAGTAAATTTAGACAGGAGGAGTTATTTTATATGAGGACATTCAAATTTGTTTCGGTCGATAAAAATGACAACAAATTAAATAACTTGTTTGCTCTTTTCAGGGACGATCAACATAAACAATGAAAGATCAGTAAAAGATTTTACAACGGAACAACGAAAATTGACAGCGATAATATAGAATTAGTTATACACAATATTTAACACGAAATATACATTATTGAATAGTTAATAAAATTTACTTACAAGTACGTAATATACGACAACTGAGGTTCAATCTAGAATAGGTTGTCCAGCAGAAATATGGTTTTCAATCAGGTTTATCATATTAAGCCAGCTGTATTGTTTTCGTATTCATTGACTTCTTTTTATAATGGAATACAAAAATTAAAAAGTGGGAAATTTTTTCTTTATGAATTTAATTTAGAATATCTAGTTTAACGATTAACTTGTTATTTAGATTAAAACTCAAAAATTGTTTGATTTTTTATTATAATTAATGTTTTCTTTCTCCGTTAGACAATAAAGATATAACTTCTCTAGAAATGTATAAGTAATTTGTGGGTTAAAAGTAAAGAAAATACATATCTTAAAAAAACGGTTCGGGACCTGTGAGTGATCCACTGAAGGAAGAATCCAATTAGGAGATACTTATCACTTTAAGTAAAGCTCGAAAGATCTACGAATGATTCTGAATTATATTTTCCATTACGTGACTAAGAAAAACCAGTTTATATTTGGGAAATCGTCCTTCTAATTCAAGGTAACATCTACATCCTACATTCAACTGAAGACCACATCGTTTGTGTTGTTCTCGGCTGGAACTATGTAAAAAGATGTCATCCATATTTAACAATGTTTCTTCCAGTCCTTTTAGAATTCTTAAAATCGTGCGTTGGAAGATTTTCGGTGGGGAACTAATTCCAAATGGAAGCCGGTTAAAAAATACTGACCGAACAGTGTCACTCTGTGAGAAGTTTATATTCTTTATCCAGCAGGATTTGTCAAAATCTTAGATTTTTATTAAGTTTGCGAAATATTTTGCTGTCTTAATTTTGGCCAACTTTTCATCAACTTTTTTCATCGCACCGATCTCTCCTTAGATTTCTTAGTTGAATAGATCGTCACAGATCCTCACATCTCCAGTTGTGGGTTATTTAACAGGTCTGAATACGACACCGAATGGGCTGTGAGAGGTGACATATCATCTTGAGAGACCATTAAATCCAGCTGGACTTGGGTGTGGTAAATGTCTGGGAGTGTATAGACAACCACACAGCATTTTTTAAAAAATATCATATTTCTCTTTCGCGATGCATAGCATTTTGAAGAACTTTTTATATTTCACCTTATAGCGTTTCGGGAAATTGTTAATTTCTCTAGCACTATATTTTTTAGGGCAACACAAATGAATGACGAAACTTTTCTTTAACAACACAACAAAGAAAGTTTTTTATTTGCAGCATTGAATATGGTTTGCTTTTGGTGCTGCAAGACTCGTGGAGTTTAGGCTTGTTAGTGTTGGAGACGAAAAGGCGTAGCGAGATATGATGGCAGCGTGTGTTGCTGGACGTGTGAGGGATTGTGTTTAAAGTCACCGTGTAGTTTTGTATCTGATATTTGGAGGAGAGTAGGCGTTATCTCCATTAATGTGGGCCAGAGGTGAAATGGTAGCTAGTGTGTCGAGAGCGGAGTTACGCTCGGATCGACATAGCCAATTTTTGGGGTGACATGAAGTGGTGCCGGTGGAAGGCATGCTGAATGCATCCAATTCATATTCAACTGGGATTC
This sequence comes from Sepioteuthis lessoniana, assembly GCA_963585895.1. Classification (NCBI taxonomy): domain Eukaryota; kingdom Metazoa; phylum Mollusca; class Cephalopoda; order Myopsida; family Loliginidae; genus Sepioteuthis; species Sepioteuthis lessoniana. The sequence continues at coordinate 34,920,043 of OY757947.1, read as the reverse complement.
CTTGTAAGAAACCCATAAATTAAATGGTTCCCTCGTTGAGTGTCCTTGTTGCTGTTGCTAGTGTTAAAGCCACAGTGAGATGTTCACACTGGGTTGCTTGTCTAGCTAAAAAGCATCGCTAAGTAGGGATGGCCAAAGGAACGTCTGTTCTGGTCGCCGTCTCACGCCAAAGAGAGTGGGTCTGGCCGCTCACCCGTTTTGCTAGCCGGAAATGAAGGTCCGGGCTGAATAGGATAAGTCATCCTGATTCGGTGAAATTAAGTGTTGAAATAAATTGAGCGCCAAACCAAAATACGAGATTTTCCTCTTCTCTACAACCTTGACATTTTAAAGTTTTTCCATTTTAGCGTTATTTTTGTTGTTGGTCTGTTAGTAGCGAGGGAAAGTTTGTTGTTAGCGAAGAAGATGGGTGTAACGTATGTGTGTTTATGTTGTGTTGTTTCCTCGCTAAGTGTTGTTAGTCTCCTCGCTAATAGTTGTTAGGAAATAAAAGGAGGATGAAGAAGTAAGATGGCGAGAGTCGAAATGTGTTTAAGGATAAGGTTTTTATTTGCAGCATGGAATATTGGATTTGCTTTTGGTGCTGCAAGACTCGTGGAGTTTAAGCTTGTTAGTATTGAGGCGAAATTGAGTTATGAGAAGTTGAGAAGGTTGTGATGGCAGCGTGTGTCATCGGACGTGTGAGGGATTGTGTTTTTTGCATTTTTGACGAAATACATGTTGCAGTTGTAGGAATTGAACTTTGGATGTCACCGTGAGTTTCGTGTCTGGTATTTGGGGAGAGTAGGCGTTATCTCCATGCGTGTCGAGAGCGGGATTACGCTCAGATCGACATAGCCAATTTTTGGGTGACATAAAGTTGTGCCTGTGCGAGGCATGTTGAATGCATCTAATTTATATTCAACTGGGATTCCTCGTAAGGAATCCATAAATTAGATGGGTTCCCTCGTTTGTCCATGTTGCTGCTGCTGCTATTTTAGAGCCGCAGTGAGATGTTTGCACTGGGCGGCGTTGTCCAGCTAAAAACCATCGCTATTGAAGAACGTCCAAGTGGGACGTCTGCACTGGTCGGCGTTCTCCAGCCAAAGAGGATGTGTTTGGCAGCTCACCCGATTTGGTGGCCGGAAATGAAGGTCCGGGTTGAATAGGATTAGTCATCCTGATTGGGTGAAATTAAGTGTCGAATTAAATTGCGCGCCAAACCAAAATACGAAATTTTTCTCTTCTCTACACCATACAATATACCTTGAAAACTGGTGTGAGTAGCCGACGTCCCTGTATAGCTTATTTGGATATCATATTGTTTAGATGGTAACTCATGACAAATCCAGTTTCCGGATCTGATTGTAGCACTCACAAGTAAACCTTTATATAACTATGTTCGATTCGCACTCCTAGGGCCCCGAAATACACAATGTTCTCTCTTTTCTTTTAACCCAAACGTTTTAGTCTCTAATAACTGTCACTTTTGACCCGCTGTCCAGCTTGAAGAATCATATATTCTTATTCACTAAGGTCTCTGCAGGCCACCATTTATAGTTGTTGGTGCTTTCATCAATATACAAAACCTATCGAGACACCCCTCTGTCCTTGAATGGAATTCATCTACGCTGAACAGCAAATCAAAGAGTATTGTCTAGGTTTAAAGCACTAGTGGCATTTGACATGTTTAGCTGGATAGTCTTTTTGGATGTGGTCTACTGTTTTACTTGATGATTAATATGTTTGCGCGGTACCAAATGTAGTACCTTCGCTTAGCCGAGAGTTTTTAGGGTCGAATCCTGTTTATTGTTTCGTCGTGAGTTTTCAGGGCCGAATCCTGCGTCTGGCTGTGTCACGGATTTTCAAGGTTGAATCCTCGTAACGGTGCCAAATGCATTTTCGGATTGTTCCTTTATCAATCCTGTCTGTGTCCACGCTGTGTTTGAAAGATCCACAGAAAACGAATGACACAATCTATCCGGAACTTCATTTGACGGTCGGGGTGATCCGTTGAAACAAAGTTGTGAGGGTGTTGGCCACTCTAAAACTCTGCCAACAATTAACAATAATTTATTGTTCGATGTTCAGCCGGCTTACTGTAACACGAGAGAGAGAGAGAGAGAGAGAGAGAGAGAGAGAGAGAGAGAGAGAGAGAGAGAGAGAATCCGTTCGGTTCTATGAACAGACACAAAGAAACATGCCTCCTCTCTGCCCGACAGAACTCTCTGAATGCAAACTTCTACCTGACATCTGATCGACTTACTACTTTTTCAAAATTTTGATAATTCTGATATATTTAAATTCAGGATATCAGTGGGGGAGATGCCATCTTGTTAAATTATTGACTCATCTTTCACGTGTCCAAAATTCACTTTTTTCAATTCCCCAATCAAACTTGTCTCTGACATGAATCCATTTTCTTTACATTTTGGCCTTCTTGTTTTGCTCGTTATGTACTCGCTTAAACTTTCCAATATGATTTACATTTCCTCTCAAAGAGATTAGCTAACTTACTAGCTAACTGAAAAACTCGTGGCCCAACCAAACCAGATAATAAGATGATTAACCATCACAGCAACTGTACTACACCATACAACTCTATTTCCGAATCTTTATTTTTCCTCGCTTCTCTACTTTCGCAAGTTGGCCATTTCAAAGCATCGAAATATCTCAGTTTCTCCACGCTTCTCTGATTTAGCGAGTCTGGCATTATGAAACGCAAAGTGAGAATCGAACTCACTCCTAATTGTATAGCAATCGAGCTTGCTAAACTTTACATAACGTATTATTTGGTTGGAACATTTTTAAAATTAATGGCATTAACATTTAAATTTTTTCATTTCACATTTATTCCGAAATTCGTTTGGAATTTAGAAATAACTCATCTATTCTAAAGAATAAATTGTTTATATTTAAACAATGATACACTATTTGACGAACTTTTCTTAGTTAATAAGTTATCAACTATACGGTCATTTGCCTCCCATCACGAAAATTATACAAGTTAGACGAACCAGACACGCAGGACACTACTGGAGAAGCAAGGACGAATTCATCAGTGATGTACTCCTATGGACCCCCACACATGGCCAAGCAAAAGCAGGACAACCAGCTCGAACATACATACAGCAGTTATGTGAGGATCCGAGATGTAACCCTGAAGACCTGCCAAAAGCGATGAACGATAGGGAGAAGTGGCGATAGAGGGTCAGGGATATCCGTGCTGGCGGCACGACATGATGATGATGATGATGATTTCATATTATCGATCATTTTTATCAATAGATTAAATTCGGTCGATAATGTTTGTGGTAATACAATTTTATTGAAAAAATATTCATATTTTCAAATTCTCATTGTTCAGATTATCCGTATTTCTTTGGCCCGCTTGATGCAAATCAGCCAATCAGGTCACTTAAAAAAGCTGCTTGATATGATGGGAAAGGGGAGAAAAACCTGTTTGGTAACCCTCCCATTCCCACGTCTGTAAAATGAAGTCTGACTGTTTTTTGGTCTCCAAGGGGACCGTAAACAAGCCGGACCTCCCCAAATGGGGAAGGGAACTAGACTAAAGGGGAAAAAAGAAACGCAGGGTGGGCACGGTGCGGGAGACTCGTGTGGGTTACGGGGATTAAATTATGGTAATGAAAATTCAAGATCTTCGGAAAAAAGTGGGACTGGATTAAGGGTAAGGGAACCACGAAAAATGAGCACGCGCCCGACCGGGGACTTGACCGATTTGATATACCAAGAGGAAAACCTTCGCACTTCTTCCTCATGCATAAGTGCATTGCATTTCACGGCTTCGTTGGGAACTCTTTTCACCTAGATCTAACTACGTATCCCTTGTAGCACTCGTTAACCTCACGCTCAAGGTCCCGTCTAGCTAAATCTACAGCCAGAGAATCTTGGTCCTATCTAAATTGAGCTGGCGACCGTATGTGATGGCGAAATCTCTAATTCTATGTTTGAGAGATCCCCATCATTTATTCCCGGTAACCACTTCCACGAATGCCCGCTGAAATAGGGATTCCAGTCGGTCCTAGAAGTCGCGTATCTCCAGTATATTGAACTTCCAGTTGCCGGCTAAACTAGGCCTATTACCTAACCGTAGACTGGCCCTAACAAGCCTATGTGCAGTCCATGCTGCATAGTGGAACGTGGAACACGTAACAAAATCAGTGTCAGCGCTTCTAACACTCTGTCCAGATAGGATCTAACACGGACAGAGGGTGATCTATCTAAGCACATCCACATCTCCCTCCCAGGGTGATCCAGACGAAACCTGTCGACCAAGTCATGGCTAGCTCCCTTTCCGACCTTGTCTATCTTGGGATCAAGGATCGCATTTCCAATCACTTTAAAACTAACTGTTTTGGATCGTCGAGGAACGGCGCCAACCGCCGATTAAAGGAAACCCTCTCTGCAGCGATATTGGGTGCATAAACCGCTACCACCTGTAACTCGAAACTTTTAACGGCAACATCGACCAAAACCAGCCGACTCCCGTCATCTGCAAGAACAAGATTTGCATCAGCATTAAGCCTGTGTCTAATTAGCAAAGAGACCCCAGCGCTGCTGCAGCTGCCGTATACTGGAAAGACGACATAATCATTCTCCAGCACCCAACAGTCTTCAGAACAATTGCAGTCTCTTGCACTACAGCAACACCCACACTAAGATTAGAGAGTTCACCAAGCAAGCGCTCAAACTTACAAGGATTTCTCAGTCCTCTCACATTAAAAGTGACAAGGTTTAGAGCCAACAAACCCACTTACTTTACTCACTGTCGACTATGAACCGGAAATCATCGGGGCTGAGAATGCTGATGGCGTGTCGCAAAGAGCCGGTTCCGAGTTCAGTAGTTACTCGGCCATTCCTTGACAGTCCTCCGACACCAAGAGAGAACCGCAGCTTTAATGCTCTATAAAAAAAGGGTGAACATAAATCGGGACCCAGCCCGAACAATATGACAATACTTTTTTGAAGGAGAGGTGCTCTATTTCCGCCAACCTTATGTTCGCCCGATTGGCCTTCTCGATAAGATGCCACACATCTTTCGTGTTCGACCGAGCGAACTGGGTTTTTTTTTTTCCTTTTCTGATCACCTGGGTCCATTCTTCTTCCGGTTTGCTTAGGTGGTTCCCAGGTTCCAGGGCAGGATTGATGGTTGGGCTGGTGTGTTTTTTTTCTGGACTGCTAGTGTTGTTAATGTTGTTGTTGTTGATATTGTTGTTGCTGTTGTTGGTTTTCTTCTGTGGGCAGGCTCTTGATAAGTGACATAATTGCTTACAGGACCAGCAGAGCGGCCTTCTGTCCTCCACGACCACCATTATCCGCAGGTCATTATCGGTCAGTATAAGAGGAATGGCCTGAAATCCCACTCTATTGAGGCTTACCATGTGCCGTCTCGTCTGCCGAGCTCACCGCTGTCACCTTCTCAACGCTGTGGAAAACAGGGAGTTACAAATACAAGAAGAATCTCCATCAGAAAATGTGAAGAACGAATCCAGACCAACACTTACATCCTGACATTTAATCAGCCCCGTACTCCCAAAGTGGTGAAGATTAGCTATTTTCTTGAGAGAGTCGAGCAGTATGTCCCAGCTCCCCTAAGGTGGTTCAAATGCCAAAAATATGGACACCACTGAGAAACCAGACATGTGCCAAATGCGGTGAAAAGGAGCCGGACCACTTGGAGGAAGATTGCTTGAAAGAAATTAGATGTGCAAACTGCCGACAAGATCATCCGATTTACGCAAGATCTTGTGATGCTTACAAAAAAAGAAAAGGGAATACTTGCGGTGAAACACAAGAGGAATGTGTTCTTCCTGGAAGCAAGAAAAATTGTAGGGACCCACATTGGAGGAAACAGTTACACCTCTGTTGCAATGAGGGAGGGCGGATACAAACAATCAAGATAACAAATATAGAACACTCTGGAGAAATTGATCCAGTTGGAAGCTAATGATTGGCCAAAGTTTCAGGAGCAACTGAAAAAACTACACTCGGCTAAATTTTACCAAGCACCAGCTCAGCAACGGTTTAGGAATGGGGAGAAATCTAATGTTGTAGTCCAAACAAAAACACACGTAGGATCTACCTCTCCAACACGAACTTCTAAAAGTGCAAAATCTCCAGCAAAATAACCGTTACATAAGTCACCAATCCGTCCACCAAAAAGCATTAAAGACAGACTAAAAAAAACTTGTCTTCCATAAGACCTGAAAAACTTAAACAAAAATCACAAGCTCCCATTAGCCAATCTGGGAAATACAGATGAACACCAAAGTGAACAAGGAAAGACCTGGAAGCACATTCAAAATGCCCTCAAGAACAAAGTCGCCTATAAGAATCAAATAGTGCAATGTCCAGGGACCAACAAAACCCCAACAAAGAACTTATATATAGAATATATGGATTGCGACAAAGACCGAATAGTTACTAGCTTTAATCTTGAAGAAATAATCAATAACTACAATACTTGAAATTATTTAACTGTGGGCAAACTTATACTCTCATTCACTTTTTTACATATCATGCGTATCTGTTTAAATGTGTGCAAACAAATGACTGACGTTCAATTGTTACTGTTACATAGAAACTCTCATAATAATTTAACTGTGACAATACAAATGAGGAAAAGTAAATAGAATGATTCGTATTGGATAGAAATACTTGAAATCATCTAACTGTGAAGGAAAATGTGTTCAGTCTTGTTTAAAAAGATATTAGAAAAATGATCACAAACCATGTGTATTTTATATATATATATCTAAATAGGGTTTGTCATTGAACAATTTGCAATATTTAATATGACATAAAAACAAACCATTTTACGAAGAAATATTTTTGACACTTGAACTGCTTACTTATATTAAACTGAATTGTTTGAAATAGAACTGTTTTTACAATTTACTGAGTGTAAACAAAAACTGCACTTATGCTAGACTGTACTGTTGTTTACATGTATAAAATTGATTTGGCATTAAATAACCTAAAATGGTTGATATGCCCAAAAACCAAACCAAACCAACCTTCTTGCGAGAGAGAGGGTTGTACCATAAATATGATGAGTTGAAACCTGTTAATCGTGAGCAAACAAATAAAATCCTACTCATCCAAAAAATTTTATCTAAGTATTCGTTTCGAAATCTTAGATTGAACGTATATACATATTAACAGAATTTGGCATTAAATAACCTACAAAGGTATATGCCATAAAGCACAAACAAACAAACAAAAAAACAACAAAATCCTCAACGCTGCCCTATGCACTCATATAAGCAGTGAGGATGTCTCCGTTTAGTTGCACCGGGACGCTGCATACGGTGATTCTAATCCGCCTGGTGCCTTTAGATTCTGGAATTGTTTTGTGGTGACATCACTCCCGGCCAGCTTCATGGCCAGCTCCTCCGAGGGCAGCAGGACATCCCAAGTAACGAAACTTCGCCGGCAAAAATACCCGTATGGGATAGCGCCTCGAATGTATCTTTTCGAAGTCCTGCCAATCTCCTGGTCCTTAAGTCTGTAATGATATAGGACAGAGTCTTTGGTTCTACTTCAGTTACCCGTTCAGGAATGGAAAGTATCTCTGTCCTTTTCATATTGTTCGGCAGTTTGTTTTTTGTTTTGTTTTTTTCTTTTTGATTGACCAGGAGACTAGCGTTGCTGATCCGGTCGGTGTCCTTTGTCCTGGTGGGATGGAACTGGCCTGGAGCGAGGATTTCTTTGATACTTGAGAAACCGGTAGCGATGGCCATTCAGATGTTTATGTGGAGGGTCCTGCTACCGGTTCTTCCGGCTTCTTTGGGGGGTCCGTCTATGATGTGTTAGTATCTTCCTCCGTAGTTGCTTAATACAACTAGGAGGAGAGATGGTAAAATGCTGGAATAGGTTGTTTCTGAAAGTGAGGTAGAAATAAAATGTGGAGCAGAAAAGTGGCTGGACTATGCTAGCTGAGATTAGGTTAGCGCCTGGTGAGGTTTGAAACTGCACAGAAGGATAACAAAATAAACCTTGTTTACGCAATAAAAAAAAAATCACAAAAATTCATGAGGCTTAATATAAAGTAACACCAATAGCAATCCCTCTTCCTTAAAATGGCGGGAACCAGGCAAACGGTTTCCTGCCTATCAGAGAAAGTAATTGCCCAGATACGCACCTTACTTTTTTATAACATGAAATCTTTTATGAAGGTCTAGCCAGTGGTTTGTTGTTATGCAGGGAAAATATTTGTTTGTGTTTAGCGAGGAAGAGTTGTGTTTGTGTATACGTCGTGTTATTTCCTCGCTAAGTTTGTAGGGTCCCTCGCTAAGTTTAGTTAGGTATTTAAAGGAGAGAAGTTTCAAGATGTCGAAGTCGAAATGTGTTTTTAGGAAGAGTTTTTATTTGCAGCATGGAATATTGGGTTTTCTTTTTGTGCTTCAAGTCTCGTAGCGAGAGGTTATGAGTAAGGAGACGAAATGGAGTTATGAGAAAGTTGAGAAAGGCAGCGCGTATCGTGGGACGTGCGAGGGATTGTGTTCGCCGTAGTTTAGCGAAAGCCATGTTGCCGTTGGAGGAAATCAACTTTGGAGTCACCGTGAGTTTTGTGTGTCTGGTGATTTAGGGAGAGTGTGCGTTGTCTCCATTAAAGTGGCCCAGAGGTGAATTGAGAGCTAGGTACCGAGAGCTTAATTGTGCGTTGCATCGACATAGCCAGTTTTGGGAGTGACATAAAGTTGTTCCTGTGTGTGGCATGTTGAATGTATGTAATTTATATTCAACTGGGATTCCTTGCAAGGAATCCATAAATTAGATAAGTTCCCTCATGAGTCCTTGTTACTGCTCTTCAAGAGCGGCCAATGGGACGTCTGCACTGGTCGGTGTTGTCAGCCGAAGAGGCTGTGTTTGGCAGCTTACCCAATTTCTGCTGCCCGGGAAAGGAGATCTGGAATGAATAGGATAGGTCATCCTGATTGGGTGAAAATATGCGTCGAATTAAATTGCGCGCCAAACCAGAATACCTTCGCCTACATAGGGAAAAAAAGTGTCCACGTGTGTCTGACAAACAGGGAAATATCACATGACGTAAAGAAATGCTCGGCATAAAATAATGCCCTCTCATAATCTATATCCACAGAACACCCCGCTAAAAAAAGAAAAAAAGGAAAATCCCCCCACCAGTAGAGGAGTATCGTTCAAAAAATAATTAACTATAAACTAATTATAAAACGACACCCCCAAATACTACAAAATCTTTAAAATTAGTGCGAAAGAACTGGGTAAAACAACACCATACGAGGCGGAGATAGACAACTCCCTATTTCTTTAAAAGTACTTTTCAAACCCACAAAAAAATAAATCAATAAAATAGAACAAAACCCCTCCCGTCTAAAATAAAAGTATCACTTAGATAATAGAAAGCTTAATAATCAAGATAGTTTCTAACAACGAAAATTCGAAACGAACGTTTGAAATGCCTTAGCAACAACAAATTACGAAACGACAAAAAATGTTCATTCAATAAATTGTAATTGATAACCCTAAAACACTCAAATTACCCACTTCCACAAAATAAATCAATTCTGTTATCTCGTTAAAAATATACAACTCGACTAAAAATAATAAATGCAAAATTATCGTTTAAGAAAAACTAATAAGATATAACAACACATCAACGTCATGCGATATAAACTAATATATATATATATATATATATATATATATATATATATATATTAGTTAATATCGCATATAACTCAAATGACGTAATTTAAAACAACAAACGCTGATTCATTCATCAAACGGCCACCTTTTTCTTGCCATAAACGGACAACTTTTTTCTTGTTATACAAATTTTCTCTAGGTTTTTATATTTTACACTTTTTACACATCCATCGTTGATTTAACAGCACTAATATCATCCCTCATAGCCCTGATGATGGTTCATTAGAACCGAAACGCTATAGTGTCGACTTTGTTTCTCAATAAATCTCTCCTTCTACGTGGATTACCTTGTGATCAATTTTTCTTTACAAATTGTCGGATTACAATCCATTATTTTCTTATTGTGACGCGGTATAAAATATTTATACCAAGACGGGAGTTTATATTTCGCACGTGTGAAGACGGGGCAGCCTGGCACTTGATCCCTCACAAAATAAGTTCCAGTTAAGATTTCCTCTTTGGGCGTAGGGGAACTGGCAGATTATGTAGGGGTTAATTTAGAGCTTGGGTGACCGCTGCTGGCAAGGGGTTTCCAAATTTCACGTTACACACCCACACCCACCAGATCACTACCTCTTCCTACCCCTAGGATAATGGAAGATATGGGCCCCTAGGTTTAGATATAATAATATTAATTATCGTAGTCGACAATTCCAGTTTCCCGTATAATATTCTTAAAGGCGAGTAGGACATTTAGCGAGGATAACATGAAGCGAATGAAGCTGAAAAGGAACATGCAAAAAAGACAACTTGATAGGCAGACAACACAATGAATAAATTTCAGCACGAGGAGAGATATAAAATATAACAAGCTTTTTACTACACGCGGACACACATATTTAACGTGTCGGCTATATTATCAGCGGATAATACATAAATACAAATGTCTTTCTTCCTTATTCTTTTCTTTCTCCCTTCTTGAAATTGAGAGAGAGAGAGCATTCTTAAGGTGTACTTAGCTTTTCAACGGGTTCGACAGTAAGGAAGAGTGGGAGGGGTAGAAGAGGGGTGAAATTTTCCTCCCCATTTCGCCCACTTCCGGTTTTAATTTTTATTACCTGTTGGAATTATAGTAAATTAATTTTTTTTAATCTTTAAATTCTAAATAAACTCCAGATTTGATAATGATTTAGGGAAGTACAACATTTCTTAATAACCTTACGTAAGGATACAGTAATACTTATCTTAAATTAAATTCAAAATTTAAAATTAAAATTTTAAATTCAAAATTTATATTCGTGCCTATTAATTCAGTTACCCTTCCATTGAAAAGTACGTACACATCACATGGTATCTTCTCATCTTTTTATTCTATTTTATTCATTTCACCTCAAATCTCAAATTAATCCTATGTTTTGGTTAATTAAACATTATCTATGATAATTTGTCTATAGTTCAAATTTATTCCTATGTCTACATCTAGCGATTAATTCACATCGCCGATTTAATAATTTTTCAGGGTCTTGATATATATATATATATATATATATATATATATATATATATATATATATATATATATATATATCTCATTAAGAAAAAAACAACGAAACCAATCACAAAGGATTATAAATTTATTTCAATCCTGTTACGCATTTTTGAAATTTTCAAAAACACGAAAAAAAATTAACAGGACTTCATCAGATCAATTAGATAAAAAAAACTAGAGTAGACACATGAGAGTGGGAGGGGATAGAAGAGTGGGAGGGGATAGAAGAGTGGGAGGGGATAGAAGAGGGGTGAAGAGTTATCTCTTCATTGAGCCCACTTCCGTTTTAAATTTAAATTTACGGTTGGCAATGTAGTACATTTATTTTAAAACAATTTTTTTAAAAAGATTTTTTCTATAGACTTAAATTACAGATATTTCTAATTAGATTTAAATTTTAATTAATAATCTCACGTAAAGATGCAGTAATAGATATATTAAAACAAAAACAAATATTTAATTTACTTAAATATTTTAAAATTTCAAAAATTTCAAAATATCAGTTACATTTTTTATGCGTAGTACATATATATTATATGCTTTTTCATAATTTTCTATCTAATAATTTATTATATTTATTCTCAAAATTAACTCTCATTCTCAAATAAATTTATGCTTTATAAAAAAATTTTTTACTTATTTAATTATTTATAGTTTAAATTTGGCCCTATGTCTACACCTGGCTATTAGTTCATTTCTCTTATTTAGTAAAATTTTTGGCTCAGGAAAAAGCAAAATGTGGATCTTTTCTTCAAGACATAGATTGCACCTACTATCGAAAGATTTTGGGGTACTAGATCTTTTCAATATGGACCATTGAATGTCAGGGGTTAACCCTTTATTTTTTTATTGGTTTCGTTGTTTTTTTCTTAATGAAATTATTGCTCTGTATAATTGATACATTGAGCTCTTTACCAGGAAGATTTAAATATTCACGAATATTTTCTTGTCCTGATGGAATTACTCCTAACTCCGGTTTAACTGGACTAAGTATTCTATATATATATATATATATATATATATATATATATATACCAAAACCCTGAAAATTACCTGACTAACGCCAACCAAATTTCCAATTTGTTACCATACTAACACCAAACAAATATCCATTTCGTTACCATACTAATACCAAATAAATTTTCATTTCGTTACCATACTAACACTAAACAAATTTCCATTTTGTTACCATGCTAACACACTAGTCAACTGCCTATTTACGTACCTAAATACAATATTTATTGTTGTATTAGTTAATCTTACTGCAATTTTTCAGTCTGCTCACTTTCTTTTGGGTCCACCTCGATCATATTTTACATATCTTCATCCACTAGCGAGCTAGACTCGCAAACCCTCATGAGTGAGTTTATAGCGTTTCGGGGGTCACCAATTTATAGCGTTTCGGGAAATTGTTAATTTCTCTAGCACTATATTTTTTAGGCAACACAAATGAATGACGAAACTTTTCTTTAACAACACAACAAAGAAAGTTTTTTATTTGCAGCATTGAATATGGTTTGCTTTTGGTGCTGCAAGACTCGGGAAGTTTAGGCTTGTTAGTGTTGGAGACGAAATGGCGTAGCGAGATGTTGAGATGGCAGCGTGTGTTGCTGGACGTGTGAGGGATTGTGTTTAGAGTCACCGTGTAGTTTTGTGTGTCTGGTATTTTGGGGGAGGAGAGTAGGCGCTATCTCCATGTGGTCGAGAGCGGAGTTACGCTCAGATCGACATAGCCAATTTTTGGGGTGACATGAAGTTGGGCCTGTGCGAGGCATGTTGTATGCATCTAATTTATATTCAACTGGGATTCCTCGTAAGGAATCCATAAATTAGATGGTTCCCTCGTGAGTGTCCATGTTGTTGCTGCTGGTGTTAGAGCCACAATGAGATGTCTACACTGGGCGGCTTGTCTAGCTAAAAAGCATCGCTAAGTAGGAACGGTCAGAGGAACGTCTGTTCTGGTCTGCGTTCCCAAGCCAAAGAGACTGGGTTTAGCGGCTTACAAGCTTTGGTGGGCGGAAATGAAGGTCCGCGCTGAATAGGATTAGTCATCCTGATTGGTTGAAATTAAGTGTCAAAATAAATTGAGCGCCAAACCAAAATACGAGATTTTCCTCTTCTTCACAAGTTCGAGTCTTTTTGGCTGCCCTACTCCTAGAGCTTTGTGCCAAATCTAAGCAAAAAACTTAGTAAAGTACTATCTCACACACACCCCCACACACAGAGATAAAAATTCAAACATATACTCCACTAATATGTGTTTCACACAAACACACGCACACATAAACATACATTATAATGACTTCTTAACGAGAATATTGACAAACCTATTAACTTTTTAACTTGTGGTCTCTTACGATCTCAACACATATGGCCTTTTTTTTGCAGGGCCACATATATTCTCCCACATAAACAGAAAGGCTTAAAATTCGGATAAAGAGGAACTCAAAACAATATAATGCACAAACATATATTTTTAAAAAATACAAAGGATAGGTTGTAAACTTAATGGCTTTGCGGCCAGACTTATCGGCTGAGGTCCATCTTGGAACTGGAGTGATTTGAATAAATTTCTTGGTGGTCTTACTGTCAACATTATAAGTAATTGTTGAAATTTGTAAATTCGGCAGTTAATGTCGGCTCGAATCTGATTGGCTGTTTTGAGGTTATGCCGTTTGCCCCTGTCCTTACTGTTATTTAAGCGAGAATCACAAAGGTCTGCCTTCTTCTTTTGGTTTTTTCAGCACGAGCTCGCTCCTTTTGCTTTGCGTGCTCTTGTTTATTCACCTTGGACTTTGGCAGTTTTTTCTTAAGCAAGGTAGCTTAAGCAAATAGGCCTATTTAGTCGCTATAGGCTAAGCCTCTTTTCTTACATGGTTCTGTTACTTGTTGAAACAGTAAGCCTACTACAGGCTATTTGTGGTTTTGGTATGCTGTCCCTTTTTTTTTTTAAGTTGAGTCTAAGGTCTGAAGACGGTATTATTGGACTTTTTGCTGACAAAGGAAGCTGTTGGCTCGGGTCCAAAGATGTGGTAAAAGCCTCCGTAGACTCAACAGAAGAAAACTCGATTTGAAACAGAAAGATCTCATCTAAGAGGTAGAAGCGGTGGTCTACTCAAAGTTTACTTCATTTTCATCAAGTCTATGCAGAAACTAGATGAACACGATTGTCTAGGTTGATTTTACACAAGAAGGAGACACCAAGAAGAATAAACCCTAAAAATTGGCTTTAAAATGAACTTTGACGTAAAATACCTAAGAATGTTATTTCATCATTAACAAAAGTTAATCCGACAGTAGGTGGTTGACGACATTGCTTTGAGCAAATCAGTCGTTATATTTCTTTTGTACCCTTCTTTTTCTTTTTCTGTTTTTTTTTTTTTTTTTTTTTTTTTCGTTGTAATATTGTCGTTACTTGAATGTATGTTATTTTTGTTACCTTAAATTCAATGTTTTCGACAAGCCAAGGGAAAATATGCAAAGTCGGATTTTGTAAAGTTTATTTCTCTTGAAATAAATTACTTTGTGAGAACTGTTTGTTTTTGTTTTTAAGAAATATAGATACGTTTCTCTTTCAGGTAATAAAAGTAAGCTTACGTTCCCACTTTTTTTTATCTCCTTTATTTTTATTCTTTTCTCTCTCTCCCCACCCCTTTGCCGAGACTGACAATTACTCTGGGCAGAGATAAAGTTTACTCGATTTGGATAGAGTTGTACTTTATAGCGACTAATATTCGGATAAATTTAACTTTTCGTGCGTTGGTTGTTATAATTTAAGACCTAAAACCTAGCATATCTTTTTAATTGAACACATTTCTCATATAATGTAAATCGAGAGAAGTAAAAAAACGGGCGCCAATCCAAGGTAGTGCGTTGATTGGCCCATTTACCGCCAAGGGCAGATAATTCATCATATCTTTTCCAATACACAACAAAAAAATAACTTTGTACCATACAAATTTTTATATGTATATAAATTTATGATTATTTAACAAAAACAAAAAACTTCGTGTTGTTTTTATAAATTTGTGTTGTATTTGTAGACAGGATACTTTTTTTCTTTTTAAATCCGAGGAGATTGACACTACACGAAAATTGAAAATTCAATTACTTTTCTTTTAAACTTAATATTCTGAATGACATTTAAAAAGAAAAAAAGGCTCTTTTTTTTATCTTTTAAAATCTTTTTTGTTATTTTGTGTTAAAATATTCTTCCTAAAAAATATTGATTCGAAAACAATACTGCTGGCTCAATCGGCCGAACGTACTTGAATTTTTTACCGCCTGTTCAGATAAATTTCTAAGAGAGGGACATTTCCTTCGTTTATGATTCTTTTCTATTTAGGTAAGTAAAAAAATTTTTTTTTTCACTATTTAATAATGTATCTCTAAAGTTTGCTAAAACTGCATTCTTAAACCAGTTCAAGTTCAGCGTGAGAATTTTTTTTTTTTTTGTTCGTATATTGTATTATTTTGTTAATTTTTTTTTTCTTTTTCGAAAAAAAAAAGAATTATTTTACATTATATAAATTGGTTTAAATTTCTCATTTTTAATTCAATGTAGAATGACATTCCATCTTAAAGAACAGTTTAGGGTACTTTTTTTCTTTTCATACATGTTTAGAAATTTGTGATAGTTCGAAAGTGAATTATATAATTTTTTACAACTTTTACAGTGAATTGGGATTAAAAATTAAATTGTTTATACAGTGAATTGGAATTAAAATTGTCAACTTATTCAATGTAAATATTTTTTAAAGAATTTTTTTACAACTTTTATTTATTTATTTACTTATTTGCGAAAAATGAAAACTTGTGGTAAGTTTGGGAGTCTAATTAAATTTAAATCGCAAACTTATAGAATTTTCCTCACCAGTGAAATTGAACAATTGCACGTGTTTGAATAATAATAATTAAAAAGGTTTAACTGGACGGAATTAAATATAGCGTATAAATAATTGTTTATTTCTGTTATTCTGTTTGCAAATCTTTTACTAAATTTTTATTGTTTACGTTTTTCAACTATAAAAACGACAGACTAACTATCATTTTTATTGTAAACTTCGTCGTCCAATTTAGATAATCAGAATTGAAGAAGGTAGTCTAAAATTTTGATGAAAATAATAATTGTTATCAGTTTAAAGCAACTTTTTATTTAAACTTTTTTTTTTCTATAAATCAGGATGTAAAAAAAATTTAATGTTCATATTTTTAAGTGGGAATGGGGTAATCTTGACTTCTATGTCAAATTCAGAATATTTTAAATGATTTAATTATAGTAATATTTTGAAATGTAAAAAGGAAAAAAAAAATGGAAAATTATAAATAATTTGAAAAATGGTGAATTTCAAAGTTTGTTTTTTTTCATAATTACATTTTTTTTTTTAATAATTATTTTAATTTTACCGATAAGATTTGAATCTTGAAATTGTAAAAAAAAAAAAAAATCAGGGAAAATTGTAAAGATTCCTATTTTTTCTTTTTTAACGAATAAAATAATTTTCATGCTCTTTTATGTTACCTTTTTTATTTATTTGTTTATTTTCTGAAATTTAAGGTTTAATCTTTATTGTTGAATTTTAAAAAATTATTTTTTTTAAATAAATTCTAAATTGAAAATTTTAATTCTTTGTAATTTATCATTTTTCAACTTTACAATTTTCCTTTTTTTTTTCTTTTTCTCACTCTCTTATATATATATATATATATAATTTCAAAACTAAAATTGTCTTTTTTTTTTTTTTTTTTTTTTTTTTTTTTAATGATAATTAGAAAAAGATTCAAAATTTATTATTTAGAAAGTTCGGAATTTGACATAAAAAACATGATAACCTCCCTTTGATATCCTAATCTAAACACCGGCTCTTTTACGGAATCTATAAACACTTTCATTTAAAATGACTATAATATTTAAAATTAATAGTTGGTATTCTTTTTAACCTTTTCCTGGTTGACTCCCCACTCCTGAAAGAATATAAAAATTAATTAATTGAATTATTAAAAAATTCCAATCTTTACTGTTTTAATAATTATGGTGAAATTAGATAAAATCTTTAAAAATGATTCTATAAATTGGAATAATTGAGTCAGTGATATATGAATAAATATTTACTTACCTAATGGCCAAATTTTTTTTAAAAGCTTCTTCTCTTACTTCAACTTCCTCAAATTTGACCATGGAATATAGAAGGTTTTCTGGCAGTAAACAAAATGTATTACCTTGAATATTTCTTATTGCTATCTGTTGGATTTCATGAGGCTGTTCCTTAATTCTCTGGATCATATTAAAAATGTGCAGTTGCTGAATGTGGAATTTATTATTTCTTTTAATTTCAAACCAACAACTGGCACACATATTTACGATATAATTTATCAAACTGTGGAGTTTTGTTGTGAGCCTTTGTGGGTATGCACCACGAGTCTATAAACGCATGAGCCTGATGGCCAAAGTTAACCATCTTGCCTGGTTTAAAGGACCAATTTTCCAGGAGGCATATCTAGAGTCAACCTTACCTCTAGAAATACCTACTGTGCATTCATACAGGAGTCTTTGGTCACAACTGAGATCATGTATTTCATCAATTTTCAAAATTGAATCCAGAGGTCTGCTAATTGTGGAAAATGATATTTGGGGTAAATCATGGCAATCCTTTGGGCATAATTTCCCCAGGGGACCACTGAATGCTGTAGGGCCTTTTGCGCAACCATCTATATTTTTAAAAAGGGCTCTGAAATTATGGTGCAGTGAGGAACCAATTGTGAAATCTTTTTTCTAAAATTGCAACCATTCCACCTTCACAACCTGTGTTGGCATTAGTGTTGTCAACAAGGATAGCCTTGATAATATTCTCACTGTTGAATTCATGCAAAACATCCACTACTTGCTCTGCATGAACAGCACCTGTTGCACCAATATTAGGAAGAACTCTGTGTCAGCTCCTTTGTAAAAGTTAAATGGCATTCTGGTCCCTTAGTTTTTTTCATTTTCTCCCACAAATTTCCTTATACAGCAACGTGTCCTTATCCATTCTCCCATCAACTGCAATACGTATAAGATTTTCCATACTTTGATCATGTTTTTGTTGGGCAGTTGTTTTCACTTTAGTCTTTGCCCTGTCAACTTTACATTTATCAATAATAATATCGTTTATATTAATACTGGGTATAAGAAGGCCCATAGCCTTCAAATCCAAGAGCAAGGCAATGGCAAGGCTGGCTCCAAGATTAGAAGATATGTCTTACCTGACTAACTGGGGGGCATATCTTGGAAATTTGATAAGGCTATAAGGCCTTTTTGGATGAGTCTTTGACTGCAAATATTCCTCTTCTGGTTCTTTACTTGGAGAAGATGAGTAGGAGGGGGAAGAAACATTACCCTGGAGATTTGATGTTGAAGCTGTTGGTGTTGAATGTAAATTTTTACTTAACCCATCTCTTTCCTTTTTACTTTTTTTATAGCACTTTTATCCACTATATCTAGCTTGTAAACATTCTTTTTTAATGAATAAACACTAACTTTAAAAATATAAACAAATCAGAATAATAATATAAGTTGTATTTTTTAATAGTTGAGTCTATTTTAATAATAAATACAAGAGATATTCATGATAATTAAAATCATAAACAGTAAACAATCGTTTAGGGGGAGAAAATTTCAACAGTTGAATACCATAAAAATATACAATAAATAAAACGGCAAATGTAAATAGTTATTTGTATATTAAATTAGATATTATAGTGATTTTATTCCTTTTTAATTTTCATATTTTCATTTAGTTTCTAAGGAAATGGAATACCAAACTTAAAAATATTTATTCTTAAGCGTATTGTATTATTTTATTTTTGTTAAAACTCGGGTTTTATTTAAGCGATGCTTGTTGCCGGTGACACCTTGACCATGATAAAAATCCCAATTTATTTGGTCTTTAACTTTGATTGCTCAAATAAATACAAATTTTTGAAGAAAAATATTTCTTGTGGTAACTTTTGACATTTTGCAACTTTCTTTGAATGCCTTTTTTTACAGTTCCAAAATCAACCTACTCTGCCCGTGGTGTAGTCGTTAATGTCGTAGGAAATGAACACGGCGACTCGAGTTCAAATCCTGGACGAGACTGATTGCATTTCACATAGCATTAATACCCTTGGGAAAGGTATGAATCCAATTATTCTCCCTCCAGCTATGGGTAAATAGTAGAACAGACTAGGTTCTTCAGCCTTGGTTAGGCAACTAGTCTAGGAGAAGGAAAACTCTGAATTCAAACCTGTTAAACTCCGCTTAAAAATTGACCTTGTGTCATATCCTGCCCGAGCGGAGGGGTTGGTAAATAGTACCTACTCTAATATATATATATATATATATATATGGTTTGGTTTTATGGCATATCAACCATTGTAAGTTATTTAATGCCAAATCCTCTTTATACATATATATTGAATATATATGATTTGCAAACGCATTTTGTTGATAACATTTTTAAATGAGCCTGAACTCATTTGTTTGCACACAATTAAATGCTTTCAAGTATTGCTATTTAACTCTAATAATTCTATTCAATATTAATCATTTGTTTGTTCACAGTGAAGTGGTTACAAGTATTGCTATTCAACACTAATGGTTCAATTCAACATTATTCATTCATTAGCACACAGTTAAATGGTTCCTTATATTGCTATGTGTCACAAACAATTTAATTAAATGTCAGTCATTTGTTTACATGCAGTTAAATGATCAAACTATTCTATTTAACATAAGTAATTTGTTTACAATCAGTTTAAATGCCAGTTCATTTTGACTCATAGGTAGGATCCTATCATTCCAGGCCAGAGTGGACCTGGTAGCAATGACAATGATTACCCCAAAGCTCCAGCATTACTGACACCCCACCATCAGATTGTTTAGTGTCATATCCAGGACACTCATTGGAGGGGGAGTCTTACTCCTCTTCAGAGATGCAGCCAGTATATTTTACAGTCTCAGCCAACTGGGCAAGAGAGTGATTCCTCGTCAAATCAACAAATTTTTTTGGCAAAAATACCTTGATCGACACAGATCAAAATTTGAACACATAGTGACAGATGCTCAAATCTGCCATTTTTAATTGGGTCATTTTAGTAAAACACTTATCGCAAAATTTCCACAGTGTTTCCCACCATGAATTTTTTGTACATATCATGACATAAGACAGACAAATTATTTGGCTGATTTTTTAAAAAACAACAATGATTTTTGAGAAAATGAAGGTCAAAGTTTAAGGTCAAGATCATCTTGCCTTATTTGACCTCTAAGATAAAAAATACATATGATACATTTTAGATCCAATCAAGTACTTTAAAATGGTATATAAATAAGCTTTTTTGGTGCAAAAACACTGGAGATATTGAATTTTAAACTTTGTCAGTATCATCGAAAATCCATATTTTTGGCAAAGGTCAAAAGGTCATAACTTAAGAACTGCTCAACTTTGAGAGGTAAGACTGGTGCCATTCAATTTGTATCACGAAGATCTATTAGTGTAGCAAATTTGAAAAAATCCGTATCAGTCATGGTCTGACCCCTTGTTGATTTGACATCGAATATCAGAGGAAGTAACTTCTGTTGTTCCATACTTGCCTATAGTGCGGTCTTATCTGCGGAACCAGAATAGATTCGAATGCCAACACCAACGGAAACGGACGCTAACACCAACAAGGCAACACTGGCCTGCAAATAATCTGACATAAACGAACCAGATTCAAAAGCCAACGGAAATGGACATGAATACCAACACGATCTAGAAGCAACCTAAGTAGCAGCTGCTAGCTGAAGATTCAAGCATTCTTTATGTAATGCTCAGCACATACCATTACACCATTGGTAGAGTCCATTGCTTGCACTGTGATTGGCTATGATTTATCTAAAAAAATACAGCTTGTGTGGCGTGTGTCTCAGCTTATTTTTGTCTGCCATCCATCTCGTGAGTTGGATAGTCTGGCCAATCTGGTGAGTGCCTTTTTGTTGTCATACCATAGTGTCATCCTCAAATGTGTGCCCAGCTGAAGCATGCACATTCAGTTTTCAGACACTTCCATGCATGCCCGCCACATATGGAAGCTCCAATTATTTAGCTAGACAGTCCATTTCTACACTATATGCCCCCCTCTGACTATATGATAGACTGATGTGGTCAATTGCAGGTTTGACTCCAAAGAGGTATGCAATTGTCTTTGCATTTGTGGAAATAGAGTTTGAGGTAACCATTGTGTTGCCTAATATTGGTATTCTACGATATTATTTTGCATTATTGGACATATCAAACAGTCGAGGTCATCAATTCCCATATCTTCTGGTTCATTCCTTGGGGGATTTGCTTGTTGTTGTATGATGATAAGGGATTATAATCTGTACTGATCACCATAGAGAATTCACCAGGTAGCTGCAGCAGGACTCCAGGGTCTGCAGAGGTATTATACGGCTCTGGCCTTGATGTGATTAATCTATTTTCTGTGTGGATATCTTGATCTGGCTATAAATCAGAATGCTGTAGGGTTGATGGACCTGCCCCATGGGTGGAGTGTTTTGGGTTAACGAATGGGTGGATCATTCAGAGGAAGTAATGATTGCACTTAGTTACTCGATTTCTTCCATCCTCTTTCACACAGTTCTGTCAGTTATTTAGTGTCTCCACAATCTTCAGTTTTTGTCCACCAGGGAGGGTAATCCTGATTCATAGATGAGCAAAGGTAGGACGACCAGCTAGAACCTATATACAACAGCTCTGTGCCAATACAGGATGTTGCCTGGAAGACCTGCCAGGAGCGATGGACGATAGAGACGGTTGGCCAGAAAGAGTCAGGGAAATCCGTGCTAGCCGCGCAACATGATGAACAAAGGTTGACTTTCACATTTAAGGTCTGTGTTGAACATGATCACCCATTCCTAAATAGTCAGCAGTGAAAAAGAGAACCTGACATGTCTCAGATTATTTTAATAATTTTCTTTCTACGGAAGGGATTCCTTTTCTCTTTTTTTTTTCTTTTCTTTTTCCTTTGTAGGAATTGAAGAGAAGGCTTCTATGAAGAGAAAACTGCTTTATTGCCCAGTAGGCTTGGGCTGCAGAATACACTGACTGCACCTCTGCAGAGGGGTAAGACCCCCCCCCACAATGAGAGTTCAGGATATGGCACTCAAACAATCTGATGGTGAGGTTCCAATAATACTGGAGCTTTGGGGAATGCAGAGCACCTCTTCATTGCCATAGCTTTCAGGTCCACTCTGGCTCGGAATGGTAGCACCTGAGAGGGCTCTATCTATGGGTTAAATAGAACTAACTGCATATTTATGCTGAACTGAATTGTTTGAATTAGAACTGTTTGACTAAACTGAATAGCTTGAAGTAGAAATGTTTTTTTACAATTAAACTGTACTTAGATTTAAACTGTGTGCTTATGCTAAACTGAATTGTTTGAAATGGAACTGTTTTTGACATTGAAATTGTACTTACACTAAACTGAATTGTTTAATATAGAACTGTGTTGACATTTCATCATCATCATCATCATGTCGTGCCGTCAGCACAGATATCCCTGACCCTCTCTCGCCACTTCTCCCTATCACTCATCGCCTCCGGCAGGTCTTCAGAGTTACATCTTGTGTCCTCACATAGTTGCTGTATGTAAGTTCGAGCTGGTCTTCCTGCTTTTGCACGGCCATATGTGGGGGTCCATAGCAGTACATCACTTATGAGCTCGTCCTTGCTTCTCCAGCAGTGTCCCGTGTGTCTGGTTCGTCTAACTTGTATAGTTTTCATGATGGGGGCAAGTGTCCGTATAGTGGGTGTCTCGTGGGATGTTGTCGCCAGGACTTGTTCAATACTGCTCTCAACATTCTTGTGTAGTTTCCGTCTAGTTTCTTCTCCAGCCATTTAGTTAGCGTCCATCTAGTGCATCCATATAGCAGTATCGACACAACCGCTGCCTGGAAGAAACTGAGTTTCATTTTATCCGTTAGGTCTGATTTCCATATGATCAAGAGCCTATCGATAGCCGTCCATGACTTCGTCAGTCTTGTGTCGATGTCTTTTTCGGTTGATGAGACGCTACTTCCTAGGTAGGTTAATTTGTCTACTAGTTTCAGAGAGGCTCCGTCTAGTGTGGCAATGTTGCCCATTTGGTTGTAACACATATATTCAGTTTTGTGTGCATTGACATGGAGGCCAATGCCAGCTGCGGCTCATTCCAGACTATGCAGTAGTGTCTCTGCTTGATTAGGCATATTCGCCAGTAACGCCAAGTCATCAGCGTAGTCGGTGTCGGTGATTGTTTTTGCGGGGTATCTTTTGCTTATTTAACTGTGTGTAAACAAAATCTGTACTTATACTACATTGAATTAGCTGAATTAAAACTGTTTGAATAAATTGAATTGCTTGAAATAGAAATGTTTTTGACAAACTGTACTCATGCTAAACTGAATTGTTTGAAATAGAACTATTTGCATAAAAATGGATTTGGTATTATTAATACAAAGGTTGATATGCCATAAAACCCAAACAACTAAAAATGCTTTAACTTTTACCCATCAATCCTAACCTTATATATATATATATATATATATATATATATATTTGAATTAGCTATATATATATATTTACCCAACCCCTCTGCCTGAACAGGATGTGTTACAAGGTCAATTTTTAAGCAGCTCAACAGATTTGAATTAAGTTTTCCTTCTTCTAGATTGATTGCCATACCAAGGTTAAAGTGCCCAGTCTGTCCTACTATTTACTCATTGTTGGAGAGAGAATAGTTGGATTCATACCTTTCCCTTTATGTAAAATGCAAACAGATTCATTTGATCATTTAACTGTGTGTAAACAAAAGACTAACTGAATTTTTTGTAATACATAATAATACCTGAAATTCATTTAGTGTTTGCCTAGTTTTAATTATTGGTTTATATATCTTTACTTGGAACCATTTGACTGTGTGCAAATAAATGGTGTTAAATAGAATACTTAGTGTTAAATAACAATACCAGTAGCCATTTCCCTGAGTGAAAACTAATATTTAATAAAATACTAAAAAATTATTAAAATTCGGTTAGGAGGTAATTTCAAAAAATTAGATTAGTTTTTAAATCCAGATTATTATAATTCTTATTTACAAGTATACATCTTTTCATAAATATCTTTGGGTTGGATAAAAAAAATTTTCTTGCTTTCTTTGATCTTTCTTCTTCCAAATAGCACAAAAATTGATATTAAGTCTTGTACAATTTTTTTTCCTTCTCTATTTAATGTAAAATTCATTTCTTTTCATATATCTGCTGATCAAATAAATTCATCATCATCATGTTGTGCCACTAGCACGGATATCCCTGACCCTCTCTCACTACCCCACCCTATCATTCATCGCTTTTGGCAGGTCTTCAGGGCTACATCCCGAATCCTCACATAGCTGCTGTATGTATGTTCAAGCTGGTCGTCCTGCTTTTGCTTGGCCATATGCGGGGTCCATCAGAGTACATCTCTGATGAATTCATCCTTGCTTCTCCAGCAGTGTCCTGCATGTCTGGCTCGTCTAACTTGTATAGTTTTCGTGATGGGAGGCAAGTGGCCGTATAGCTAGTGTCTTGTGGGGTGTTGCTGCCAGGACTTATTCAATATTGCTCTCAACATTCTTGTGTAATTGCCGTTTAGCTTCTTCTTCAGCCATTTAGTTAGCGTCCAAGTAGTGCATCCATATAGCAATATCGATACGACTGCTGCCTGGAAGAAACTGCATTTCATTTTATTGGTCAGGTCTGATTTCCATATAATCAAGAGCCTATCGATAGCTGTCAAATAAATTAGTAAAAGTTTTCTTATATCATCATCATCATCATATCGCGCTGGTAGCACGGATATCCCTGACCCTCTCTCGCCACTCCTCCCTATCTTTCATCGCCCTAGGTAGGTCTTCAGGACAACATCCCGTATCCTCACATAGCTGCTGAATGTATGTTCGCGCTGGTCGTCCTGCTTTTGCACGGCCATGTGTGGGGGTCCATAAGAGTACATCACTTATGAGTTCGTCCCTGCTTCTCCAGCAGTGTCCTGCATGTCTGGCTCGTCTAACTTGAATAGTTTTCGTGATAGGGGGTAGGTGGCCGCACAGTTGGTGTCTTGTGGGGTGTTGCCGCCAGGACTTGTTTAAGATTGCACGTAGCATTCTTGTGTAATTGCTGTCTAGCTTCTTCTCCAGCCGTTTTGTTAGTGTCCATGTAGTGCAGCCATATAGCAGTATCGATGTGACCGCTGCCTGGAAGAAACTGCGTTTCATTTTATCGGTTAGGTCTGATTTCCAAATAATCAATAACCTATTGATAGCTGTCCATGCTTTCGCTAACCTCGTTTCGATGTTCTTTTCGGTTGATTCGACGCTGCTTCCTAGGTAAGTGATAAAATCCTGTATAATGTAAGAAAATTCATTTTATTTTACATTTGTGAATATAATACTGAATACATGTGAACATATATAAATATATGCATATAAACTGCATTTCTGTTTTACTAATCTATTTTTTATTATTTTCTTGATTACAGATTTTTAACCCAAATGAAAGAATTTCCTGAATTTGAATCGATTATTTTCATGGAAAGCAAGGTTTTCACAGTAATCAGATATGATGCTATATAGACATATACTTGAGAAAAGCATATTCTTGTAAAGTACAGAGTTCTTTCTTTTCACGGAAATCATATTGGTTGTGTATAGACAGAACAGAAATCATATTTTCATCAAATCTCTTACTCCCTCTTTCCTGGTGTTAAATTATGCCAAAAAATAGAAATAGATCATATTCTTGCATAATATGTGGTTCTTCTTTTCACTGGAAGACAAATTTGCAGGTTCATATACGAAAACACACAGGAGAAAAGCCATATTCTTGTAAAGTATGTGGCTCTTCTTTTCCACAGAAAGCAAATTTACAAGTTCATATGCGAAAACACACCGGAGAGAAACCATATTCTTGTAAAGTATGTGGCTCTTCTTTTCCACAGAAAGCAAATTTACAAGTTCATATGCGAAAACACACGGGAGAGAAACCATATTCTTGTGAAGTATGTGGCTCTTCTTTTCCACAGAAGGCAAATTTACAAGTTCATATGCGAAAACACAAGGGAGAAAAGCCATATTCTTGTAAAGTATGTAACTCTTCTTTTGCAGAGAAACCAAATTTGCTGATTCATATGCAAACACACAGAGGAAAGGAGCAATATTCTTGTGAAGTGTGTACTGCTTCCTTTACTATTCTTTCAGAATTGCAACATCATATGCAAACACACACAAAAGAGAAGCCATATTCCTGTGAAGTGTGTGGCTCTTCCTTTACTATTCTTTCAGAATTGCAACATCATATGCAAACACACACAAGAGAGAAGCCATATTCCTGTGAATATATGCAAATATACACGGGAGAAAACTCATTTTCTTGTAAAGTTTGCAGTTCTTCTTTTCAGTGGAAATCCGATTTGCTGGTTCATATGCGAAAACATACAGGAGAGAAGCCTTATTCTTGCAAACTGTGTGACATTTCATTTTCACAAGAATCAGATATGCTGCTTCATATGCAAGCACACCTAGAAGAGACACAATATTCTTGTAAAGTGTGCGGCTCTTCCTTTACTATTCTTTCAGAATTGCAACATCATATGCAAACACACACAAAAGAGAAGACATATTCTTGTGAAGTGTGTGGTTCTTCCTTTACTATTCTTTCAGAATTGCAATATCATATGCAAACACACACAAAAGAGAAGCCATATTCCTGTGAAGTGTATGACCCTTCCTTTACTATTCTTTCAGAATTGCAACATCATATGCAAACACACACAAAAGAGAAGCCATATTCTTGTGAAGTGTGTGGCTCTTCCTTTACTATTCTTTCAAAATTGCAACATCATATGCAAACACATCTAAGAAAGGAGACATATTTTAGTGAAAGGTCTAGCACTCCCTTTACAGATTCATCAAGTTCATGGACTCATACGCAATTATACACTGGAGAAAACTCATTGTCTTGTAAAGTTGGCAGTTCTTCTTTTCGGTGGAAATCTGATTTGCTGGTTCATATGCGAAAACATACAGGAAAGAAGCCTTATTCTTGCAAACTGTGTGACATTTCATTTTCACAAGAATCACATATGCTGCTTCATATGCAAGCACACCTACTAGAGACACAATATTCTTGTAAAGTGTGCGGCTCTTCCTTTACTATTCTTTCAGAATTGCAACATCATATGCAAACACACACAAAAGAGAAGCCATATTCCTGTGAAGTGTGTGGCTCTTCCTTTACTATTCTTTCAAAATTTCAACATCATATGCAAACACACACAAGAGAGAAGCCATATTCTTGTGACATGTGTGGCTCTTCCTTTAATATTCTTTCAGAATTGCAACATCATATGCAAACACACACAAGAGAGAAGCCATATTCTTGTGACATGTGTGGCTCTTCCTTTACTATTCTTTCAAAATTGCAACATCATATGCAAGCACACCCAGTAGAGACACAATATCCTTGTGAAGTGTGTGGCTCTTCGTTTACTATTCTTTCAAAATTGCAACATCATATGCAAACACACACAAAAGAGAAGCCATATTCTTGTGAAGTGTGTGGCTCTTCGTTTACTATTCTTTCAAAATTGCAACATCATATGCAAACACACACAAAAGAGAAGCCATATTCTTGTGAAGTGTGTGGCTCTTCCTTTACTATTCTTTCAAAATTGCAACATCATATGCAAACACACACAAAAGAGAAGACATATTCTTGTGAAGTGTGTGGCTCTTCCTTTACTATTCTTTCAAAATTGCAACATCATATGCAAACACACACAAAAGAGAAGACATATTCTTGTGAAGTGTGTGGCTCTTCCTTTACTATTCTTTCAAAATTGCAACATCATATGCAAACACACACAAAAGAGAAGACATATTCTTGTGAAGTGTGTGGCTCTTCCTTTACTATTCTTTCAGAATTGCAACATCATATGCAAACACACACAAAAGAGAAGACATATTCTTGTGAAGTGTGTGGCTCTTCCTTTACTATTCTTTCAAAATTGCAACATCATATGCAAACACACACAAAAGAGAAGACATATTCTTGTGAAGTGTGTGGCTCTTCCTTTACTATTCTTTCAAAATTGCAACATCATATGCAAACACACACAAAAGAGAAGACATATTCTTGTGAAGTGTGTGGCTCTTCTTTTACTATTCTTTCAAAATTGCAACATCATATGCAAGCACACCCAGTAGAGACACAATATCCTTGTGAAGTGTGTGGCTCTTCGTTTACTATTCTTTCAGTATTACAACATCATATGCAAACACACACAAAAGAGAAGCCATATTCCTGTGAAGTGTGTGGCTCTTCCTTTACTATTCTTTCAGAATTGCAATATCATATGCAAACACACACAAAAGAGAAGCCATATTCTTGTGATATGTGTGGCTCTTCTTTTACTATTCTTTCAGAATTGCAACATCATATGCAAACACACACAAAAGAGAAGACATATTCTTGTGAAGTGTGTGGCTCTTCCTTTACTATTCTTTCAAAATTGCAACATCATATGCAAACACACACAAAAAAGAAGACATATTCTTGTGAAGTGTGTGGCTCTTCCTTTACTATTCTTTCAAAATTGCAACATCATATGCAAACACACACAAAAGAGAAGACATATTCTTGTGAAGTGTGTGGCTCTTCCTTTACTATTCTTTCAAAATTGCAACATCATATGCAAACACACACAAAAGAGAAGCCATATTCCTGTGAAGTGTGTGGCTCTTCCTTTACTATTCTTTCAGAATTGCAACATCATATGCAAACACACACAAAAGAGAAGCCATATTCCTGTGAATATATGCAAATATACACGGGAGAAAACTCATTTTCTTGTAAAGTTTGCAGTTCTTCTTTTCAGTGGAAATCCGATTTGCTGGTTCATATGCGAAAACATACAGGAGAGAAGCCTTATTCTTGCAAACTGTGTGACATTTCATTTTCACAAGAATCAGATATGCTGCTTCATATGCAAGCACACCTAGAAGAGACACAATATTCTAGTAAAGTGTGCGGCTCTTCCTTTACTATTCTTTCAGAATTGCAACATCATATGCAAACACACACAAAAGAGAAGACATATTCTTGTGACATGTGTGGCTCTTCTTTTACTATTCTTTCAGAATTGCAACATCATATGCAAACACACACAAAAGAGAAGACATATTCTTGTGACATGTGTGGCTCTTCTTTTACTATTCTTTCAGAATTGCAACATCATATGCAAACACACACAAAAGAGAAGACATATTCTTGTGAAGTGTGTGGCTCTTCCTTTACTATTCTTTCAAAATTGCAACATCATATGCAAACACACACAAAAGAGAAGCCATATTCCTGTGAAGTGTGTGGCTCTTCTTTTACTATTCTTTCAGTATTACAACATCATATACAAACACACACAAAAGAGAAACCATATTCTTGTGAAGTGTGTGGGTCTTCCTTTTCTTCTCCTTCAAAGTTGCAGAGTCATGTGCAAACACACAAAGAAGAGAAGACATATTCTTGTGAAGTGTATAGAACTTCCTTTACTACTTCTTCAAATTTGCTGGCTCATATATGTAGACACACAGAGAAACCATATTCTTGCAAAGTGTGTGGTATTCGCTTTTCACAAAAATCAGTTTTTCTGATGCATATGCGAATTCATAGAGGAAAAACAACTCATTCTTGTAAAGTGTGTGGTTCTTCTTCTCGATCTAAATTAAGTTTAAAAATTCATATGCAAAAACACACTGGAGAGAAGCCATATTCTTGCAAAGTTTGTGGCTCTTCTTTTTCTCAGAAAATAAATTTGCAGGTTCATATCCGAAAACACACTGGAGAGAAGCCATATTCTTGCAT
Source organism: Sepioteuthis lessoniana (assembly GCA_963585895.1). NCBI lineage: Eukaryota > Metazoa > Mollusca > Cephalopoda > Myopsida > Loliginidae > Sepioteuthis > Sepioteuthis lessoniana. Next base: position 34,889,921 of record OY757947.1, on the reverse strand, counting down.
AATATGTGGCTCTCCTTTTTCTCAAAAAGCAAATTTGCAGGTTCATATCCGAAAACACACAGGAGAGAAGCCTTATTCTTGCCAAATATGTGGCTCTTCTTTTTCTCAGAAATCAAATTTGCAGGTTCATATCCGAAAACACACAGGAGAGAAGCCATATTCTTGCATAATATGTGGCTCTCCTTTTTCTCAAAAAGCAAATTTGCAGGTTCATATCCAAAAACACAGGAGAGAAGCCATATTCTTGAAAAGTATGTGATTCTTCTTTTTCTCAAAAAGCAACTTTGCAGGTTCATATCCGAAAACACACAGGAGAGAAGCCATATTCTTGCATAATATGTGGCTCTTCTTTTTCTCAGAAATCAAATTTGCAGGTTCATATCCGAAAACACACAGGAGAGAAGCCATATTCTTGCAAAGTGTGTGGTATTTGCTTTTCACCAAAATCAATTTTTCTGAAGCATATGCGAACTCACAGAGGAAAAACAACTCATTCTTGTGATGTGTGTGGTTCTTCTTCTCAATCAAAATTAAGTTTAAAAATTCATACGCAAAAACACACTGGAGAGAAACCACATTCTTTCAAAGTGTGTGGTTCTTTTTCTCAAAAAGCAAATTTTCAAGTTCATATGTGAAAACACTCAGGAGAAAAGCCATATTCTTATGCTACTCTAAAAAACAGTTTTTTGAGAAGAGCCACATACAAACACAATAAACTTTGACATTATACCTTATTTTAACATTTGAAATAAATGCATATTGTTCTTAGTGTGGCAATATGTAACCCCAGGGAATACATTTTCTACTGCACAATCGTTTGACCCCTTTGCTGTGTTGGTTTTCTCGGCACTTTAGGTTGAGATGCATGTGTGGGGTGATTCCACAGAGAAAAAACAAGGCTAAGACTCAAAAGGTTGAATAAATACTTTTAGAGAGGAAAGAAGTGTGACTCTTCGCCACATATTCCCTTAACTAAAAATAAAACTTCACAGTCTATCTACATATCTGTCTTCTATCTCTAGTTACCCTCCACCATCTTTTCTGTCTCTATTTTTCTCAATACATCTCTCTCTCTCTCTCTCTCTCTCTCTCTTGTAGCCGACTAAGTTCTTGTGTCTTTTGATTGGCGGGTCCTTTCTAATTGCTGTTCTGTTTGAGTCCTTTTTCTGACTGGCCCCTCTGCATCTCTCCTGCATTAGTCTCCTATCCCCCCTACTTCTGATGCCAGATTTCCTTGTTTTTTTTTTTCATTGTTCTTTGGTTGACCTCTACAGACTCTAACTGACCCTGTTCTTCTGATTGTCCCTTGGCTGACCTGTATATATGGAGAGGCAAACATCAATAATGCCACACTCATCTCCTCCAACCACTTTTGTCATTTATTTCATAAATTACAAAAAAAAAAGTTTTTTTTAACTGTGACACTATGATTCTCAGGTCAGGGCGCCACCAATAGGAGAAAACATGTGCCTTTACAATTGGAACCAAAACAACAAAATTTTTTAAAATCAGGAGTGGGGTTCAGAAAGAAAAAAATTAACTAGAGCAGTTTAATCACTTATCCCTCACAAACACCAATTAAAACAAAAAACCAATGACCTTTGGTTTTCCATCTTCCTTTTCTTTCTTATTCTCCAAGAAAGGATATTTCCATTATTTCTAGACAAAGTTCAGGTCATTTCGCTGCTGCCCCCTCCCCCATTCACACACATATGACTCAATTTCAGGAGACTTTTAATCTGCCCCATTCATCAATGCTGGATGGGGCGGGGGACTCCTAAATCATGTCCAACTTCCTTGTGACTTGGGAGCCACAGAAAATCTCAGCTGTTGTTTTATTGGAAGTATCAACATATCTGACCTTCCAACATTTCACCCCCTCTCCACAAAAATACTTAATTCTGAGGGATGTTAAAATCATATCCACCCCCAAGAAAACAAAATCACAATCCAAGGTGTCATCACCCTCTTTATTGCCACGACTGACTGAGGGGTTTAAACCCAATTGACCACCTTACACCTCACCTTACACCCACAAAGAAAAGCAAGGAAGAAGTTTTGAATCCGAAAAAATATAATGGAAAGAAAAAAAAAAATGGTGGAATCTTTAACAATTTCCAACAACAGAAAATGGACAGCACAAAAACATCCAGAAATCAAACATCACCAATCAATGTTCAGTATTTTTTTTTCTCTTTTTCTGGGGAGCCCCTTATACACACCCCTGCACCCATATCTCTGTTCAGCTCTACATTGACCAGTTGATTTGAAAATAATACCATTCTCTATCTGCTCTTCACACACACTTTTTTCTTTTCTTTTTCCTTCCCTTTTTAAATGAACCTCACTTTCCTCACCCTTTGTAACTATTTCTCTTTCTTTTTATACTCCTTTCTTTCTTTTTTTTTTTTGTCTTTTCTTTTTCCTTCCCTTTTTAAATGAACCTCACTTTCCTCACCCTTTGTAACTATTTCTCTTTCTTTTTATACTTCTTTCTTTTTTTTTTTGTCTTTTCTTTTTCCTTCCCTTTTTAAATGAACCTCTCTTTCCTCACCCTTTGTAACTATTTCTCTTTCTTTTTATACTCCTTTCTTTTTTTTTTTTTGTCTTTTCTTTTTCCTTCCCTTTTTAAATGAACCTCACTTTCCTCACCCTTTGTAACTATTTCTCTTTCTTTTTATACTCCTTTCTTTTTTTTTGTCTTTTCTTTTTCCTTCCCTTTTTAAATGAACCTCACTTTCCTCACCCTTTGTAACTATTTCTCTTTCTTTTTATACTTCTTTTTTTTTTTTTTTCTTTTCTTTTTCCTTCCCTTTTTAAATGAACCTCACTTTCCTCACCCTTTGTAACTATTTCTCTTTCTTTTTATACTCCTTTCTTTCTTTTTTTTTTGTCTTTTCTTTTTCCTTCCCTTTTTAAATGAAGCTCACTTTCCTCACCCTTTGTAACTATTTCTCTTTCTTTTTATACTCCTTTCTTTTTTTTTTTTGTCTTTTCTTTTTCCTTCCCTTTTTAAATGAACCTCACTTTCCTCACCCTTTGTAACTATTTCTCTTTCTTTTTATACTCCTTTCTTTCTTTTTTTTTGTCTTTTCTTTTTCCTTCCCTTTTTAAATGAACCTCACTTTCCTCACCCTTTGTAACTATTTCTCTTTCTTTTTATACTCCTTTCTTTCTTTTTTTTTTGTCTTTTCTTTTTCCTTCCCTTTTTAAATGAACCTCACTTTCCTCACCCTTTGTAACTATTTCTCTTTCTTTTTATACTCCTTTCTTTTTTTTTTTTGTCTTTTCTTTTTCCTTCCCTTTTTAAATGAACCTCACTTTCCTCACCCTTTGTAACTATTTCTCTTTCTTTTTATACTCCTTTCTTTCTTTTTTTTTTGTCTTTTCTTTTTCCTTCCCTTTTTAAATGAACCTCACTTTCCTCACCCTTTGTAACTATTTCTCTTTCTTTTTATACTCCTTTCTTTCTTTTTTTTTTCTTTTCTTTTTCCTTCCTTTTTTAAATGAACCTCACTTTCCTCACCCTTTGTAACTATTTCTCTTTCTTTTTATACTCCTTTCTTTCTTTTTTTTTTCTTTTCTTTTTCCTTCCTTTTTTAAATGAACCTCACTTTCCTCACCCTTTGTAACTATTTCTCTTTCTTTTTATACTCCTTTCTTTTTTTTTTTTTTTCTTTTCTTTTTTTTTTTCATTTTCTACCTTTCTCCTTCCCATCACCTCTCTAAACATCTATTTGCTTTGTGCCATTATACTTTTATTATCGTTATCTTTATCATCAATATCAACCTTATCCACATTAACTTTATCATCTTCCCAGTCTAAAATCAATCTGTTTCTCCCTGCTGTCCCCAATCAACACAGGGGGTGTCCTCGTGGTGTAATGATTAAAGCGATGGACTGCGGAATCGTAGTACATGAGTTCGTACTCCAGTTGCGCTATTACATTCACTTTCGGTCAAATACCCTTGGAAACGGTATGAACCCCCGGATCCTCCCAGCTATGGGTTAAATAGTACCACTGCTGTTCTTCTAGGAGAATGGCTTTGGCATTAAATAGCCTTCAAAGGTTGATATGCCATTAAACAAAGAAACCAAACCAATCAACACAAAGGTTTTCAAAGTGAGAGACAGATGCCACAGAAAAGAATCATAATAGAAGTCTATTCTAATGGATTTAAAAAAAAAACCTCAATTCTCTAGCATGAAAAATATCATAAATCTTCTCAGAAGGGACAATGAAAAAAACTTTTTGTTTTTTCTAAATTAGACACTAAACTGACTACAAAAAGCTCTTGACTACTAAAGGGAAAAAGATAGATGGGGAAGAAACAAAGGGGTGAAAAAATTCCTCCATTTCATCATGGTACCCACAAAAAATCACAAAACGTTCAACTTAACAATTTGACCACACACACACACACACACATCCACAAAAATGAAATAGATTACTTATCTACTTGTTTGCTCTTTATATTTTAAATTTTTCACAAATTAATTTTTTGTAGCAGAGAATGGGGCTGGAGGAGGATAAAGGCAGACTCCTTACCTTTTGTAGATTTCTTTTTCTTTTTTCTTTTTTTTTTTTCTTTTTTTCATACTCTCTTTCTTTCTTTTTCTTTAATTTTCTTTTATTTCTTTTTACAAAAAAGTTGTCTCTATTTGTTTGGTTTTTTTTTTTTTTGTTTTACACATGTGCACCTACACACATGTCTTTTTCTTTTTTTTTTTGTTCACTACGCTCTGTTCTTTCTTCTTTTCTTTCAACTATATATGCGATGCTTCATTCTTTCCTTCTTTTCTTTTCTTTGTTTTTTTTTTTTTTTTAGATAGAGAAAAAAATCTTCTCTAGTGTTATTATAGGGCGATTTTTTTTCCACGCACACACACACACACACACACACACACACACACACACACACACACGTGCCTGTATGTACTTTTATTTTTCTAATTGAGGATTTTCCAGGGTCTATCCTTGGTCATGAGCACCAGGAATACATTTCCTACCAGATGATCATCTGACCCCTTTGTTGTGTTGCCTTTGTCATCAAGTTGGATTGAAATACATATCCAGGGCAATTCCACAAAGAAAGAAACAAGGCAATAACACAAAAGGTTGAACAGATGTTTTTATGTGACCTTTCGCAACATATTCCCTTAATTTAAAAATAACTGCCCAGCCTATCTACTTATTTGTCTGTTAATGGTTTACCCCCCCCATCTTTACTGTTTGCACACAGTTTAAATGTCAAACAGTTCTAATATATAGGACCCTATCAGAATCAACCATTGCTGGCCAGAGTGAACCAGAAGTATTGGCAATGAAGGAGTACTCTACATCCCCCAAGAGCTTCACTATCATATTGTTGCATGTCATATGCAGGTCACTCATTGGGGCAGGTGGGTCTTACATTTCTGCAGAGATGCAATCTATGTATCCTAGAGACCCAGCTAACTGGGCTGTGAATATGTCTTGAGTTTGTGCAAACAGCACCAATATGTATGGCGTTGCCTATGAATAGGAAAAATACATTTTTTTTGTTGCTGTTTTGTTTTTTCATAAAGTGATATTATTTAGAATGCTTTCATCCAAAATTGATTTTAACAATAAAGATAAAAAAAAAAATCATGTGAAGTGAAATTTACTCTTGGTTCATTAATATCATAACAGTAAATAAATATTAAATCATGTATACCAGACATTAGTATGATGGTTAGAGTATTCGCCAATGGCCTGGTAGGCCTGGGTTCAATCCTAGGTCGAGTCATACCAAAGACTCAAAAAAATGGTACTTAATGCTGCCTTGCTTAACACTTAGCATTATAAGGTACACATCAAGGATAAAGTGGAGCAATCCAGGGAATGGAGTAGTAGCTATTGAAAATGGAGCCTTTGGGTCACTCTTGACTAAGGTTGCCAACTTTACTTAAATCATGTATTATGGTTTTGATATTAGATATACATTTGCTGGAGTTGACAGAGTACAAAATTTGGAAAAAATGTTTTTTAAAAAAAAAAAAGATTTATTCTTATTTTCAAAAACTTTAAACCAGATCACAATTGTTAAAAATATAAAACTTGCCAAATTAATTGTTCAAGCATATAATTACTGCAGTCTGAAAGCAGCAGAGTGAAAACTACCATCTTTTAAAAAATCTGAGTTTCATCTGTTGCTATTGTGGAAAAATCGGTGTATTGTTGTTAGTATCGTCTCTTGCAGCATCAGATGAAAAAGAAATCTTCTAAAACCTAACCTTTTTCACACTGAATTCAACACTCCTTTGAAAAACTTATCCATAAAACTCACATGATGTTTTGCAAGCTCAATTTATGTAACACCATGTCACCATCTTAAATATGAATTGGTGTAACGTTTCTCAAAGTACAAAGCGACTCCATTGTTTCAAGTAGGAAAGTTTTATTTTCTGACTGCAACGTTTTACAGCAGTCATCAGCAAAATGAGAAAGAAAGATATTGTAAAAGATATTAGTGGTTATGTAGAAATGGCCTTGTTGTAATAGGTGCTCGTGGTGTAATGGTTATTGTCGTAGGAAATGGACACGGTGACTCGAGTTCAAATCCTGGCCAAGACTAATTGCATTTCACATAGCACGAATACCCTTGGGAAAGGTATGAATCCAATTATTTTCCCTCCAGCTATGGGTAAATAGTAGGGCAGACTAGGTTCTTCAAGGAGAAGGAAAACTCTGAATTCAAACCTGTTAAACTTTGCTTAAAAAAAATGACCTTGTGTCACATCCTGCCCGAGCAGAGGAGTTGGTAAATATGATATAGAAATGCTAAAAGTCACTTTCATGAGAGATGAAGAATCAAAACACTGATTTCACTTTTCTCCCCGACCAAGCCCTTTGCCCCCAAAGAGCTGTTGTCTGCGAGCCCAAATCTCTGAACAATCTCAACTGCCTGAATTTGTTCCAAAATCTTTTTATATTTTCTTCTAATATTTTTCTTAATTACTGCTTACTAATTACTAAAAGCTTTCCATAAACCTGACTGCTAAATCAACTGTCATTGCATTCAATGTGTTTATTTTCAACATCCTGCCAAACCCTATATCCTGCCCTTTTGGTGTGACACATGCACCATTTCACCTTTCACATGTGGCTTATACTTTAACGCAAAGATTTAAGCTAACTCACAATTTATTTACATTTTTCTTTTTTAAGTAGAGGAATTATATTGTGAATTGAATTACCATGACCAGAAAATCCGGTAGTTAATTTGGCATCACTTGTGTGCGATATGGACCGTAGCTCAGTTGTAGAGTTTCGCCTCTGCAATCTGTGGTCACTGGTTCGATCTCCAGTAGTGGAGATCACGGTATACACTACTGATGAGACCTAATAAGGTCGAAACAGCTGTCCAGTGTTTCCGTATATCGTGTGTAGGTTTTTCTGGTCACAGTAATTCAATTCACATCACAATTTATTACTTCAAATAAAATAATTAACTAATATAATTACTATCTTTAATTACATTAACAAACTATTAGTAATAAGTTCGATTTCCATTGGTGCCTCTTAGTAATACTAATTACATCACTAACTTTTAACGGACTATACTAACAATAGGTCTGTGGTGTAATGGTTATCGTTGTAGAAAATGGACGAGTTCAAATCCAGGACGAGACTGATTTCATTTTACATAGCATGAATACCCTTGAGAAAGGTATGAATCCAATTATTCTCCCTCCAGCTATGGGTAAATAGTTGGGCAGTCTGGGTTCTTCAGCCTTGGTGAGGCAACTAGTCTAGGAGAAGGAAAACTCTGAATTCAAATTCCGCTTAAAAATTGACCTTGTGTCATATCCTGCCCGAGCGAAGGGGTTGGTAAATATGGATAGTGTATTTAATAACAATGGTGACATCTGTTGAAAAGTGAAATTTCTTTAAAAAAATATGTGTGGTTGTGTATTGGCATAATGGGTTGTGTTTACTAATGGCCCTGGAGACCGGAGTTCAATTGCAGATCAAGTTACCAAGACTCAAAAAATAGTACTTGATACCTCCTTGCTTAATCCTGCATTATAAGGTATAGATCATGGACTGGAGTAGCACCCTCCCCTACACCTCAGTGTAGTAGCTATTGTAAAGGGAGCCTTCAGGTCGCCGTCTATTACGGTCGGCTAACTTGTTATATAGTTTGAGTAATTCAGTCAAGAAATGGACGATTGGGAGGGGTAGCGAGAGAGGGTGCTGATGGTGTGACGTGATGGTGTGACGTGATGATGATGATGATTTGTATAAAAAAAATTTTTAAATTTTCTGGAGAAATAAAAATTAAAACAAGGGAAGTAACAATAAAACTTTTAGTAGTAGTTATGTCCCTTGTATTTCAAAAGAAATGTAACTGTAAAAAGAGTTATATCGTATAACCATGGTGGAACGATAAAATTGTCGTCCTAAAGAAAACAACTCTACAGCTTTATTTTAAAACTTTTATTGAAAAAATCAATTCAGGTAACTTGATTATGTAGTAGAGCTGACATCTATTCAACGTAGCCGCCTTCAGCCTCAATCACCACCTCGATATGGATCTGGAACTGTGAGAGAAGGTTACAAAGTCGTAGCACTCCTTCTGAAGCCAAGCCTGGGTCTCTTTGGACTTGTGGGCTGGCGCCGAGTTCTGCTGCCACACCCAGGGTCTGTTACCAGCCACCTGATTGCACCAGGGGATCACCACACTCTTCAGCACATCCAGGTACACTTTGGTGTTGACTTTGAAGATGTGAGGCGGCATGATGTGGCCCTCACTTGAAACCACACCAAAGACCATAACCGTAGCCGGAAACTTTGTATTCATCACCCTGGGCATGTCGCTGTTATTCGTGGCAATCCAGCATTGTCATAACTTGGATCGGTAGAGAGCATGAGTTGTACAGCTGCCCATCTCCGATCTCGCTCGTTGAACATTGTGTCACTTTCAGACATGATAGAAGGCTCCTATCACTCTTGGGAGTTGTACACAACTGGCCAACTAGTAGATGGTCTGCAACAAAAAAAGAAAACCGGTTTTCATTAAACGGAAATGGAATCATGTCGTTCTTTCTAGGGCGACAATTTTATCGTTCCCCCCTGTAGTTAAGCTAAAGATAGGACAGTAAAGACCAGGCACCTTGCCAACATTTGTGGATCTTTCAATTCCATCTAAAATTTGCCGCAGGTCTAAAAAACCACAATATAGTAAATATAGTAAATTTATTTAAAAAAAAAACAATGGTCAATAATTCTGATTTCTCTAATTCTATTCATAAGTAAAGTTGGTGACTATAGTTGAGGGTGGCTAGAAGGCTCCCTTTTCAATAGCTACTACACTGAGGTGTAGGGGAGGGCGCTACTCCATTCCCTGGATTGCTCCACTTAACCTTTGATCCTTACTTTATAATACCGAGTGCTAAGCAAGGCAGCATCAAGTACCATGTTTTGAGTCTTTGGTATGACTCAACCTAGGATTGAACCCCAGTCTCCCAGACCATTGGTGAACACTCTACTCAAGGACAATGATAAGAAGATAATTACTTACCAAGTAACAGAAACCTACCAAAAAGTGAGCAGATAGAAAATGTTCCCTTAGCCAAATAGGAATGGCTAAAGGACCATTTTCTATCCGCTCACTTTGAACCCCAGTCTCCCAGACCATTGGTGAACACTCTACTCAAAGACGAATAATAATAATAATAATAATGTTACTTGTTATGCTTTAGCTGCATTGAGAGGTTTGTCCAAGATTAACATTATCATCATACCTTCTGGAGATGTTATTATAAACTCTTCACGATATAATAATAAAATGAGAGAATAATTAGATGACAAAAATATATGAACAAATTACACATCAAACTAAAAATTTGAATGTTTTCAATATGTCATTTGAAAAATAAAAATAAAAAATTCTGGTCTTCATTAATTGTTTACCACCAAACAATTCCTAAAGTTTATAGTAAAAGTAAAGTTGTCTCCCTTTAGTCGAGGGCGATCAGAAAGCTCCCTTTTCAGTAACTACTATACCGAGGTGTTGGGGAGGGTGCTACTCCTTTCCCTGGATCGCTCCACTTTACCCTTGATCCGTACCTTATATTGCTGAGTGTTATATAAGGAGGTATCAAGTACCATTTTTTGCTTTCTTTCTTTTCATGCTGCTTTCTTTCTTTCTCTCTCTTTTTCTTTCTTTCTTTTTTTCTTTCAATACCGATAAGTTGTTGCAAAGTTGGCAACTGTTGTCAAGGGCGACCAGAAGGCCCCCTTTTCAATAGCTACTACAACTAAGTGTAGGGAAGGGTGCTACTCCTTCCCTTGAATTGCTCTCCTTCACCCTTGATACGCACTTATAATGTTGAGTGTTAAGCAAGGAGGTGTCAAGTATCATTTCTTAAAGTCTTTGGTATGGCTCGACCTGGGATTGAACTCCGGTCTCCCGGACCATTGGCAAACACTCTACCCACTAGGCCAATGAGCCGGTTACCTCTATTCTTCTAAAATCCATTTTGATTTCTTTTCCCTCTGGATAATAAACCCTTTCTGAATGGCTTCTGAACCCATAAGGTCACATTACTCCCTTGTTTTTCTTGTTATACATTTTAAACACTAATTACATTGCATACATTTTGGATCACATACATTTGAAACAGAATGCAACTAACAGTAATAGAATATTAAGAATTTTTTTCATTTCATTTTGAAATTTGAATATAATTCGCACAATACATTACAATTTCCCGATGATGGTTTAATAAAAAAAAAAAATTTAACATAGGCATAACATTAAATTATAAATAAACACATCCTCTGAATACTCTATTTTTTCCTATTTAAATATATATTATCTGAGTTAATGTAGAGACCAATGTCACTTGCTGCTTGCTCCAGACTAGCTGCAGAGATTTGGCTTGAGCTGGTGTATTTGCAAGAACCATCATCATCATCATCATCATCAAGGTGTACCAACAGCACAGATCTTCTGCCCAACCAGCTGCTTTGTCTAGTTCCCGTATAGCTTTTTCTTGAGAGGTTTTGTAAAAGTTCAAGTGGTATAGCCATATAGTAGTACTAACACGACTCTTGGAAGAATTCTTGTTTTATTTCATCAGAGATCACTTATTCACATGGTCAATAACCTGTCAATAGAAGTTATGTTTCACCTATACATATGTTAACATTGCTTTTAGTAGATGAAATATTGCTACCAAGGTATATGAACTGGTCTGCTAATTTCAATTTCTGTAAAAAGAGAAGCCACACTACCGGGCCAAAAATGTTAACATTGCTTTAAGTTGATGAGATATTACTACCAAGGTATATGAACTGGTGTACTAATTTCAATTTCTGTTGAAAGAGAAGCCACATTACTGGGCCAGAAATAATAAGGAAGACAAAGTGATATAAGATATTCCCCAAGCATGGTTTATTCCCATGGATTCAATAATTTTAATATAAGATTTGGTTTTAAATTCCCTAAAGGTTACTGAGTACAAAAAAAATACCTACAGAAGAACAGAGGGTAGAACAGTCAAAACAGCATATATATATATATATATATATATATATATATATATATATATATATATATATATATATATTTACTAACTCCTTCACATAAGCAGGATGTGAGTCAAGGTCAATTTTAAGCAGAGTTTTACAAGTTTTGAATTCAGAGTTTTTTCTTCTAGACTGGTTGCTAAATCAAAGCTAAAGAAATCAGTCTGCCCTACTATTTACCCATAACTGGCGGAAGAATAACTGGTTTCATATCTTTCCCAAGGTTATTAGTACTAAGTGAAATACTATCAGCTTCATCCAGGATTTAAACTCGTGTTATCCTGTCTATTTCTTGTGATGGTACCCTCAGGCATCTCTGAACCAGTGTGAGTATGTATTTATCGAACCCATCCGCCACTGGCAAAATGTGACACAAGGTAATTTTTTCAAAAATGGTATAAGATGGAATTCAGCTTTCCTTCTCCTAGACAAGTTACCCAACCATGACTAAATAATCCTGTCTACTCTACAATTTATCCATAGTTGTGAAAACAACAGATATATTTTGCCTTTCTCAAGAGCATTAACAGAAACTGAAATGCAATCATCCTTGTCCAGGATTTGAACCCTTGTCGCCAATTCAATTCTTTCTCTACAACAATAGCCATTACACTACAGCTACCTCCATCATTAATATAAAAACTAAAATGGAGACTATAGTGCAACACCTATAAAAACTTATCAAGATGTAAAAATTTTAATAAGGGAGGGAGTAATTCCATAAAAATATTTCCGTTGCCCAGTGGGCTGGGGCTGTAGAATACACCGACTGCCCCTCTGCAGATGGGTAAGACCCCAACCAATGAGAGTCCTAGATATGACACTAAACAATCTTATGGTGAGGTTCCAGTGATGCTGGAGCTTTGAGGAATGTGGAGAACCCTTCATTGCTATCGCTCCCGGGACCACTCTGGTTTAGTGTGGTAGCACCTTATAGGGCCCTATCTATGGGTTAAATAGAACTAACTGCATACTTATGCTAAACTGAATTGTTTGAATTAGAACTTTTTGACTAAACTGAATAGCTTGAAATAGAAATGTTTTTGACAAACTGTATACTCATGCTAAACTGAATTGTTTGAAATAGAACTGATTATTTGCATAAAAATGGTTTTGGCATTAAATAACCTACAATGGTTGATATGCCATAAAACCCAAACAACCAACAACCAACCAACTAAAAATATTTCCACTAATTTTTTTATAAATATCACCTTTTCATAATTCATGTTTTTTGATTGATTGATTGATGAATTTAAATGGCATGTCAACCCATCTGGGGTTATTTTATATCTAGAGGTGTGGGAATCACATTCATTGTTCAAAAGTTTCTGTGTACTTATTTCTTAAGGGATTTTTGGGGTTTTTTTTGCACCAATAATTTCTAAACAGATGCTTAAAAGCCCATAGAAGGGACCCTAACCGGTATTTATTCACAAAACCCTTTTGCCACAGCAGAAAGAGACATAAGATCATTTTTAAGCAAAGTATAGGTTAATTTGTTTCTTTGTTTAATGGCATATCAACCTTTGTAGGTTATCTAAAGCCAAAGCCATTCTCCTAGAAAAACAGTAGTGGTACTATTTAATCTATTGCCAGGAGGATAAGGGGGTTCATACCGTTCCCAAGGGTATTTGCCCGAAAGTACGAACTCGCTTACTACAATTCCGCAGTCCATCGCTTTAACCACTACACCATGAGGATACCAAGCCCCGCAAAGCATAGTGGGTTTGAATTCAGAATTTTCCTTCTCCTAGTCTGGTTGCTTTATAGTTTGTTCAACTTCTTTTTTTTTTTTTTTTCTTCCTCTTTTCTTTTTGTTTCGGCAGTAAAGGCAGGTGTATATTAGGGTAGGTCGATTTTTGTAACTGTAATGTCTCCTATGTGGTGAAAGTCGCAAATGAACATAAAAATTACCACACAAATTTTTTTTTTTTAAGTTTGTCTTCATTTGAGTAAATGAATTTAAAAACTAAAATAATTGTAAAATTGTAATTTTTTTTTTTTTTTTTTTTAGCGTTACTTGCTTATCAAGCAACTGTGAAAATTAAGAAAACCAATGTAGAAAAAATGTCTAATAATAGTTTTTAATTGCAATATCTATAATGTTCTCAATAAATCGAATAAACGTTGATAAAAAAAAGATTAAACACCATAAAATATTCAATTTAAAATACAAATATTTTACTTACGAACGCGGCCTTATTTTTATCTGGTTATTTTTAACGTGCACACGTAGAAGTTATCCCCCTTTAACTCTAAGCACATGTCCTTGTTTACTAATACAAAAACAATTAAATCTATTGTAATTTATTTTAAAATAAACTTAATTATAAAAATAATCAATGATCACTCTTATTTTCCAAGTTATTGTCTTTCATTCATGTTTACATACCCATTTAGCAACTTGCATTAATTCTTTTTGTTAGTACATTACTTTTAATTTCATTTGAAATTTTCATTCAATATGTGTCATCATCATCATCATCATGTTATACCGCCAGCACGGATATCCCTGACCCTTTCTCGCCACTCCTCCCTATCGTTCGTCGCTTCTGGTCGGTCCTCAGGGCTACACCCCGTATCCTCACAGAGTTGGTCGTCCTACTTTTGCTCGGTCATATGAGGAGGTCCATAGAAGAACATCACTTATGAGCTTGTCCCTGCTTCTTCAGCAGTGTCCTACATGTTTGGTTCGTCTAACTTTGATAGTTTTCGTGATGGGAGGTAGGTGCCGGTACAGTTGGTGCTTTGTGGGGTGTTGCTTCCAGGACTTGCTCAATATTGCTCGCAGCATTCTTGTGTAGTTGCGGTCAAGCTTTTTCTCCATACGTTTAGTTAGCGTCCATGTAGTGCATCCATATAGCAGTATCGACACAACCGCTGCTTGGAAGAAACTGAGTTTCATTTTATCGGTCAGGTCTGACTTCTATATGACCGATAGCCGATAGCTGTCCATGCCTTTGTAAACCGCGTGTCGATGTCTTTTTCGGTTGATGAGACACTGCTTCCTAGGTAGGTGAACTTGTCAATTAGTTTCAGAGAGCTACCGCCTAGTGTGGAAATGTCGCCTGTTTGATTAAAGCACAATAGGTTTTCTTTTCATATATATTATTAAAAATGGTTAAAAAACGCTCTGGAATTTTGACTCGTAGTAATAATACTATAAAATTTTCGGGACCACCTTCTCCATTTGATACAACCCCTAATTTATCGACAAACTATCCAATAGTTATTTCCTTGTAAATAAGAAAGTTGGCGACCGTCGTTGAGGACTACTCGAAAGCTCCCTTTACAATAGCTACAACACCGAGGTGTAGGGAAAGGCGCAACTCCTTTCTCTGGATTGCTTCACTTTACCCTTGAAACGTACTCTTTATAGAATACATATTTTTAATCAACCCCAAAATCATAGATAAGAACATTCTAGAAATTTCGAATCAAAATCGCATTAACATTGAAGTTACACTTTTATATTTTTCAACCAATCGGCTAAAAATGCAAAATAAGAACACTCAAGAAAATTTGGCTCCGAAACTAATTAACAGAAAAATATTTAGGCTCCAAAATAAATAAGTAAGTATACGAATCTGATTGGTCAAAAAATGTCTGCACGCTTGAATTTTAGGAACCGCAATAAAACTTAACAAAATCCTATTTTTGATCCACTTTAGTTCACCAAAAAAGTATGAATAACGAATGATTTAATTAACTAAGGTATTCCACGACCAGACAGAGAGAGGAAAGTACGACAGACAACAGCAAGCATCACACACAGGACACAGAGCGGAGAACCATGCGACGTTCTTTTGTCAGTTACCAGAACGAGACACGTCTCCAAAGATCATAAACCACTTGCAAAAATGCAAGTGTGGACTTAAGAAAACAAAAGGCCCATACTTACAGTCACACACTTATATACACCCACGCACATAGACATGTATGTAAGTAATGTCAATTTTTTTATCCTTTTTACTTCGGCCAACTATGGACACATTGATTCAATAAACGTTCCCAACATGTACACGCGCACACACGGGCGAACAAATCACTTTTATTAAACTGGCCATAGCTGTGTTTTCTACATACACACACATGTACATCAAATGAACAATGTATTTTAATCTTTTTATCATATTTGTTATTATGATTATTAAATTGCTTGTTTCTTAATATTTGTCGTTGTCACATTCCATTTGTTTACGTCCTTGTAAAATTTGTGTTGAATTTATAGAAACGAAACGTGAAAGTAACTTGTGTAAACTACGGAAGGTACTTAGTCCTCCACACCTAATAATGCTTGTTAAGCAAGGAGGTATCAAGTACCACTTTTTGAGTCTTTGGTATGACTCGACTTGACATTGAACCTCGGTCTCCCGGGCCAATGGCGAAAACTCTACCAATGTTATATAACGTATGACATGGATTTTCGGTTCGTTTATAGAATAAGAACATTCTAGAAATTTCGGATCAAAATCGCATTAACATTGAAGTTACATTTTTTTATATTTTTCAACCAATCTGCTAAAAACTCAAAATAAGAACATTCTAAAAAATCCGGTTCAGAAACTAATTAACGGAAAAATATTTAGACTCCAAAATAAATAAGTAAATATATGAATCTGATTGGTAAAGAAATGTCTGCGCGCTTGAATTTTAGGACCCGCAATAAAACCTAACAATATCCTATTTTTTGATCCACTTAAGTGACCCCAAAAAGTATAAATAACGAAGAATTTAATCAACCAGGTCATTCATTCTTTCGATTACCAAAAGGCCATTCATTCCACTATCAAAAGCCATTCCACTGCCAAAAGTTAATTCCTTCAACTACCAAAAAGACTTTACACTACGAGAGGTCATCAACTGACAGCAGAGAGCCACGCCATAAGACTCAAAAGGAAAAGGAATGCAACCTTCTTTTACCAATGCGATACGTTGTCGCTAAGATCAGAAGAACATGCTTGCCATAGAACAAATGTGGTATTTTGGTGGTTGCAGCGCACATGGCGATGGATGAATGGTTATATTTTGTACTGTTGAATGGGTCGGCAAATGTGGCTAGCTAGGTTCCCTTAGAATTCATAGTTAAAGCACGACCGCTTCCTTCCCTCTCCCCCAAAACCTTAAGGCCTTGTGCCTTCATTGTATTTTTTTATCATACTTAAGAACTTAAGACTTAAGAAAATAAAGACCCATACTTACGGTCCATCTCTTATATATACACACACACACACCCATTTATGTAAGTAAAGCTAAAATTTTTATCCTCCTTACTTCGGCCAACTATGAACCCATTTATTTAATAGACTTTACTAACATGTAAACACACACGGGCGAACAATCCTATTTTCATTCAACTAGCCATAGCTGTATTTTCTACAAAGGCCGCTCGTACATAACATGAACATTGTATTATTCTGTTTCTGATGATTATTAAAATGTTTGTTTCTTAATATTCGTTGTTGTCATATTCCATTTGTTTACGTCCTTGTAAAATTTGTATTGTATTTGTAGCGGAACTAAACGTGAAAGTAATACCTGTAATATATGGACGGTAACTCACTACAAATTGGAGAGTAACATATCCACTAAACAATTACATGTACCCACTACACGTTCCTAGTGACCCCATGTGCTTTGACAAGCTGTCACACTGTGATGAGTAGACAGGGATATGACAGCACATCAGGGTACTCGGGTACAACAGGTGTGTAAACCGTAAGGAGACCACGCGATGAGAACCACGCGGTCAGATTTGGACAGAGTGCAGAGAGTTGCAGTCGAGCGAGGGACACGCAGCCGATCAGAGGCGTCTCGGCTTGCAAGGGGGTGCAAGCGTTGGCACCCCCTGGCTCCCAGAAGAAGATATGGAAGAAGTCCTCCCTCTGAGTATATGTCTCTCCATCTATCTCTCAAATAACAACAAACTATGGGCCCTTTTTGAGAATAAAATGAGAGATATATTTTATAAAGAAATGTTTCGTTCGTTCATTGAATTGCATAAATCGTGGGTATACAACACCAATAAGCCAATAGGCTGGTCATAGTTATCTACAACTAAAAGGTTTTGCTGTTTCTAAATTAACAGCAAAAGAAATAATTCGTATTTGGAAGGCAGTTAATCCCTGTTTGCCTCTGTTAGCCGAATTTTCTATCGTGAAAAGGGCAAATATTTTATGCTTTTAGAAGGCAAAGTATATCAATAGAAAATCTCTCCCTGTTGACCCAATACAACTTTTTGGGGAAAAGCTGAATACAATGTTTGACTTTTGTTCTTGTTACTATAAACTGCCTGTTTTCAGTTATGATGACAATAATGTGAAATGCAAAAAAAAAAAAAAAAAAAAACTGCTAGTCTAAGCTATATACATTTATTTCTAACAAGGTAACAAACCGACCACGTGATGCACTTTATTTTTGCCAGATTGGAATAAAGTAAGTAAAGTTGGCGACCTTCGTCGAGGGTGACCCGAAGGCTCCCTTTTCCATAGCTACCATACCGAAGCGTAGGGGAGGGCGCTACTCCATTCCCTGCATTGCTCCACTTTACCCTTGATCCTTATGGGGTTTCAAAATGATTTATGTTGTTACTTGTTATCTGACTCCATTCTGGGTTCTTCTATTCTTACCCGACGTTATCTTGCTGATTTAACTTCTTGGATATGAAGGTTGTAAAGGAATTATATGAAAGAAGAAGATAGTAAAAGATAGGAGACGAAGATATCTTTTATATTTTGCCTTTATGTTGTATCGTGGTAAGGAAGAGATACACAGTGAAATAGAGTTCATTATTTATTAACTCAAGTGGTACTGTCCAACAAATATTATAAGTCTCGCGCTGTGGGTTTTACGTACGAGGTTGGTCTTACTACAGACCGAGATCTTTCAGAACCTTCATGCTTAAGAAACTCGACGTCTTTTATACCTCCGCTATATCGGAAGTCACGTGGTACGAGCCACTATACAACACTTTATTTCTGGGTTCAACAACCATTCAGTGGGTGAGGAAATTCTTCCTGAATACAAATGAAATCGTTGAATCTCCCAGTCAAAGTGTTAAAATGTGTTAGTGATTCTTGGATATATATGTCCATATTTGGTAATTAAAAACGTTAACAACGTGTTACACACTTTTGGAAAATATGTCTAAATCCGGTATTTTCAATTAGTCATTAAGATAAAAAGTTTTTCAGGTGTCTCAAACGCGGCCATAGGCAGACGCATTGTTAAACTAAAAAAGAAAATGTGCAAAAACCAAATTAAATTCCCTGACGTGTTTTCTGAGGGTTTGAGAAAATGTTCAAAAATAAAAGTTACATTTGAATTCAAAGATCATGCTGTTTCTGTGTTAGCCGGAAGTTTTGTTGTAATTTTTAGCGTTGGTATGGTTTGTTCTTTGAGGAAATAAACTTTGGAGTCACCGTGAGTTTTGTGTGTCTGGTGGATGGGGAGAGGCGTGCGTTGTCTCCATTAAAGTGGCCAAGAGAGCAAGTGCCGAGAGCGGGATTAGGCATCGCATCGACATAGCCAATTTTGGGGGTGACATAAAGTTGTTCCTGTGGTGGCGTGTTGAATGTATCTAATTCATATTCAACTGGGATTCCTTGGTCTAAGAGAAAAATAGACGCAAGGAATCCATAAATTAGATAGGTTCCCTCATGTGTCCATGCTGCTGCTGCTATTGAAGAGCCGCCAGTGAGACGTCTGCACTGGTCGGCGTTATTCAGCCAAAGAGACTGTATTTGGCAGCTTAACCAATTTCTGCTGCCCGGAAAAGAAGGTCCGGGTTGAATAGGATAGGTCATCCTGATTGGGTGAAATTATGCGCCGAATTAAATTGCCCGCCAAACCAAAATACCTTCTGCTACACTGTTTTCAAACCAAAACGTTGTGTTCCTTTCGCTGCTCGGGGAAGTATTAGTAAGAAATTGAACAGGCTTGAAAACTTAGGAGTGATTTCACTTGTAGATGACAGTTATTAGGGTTCACCGACGGTCTACGTGTAGCATAGCCACCAAAATATGATCAAGATATGAATATGTGAAATATACATAGGGAATCCCGAAACACTGACGACTTTCTTTGTTCAGGTACGAAACTTTTATTACCTTCTTGACTTTTAGGTTTTCAACACAAGGAGAGAGAAACACAATTTTTACTATGCTGACTGTTCCATCTGGCCCCACCACGCGCAGCGCATCTCGTAAACCCAACTGGACTCGCCTAGGTTCGGATCTCAATGTTGTATTTTGACCTTCGACCCGGCCAAAAATGCCATTCCAAGGTGATGCACCGGAAGGAGGTGACACATTCTAATGGCAGTTATGAGAGGAAATCGCTAGGGCGGAAATTGGCTGATGAAATGGGACGAGCTAAAAAAAATTCCCATGGTACATTCATTGACTGATGCACCGGAAGAGAGTGACCTGTGAACTGCATGACAGTTATTTCCGCTTGATGACGATCAAACATGCGATTTCAAAGATCGAGTAGGCGACTGAGTGGGAGTTGAACTATTATATAACTCAGTCAAGACAGAAGTCAAGTTAGTTGCAGTTCCAGTAGAGTTGGAGACGGAAATAGACGAGAAGTGGTAAGGAAAGCCACACCAGGCCGAAGGGGCTCGGGGCCCGGATGAGTTGGGGTCCAGAGAAGATGCTGATAAGATGCAGTAAAGAAAGCCATCATCCAGCAGAGAGCTGGGCCGCTAGGCCTCCGGTTGAGCACCAGGAGAACAAGAAAAACACAATGCTGACGGCCATAAGAATAGGGGTCAAAATGTTGCAGTTATGTTCGGTCTCCAACTCCCTCTCACACGCAAACCTTGAGTAACCCTTTTCGAACCCTTACAATAAAGTGAGAGGTACATATATTTATAAAGAAGTCTCCTTGCGTCTTTATTATTGTGTCGTTATGATACTGCATATGAGAATATAACATCAACTCGCTTCACCCAGGTCCGAATCTCAACTCACTGGGTTTGTTTTTTTCAAAAATCACCCAAAATCCTCAGCCCATCGCTTCCGGGCATGACGCCATTCACATCCCCAGTCTTATTTCCTATCCGGGGTTTTTATTATGACATCTGTGATTGTCATATCCTACCCGCGCGAGCGTGAACACCTGCGCTCAATGTGTGCCCCTACCCGTGCAGCAAGCCGAATAGTTCAAAGCCTAACCAAACCGAATGAGAAGATATAACCAACAAAAAATGATAATATAAAAAAATCATTCCGCAATTACATAACATGCGTGAAAAAGAAAAGTAGTAAAGATTAGAGTGTGTGCGGATTACTCCAAGGGATTAAATTATCCTCTACCGTGCCTGGAAAATATATTCGCAGAAAATTGTGGAGGTGCCCGTGGTTACACAACGGGTACAGATGGACATGGCAACACGAGTTCAAATCCCTTACAAGACTGATAGCATTTCATGTAGCACTAATACCCTTGGGAAAGGTATGAATCCAATTATTCTCCATCCAGCTATGGGTAAATAGTAGGGCAGACTGGGTTTTTCAGCCTTGGTGAGGCAACTAGTCTAAGAGAAGGAAAACTCTGAATTCAAACCTGTTAAACTCCGCTTAAAAATTGACCTTGTGTCATATCCTACCCGAGCGGAGGGGTTGGTAAATATGTATTCGCGGAAAATTCTTTTCGAAAATAGATTTGTCAGACGCATATCTTCAGATTGGAGTGGGCGATAGTTGTAAAAAATAATTACTTACGATAAACACTCGAAAAGGAAGTCTATAAGACTTGTAAAGACAAGTCTTATAGACTTCCTTTTCGAGTTAAAGTTAATATTTCCCTGCAGATAATGGGTGTTATGCTGGCTGGACTTGATTTTTCAGTTGCCTATTTGGATGACATTTTGATAAGAAGTAAAAATCGAAAAGAACACACAGAGTACATAGAAAAAAAAAAGTTGGTGACCTTGTTGCGGGGCCGATAAGCACGTCGACCCCGCAAATGATTGAAGTTAAGCGTGCGAGTAATGACAGCCAAAGACAATGAAGGAAACAAAGGCGAGGTAACAAATATAACAAAGATGACAATTTATTGTCGTATTTACAAGCGCGTACGTAAAGTTCACGGTAGTTGTGTCTTCAGCTACATGGTTGGTGTCAGTAGCTGGGATGGTTGAGTCGTAGATAGGTGCAGCTGGACGTTTGGGGCGGGTAGCTGATGTTGGTCGAGTCGTAGATAGGTGCAGCTGGATGTTCGGTGCGGGTAGCTGACGTTGGCCGAGTCGTAGATAAGTGCAGCTGGATGTTCGGTGCGGGTAGCTGACGTTGGTCGAGTCGTAGATAGGTGCAGCTGAATGTTCGGTGCGGGTAGCTGACGTTGGTCGAGTCGTAGATAAGTGCAGCTGGATGTTCGGTGCGGGTAGCTGACGTTGGTCGAGTCGTAGATAGGTGCAGCTGGATGTTCGTTGCGGGTAGCTGACGTTGGTCGAGTCGTAGATAGGTGCAGCTGGATGTTCGGTGCGGGTAGCTGACGTTGGCCGAGTCGTAGATAAGTGCAGCTGGATGTTCGGTGCGGGTAGCTGACGTTGGTCGAGTCGTAGATAGGTGCAGCTGGATGTTCGTTGCGGGTAGCTGACGTTGGTCGAGTCGTAGATAGGTGCAGCTGGATGTTTGGTGCGGGTAGCTGACGTTGGTCGAGTCGTAGATAGGTGCAGCTGGATGTTCGTTGCGGGTAGCTGACGTTGGTCGAGTCGTAGATAGGTGCAGCTGGATGTTCGGTGCGGGTAGCTGACGTTGGTCGAGTCGTAGATAGGTGCAGCTGAATGTTCGGTGCGGGTAGCTGATGTTGGTCGAGTCGTAGATAGGTGCAGCTGGATGTTCAGTGCGGGTAGCTGACGTTGGTCGAGTCGTAGATAGGTGCAGCTGGATGTTCGGTGCGGGTAGCTGACGTTGGTCGAGTCGTAGATAGGTGCAGCTGGACGATTGTTGTGCATAGCTGATGTCGGTCGAGTCGTAGAAGTGCAGCTAGACGTTGCAGGTAGCTTATGTTGGTCGAGGTTGGTAAATCGATGTCCTGGTTTTGACAGTGCGTTGGGTTAACCAGGGGGGGGGTCTTGAGACAAGGTGAATACGACCACGAGAAGCTTCGTTGAAAAAAAAAACGCGCAGCTGAAGTGAGGCGAATGCGACCACGAGATGTGGGACTCAGCCTTAAGAGCTTCGTTGAAAAAAAAGGAACGCGCTGCTGACCGTTGAAAACAGGCTTGTTAATATCCAGCAGTCGCAGTGACAGTCTAACAAGTCTGCCTAAGCGTAAAGTTCATCTTTTAAAAAATAGGAGTGGAAGTACAGTTCTTCTTTAGCTAGGGATAGGCTTCGGAAGATAATCCACTTTATTTTGATAGAGTTACTTTTGACAGACGTGTTCTGTAAATGTTGTTAGATGTAATTTATTCCATTTTCGTAGCTGTAACCGCAGGTCAGGGTCGTAAAAGGGCTTCGTCATTTCCAGCCGTACCCGGATGTAATTTTTCTAGGGAGTGCGAGTAATCCGATCTGTTTATGTTTGTGAGCAGGTCGCGACAACCTTAGTCGTGGTTGACCTAAAGGATACCATTTCAATAGCTACTATACCAAGGTGTAGGAGAGGGCGCTATTCCTTTCCTTGGACTGCTCCACTTTACCCTTGATCCTTACCTTATAATACTGATTATTAAGTAAGGCAACATCAAGTACCATTTTTAAGTCGCCCACGCCAATGGAACATGCACTTCCACCGTCTTTAGAATGGCATGTTTTGCGGTGTCGGAGGTCAATATACAACACCAGTTACTTTCGATAAAATCAAAATTGAAGCTAAAAAGACTATTTTACTGTAACAATTAAAGAGCAGACAAATGATAAATTAATGAACGCAGAGAAGGTGATGATACTTGTTTCATTACGAAAATGGATTATAAAAGATTTTTATATTGGACATTCTGGAATGAGTAGAATGAAGTCACTAATGAGAAGTTTTGTATATTGACCGGGAATGGACCGTGATATAGAACTTTTAGTGAAAAATTGTAGCGGCTGTGCGCTAGCAGAAAAAGCACCATGAATAAAATTTGAATCTTGGCTTAAGACTGATTGTAATAGTGTGTATTTGAAGTAATCGATACTTGCTTGGTATTGATTACTACTGCGGTGAATCAACTGGATGGATGATGATTAAGGAGAGAAGGAAGACGAACAACCCGCTGCTATGTCTGGTATATTCTTTTATGAACCGAAACCCCCGAATGTAGTAGGGGACGTAACCCCTGTGGCACCAGAGGTTATTCCCCTTTTTATTAGTTAAGATATTACACTGATGTTCCATGGATAAGATTACACATTGGTTTTACAGGACCACTGAATGCCTCATACTATTTTATATTAGTGATTGTGGACATTTTTTTCGAAATGGCCTGAAATTTTGAAGTATAAACGTCCGACTTCGATTGTATCAGTGTATTTCTTAAATAAAATATTCGCTTAGTTTGGAGTTCCAAATACGATTGTCTCCGACAAAGTAACACAATTTACTTCAAGTGAATTTGCAAAATTTTATCAATTCTACTCCATTTAACATATTACTTCACCGGCTTATCACCCGAGGTCAAACAGGCTAGTCGAGAGGTTTGTGAATTAGTTTAAGTGTGGATTAAAGAAAATTAACGGAGAACAGAACAATTTCTCAGGATCTATTGAATCTAATCCAAATACACAATCAGGTTCATCTCCAGATGAATTGAGGTTTGGTAGGAGAGTAAGATCGATTTATGATAAATTGTTGCCAGGACGTAAAATAAATATTTGGAAAAATACCAAACAAACGTCAAACAAATATTTTAAAGGAGGAGATAAAAGTTGTTCAGGTTGTATATTTCCGGTAAAGAA
Source organism: Sepioteuthis lessoniana (assembly GCA_963585895.1). Taxonomy (NCBI): domain Eukaryota; kingdom Metazoa; phylum Mollusca; class Cephalopoda; order Myopsida; family Loliginidae; genus Sepioteuthis; species Sepioteuthis lessoniana. The sequence continues at coordinate 34,865,464 of OY757947.1, read as the reverse complement.
ATATGAAATGATGGTGTTATTATAAGCAGGTTTTGAAAAAAACACTTTCATGATACATGTGTTATATAATTAAAGAATGATTTTTTTTTTATATTAATCATTTTTCGTTAACTATATTTTATCATTTAGTTTGCTAAGGCTTTGAACTATTCGAGTCTCTTAGTTCAGGGCATAGTCATTGGGTGCAGTTTTACGCTTGCGCGCAAAGGATATTACAATCACCATTGTCATAATAAACCCAAGACAGGAAATGGGGCTGGAGTGTAGATGACGTCATGCCCGGAAGAGATGATACTGAGAATTTGAGGATTTTGAAAAAGACGTCGCAATTGAGGCGAGGGTTGGATTTGGGCCGATGAAGACGAGAGTTGGATTTTGACCGTTGAAAGATGTAGTTGGTTTTTTCGGATCTCTACCTACAGAAATCTTAAACACGACAAGATGCGTCGCACGTGGGGATGGAGTCAGTATAGTAGGCTTAGCATGGACTTTTAAGAATTGTGTGTCTCTCCTCATGTCGCCATGGACCGAAGCCAGAAGTTAATAAACCCGTTCGTATCGGAAAACGACAGAATCCGCTTGTATTTGCTTGTATTGGTATATGTTGGGTATCCCCTACCTTTTTAGCATAATGAACTGTTCCATCTGCCATATATGGCAGTAGCGGAGATCAGTCTGGGAAGAATAAGCCTACGAGTCAGACTAGAAGAGCCGTTCCTTATTGTTGAAGTATATCATTACTCCATCACTAATCCTATGTTCTTATTACTAACAGTCTCTCTCTTGTAAATACTCTTTCCCGTAAATATAACTATTTTCCACACATATCACTACGACTTGTGTTCACTAACCAGAACACAACACTATATGTATCTGTATCATTGTTATTATAAACATCACCAAATTATACAACACAGGGTTCAAATTGGAGACATAAAAGACATTGTTGCATGAGGAACTGAACCAGCGTTTTCACCATTTAGAGTTATTGCCCTTGGGGGGGAACCGGTGCGCGGGAAAAAGAAAGAGGCTGCGATATAGAAGCAAATCTGTTGTTGTGTTTTGGTTAATCCGATGGAATCCTAAGTACATATAATGACACAGACATGTTAACCAATTGAAACACAGATTTACCAAAAGAAGAAAATGTAAGAACACATTTTGTATGGCAGGTTTCAAGTTCAAGTTATCAAACCTCGAAGATTTAGTAAAAGAAAAAACCCTAAAGAAATTTTGGACGTGGATACTAAAAGAAGAAAATACTTTTTTTCAAGAAAGGCATTTATCGTAGAGGGATGGTGTTGTATAAGGATTGCCTACCTCCCATATGGATCGTAAGAGAATGGTTGCATCTATCTTAATAAATAGCCGTCAGACAGACGGCGAGTTAGTCCGTAAATGAATTCTTTATCGAATAAATATACTTATGGCCTGTTGGTTGGGTTTTGGAGTGTTATAACATACAATGGGAAAAAACTTCATTTAACACAAGACAAACAAGGAACATCTAATATTTAAACAATTTTTATAAAACAAAAACGTCAACTTGGATTTGAATGTTCAGAAGTTCCCCTTTGCAAGTAGTAAATTTTCGAAGTGGTGGAAAGTCAGATATCAAGAAAAAAAGGGGGAAAGAAGGAGAATGTTTTTAAAGAGTACTTATTCCTTTTTCTTTTCTTTTCTTTTCTTCTCTTTCTTTTATGGCCAGGCAGTGGAACTAGCAGAAAGGTAGTTTCGGCTCTTAACTCGAGGGCGGACGTTACTTCTCTACTGATTACCGTATTTACGTGCTTTCTTGGGTCTCTTTTTGTCCTCACTGACCCGGTTTACAGAAAACCTGAGTATTTATCTCTCTCCACCGGCTCCAAATTCGCCACTCCAAAATCCTTCTAATTTTGGCGCGACCGTTTCCCATTGGCTACTTTACTTTTAATTATTTTTCTTTTTAAAAAATTTTTTTTTTAACCGGATGGATGCGTGGAGCCTTATGCGTGGCGACACGTTTATACATTTTGTATGTGGCGGCCGACGAGTCAGCATCTGGTTGGGAGTTTTATTGTTAATTCCTAAATCCCCACATACTATAACCAAGTATTGACTTTCCTCTTATTCACTATTATTACATATCTCCTACTTTCTCTTTGTGTGGGTGATTGGCCGCCTAACCACGACACAAAATGGCCAAATAAAAACTCCTCGATATGCCATCGAATTAATCAGGGGTAATATTTCTTCGAATTTAAGAGCCAGACTCGTACTCGTTAATGCCTAGCTCTTAGACTTACAGGCTAAGGGTTTTTTCAAACCTAGTATTGATATAAAAATATTATCTTTTATATATGCAAATTAGATATTTGGCCTAGCGATAAGAGTGTGTAGGGAACGAATAAATAAATAAAAAAATTAAATTTAAAAAAATAAATAGATAGATAAAAAGAAAACTATTAAATTTGAAGAAACTCCCAGAGGTCTCTAACGGAAAAGGAGATGACGCATGCGTAAAAAGAAAAAAGGATTTCCTCTTGATAAAGGGAGCAAAGTATTCTCTCTCTTTCAGGCAGTGTCCGTCGAACCGACAACACCATTTTGCTGTCTAGTGTTTTGGGCACCACGCTACGTCTCAAGACGAAGCGTCGGTTAGTTCCTTCATCAAGTAAATAAAGGAAAGTATGGAAGAAATGTATAGCGTGGAGTGTAATGGTTATTGTTTAACGCTATATTTTGTAAGGCAACAAATGAATTACGAGACTTTGCTTTAACAACACACAACGAAAGTTTTTATTTGCAGCTTTAAGGCGGTTTGTTCTTGGTGCTGCAAGACTCGTGGTGGTTAGGCTTGTTGGATGTTTGAGACGAAATGGTTTAGCGGGATGTTGAGATGGCAGCGTGTTGTTGGACGTGTGAGGGAAGTATTTAAGGTCACCGTGTAGTTTTGTGTGTCTGGTGTTTCGGGGAGAGGCGTGCGTTGTCTCCATTACAGTGTCCCAGAGGTGAATTGAGAGCTAAGTGTCGATAGCGGAATAAAAGCATCGCATCGACATAGCCAATTTTGGGGTGACATAAAGTTGTGCCTGTGCGAGGCATGTTGAATGCGTCTAATTTATATTCGACTGGGATTCCTTGAAAGAAATCCATAAATTAGATGGTTCCCTCGTTGAGTGTCCATGTTGCTGCTGCTAGTGTTAAAGCCACAGTGAGATGTCCACACTGAGTGGCTTGTTTAGCTAAAAAGCATCGCTAAGCAGGGACGACCAGAGACACGTCCGTTCTGGTCGCCGTCTCAAGCCGAAGAGAAAGGGTTTGGCCGCTCACCCGTTTGGTAGCCGGAAATGAAGGTCCGGGCTGAATGTGATAAGTCATCCTGATTGGGTGAAATTCAGTGTTGAATTAAATAGCGCGCCAAAACAAAATACGAGATTTTCCTCTTCTCTACAAATGTTTTCGTCTCTTATCTGTTTCTATCTTTTCTTTTTGTATATTTCTTTTTGGACTTTCTTTGGACAAGGCATTGCGCCGGCCAGTCAACGTGGGGTGAAACAGTGTAACCAAAATATGGAGTCAGATATCTTACGGCAACACAACCTTGCCCTTAGCCCCTGACCTTCAAAAGCCTTCAAACTCCACAAGTGTTCGCCAACGGCCCGGGAGACCGATGTTCAATCCCAGGTCGAGTCATACCAAAGACTCAAAAATGGTACTTGATGCCGCCTAACACTCTTAACATTCAGCATTATAAAGTTTGGATCAAGGTTAAAGTGGAACAATCCAGGGGAAGGAGTAGAACCCTTCTCTACACCTCGGCATAGTAGCTATTGAAAAGGGAGCCTTCGGTCACCGTCGACTAAGGTCACCAACTTTACTTTTTTTTAGATATACCAACGGCAAGGATAAAGTCAAATGCTCATCAAAAGCATAGAAAAAAATGGAAAACCTTGTTTGAATTGGTATTGATGGAACAAATGACAAAAAAAACTGTGAAAGCTAACAGAGAGAAAGCACTTTTTCAGTATTTTCTCTCCATTAGCTTTCATAATCTCCGAACGCCACTTGACTTTCACTAAGGAGATGGGATATGAAAGTAAATATCTTACTCATAGGACTATCACTAATACTGGTGCGACTGGTGCTGTTCTTGTAAGGAAAGACGCTTCCGTTGTGAAAGAATTTAACAGCATGGCTACCCTCAAGGGTGTTTTAACAACATCAATACAGGTTGTGAAGCTAGACTTGTAACACTTCAAGAGAAAAAGATACGGAGAAACTTACACACCATTGGTTGCTCCCTGCATTAAAATAAACTTTCTTTTAGAGCTCTTTTCAGGAATGTTGATAGTACTATGGGGTCTCAAGGCAACCTGTGTTGCCGTTTGCTATCTGACTCCATTCTGGGTTATACTTTTCTTATCATATTTACCCACCCCCTCCGCTCGAGCAGGATATGACACAAGGTCAATTTTTAAGCGGAGTTTAACAGGTTTGAATTCAGAGTTTTCCTTCTCCTAGACTAGTTGCCTCACCAAGGTTGAAGAACCAGTCTGCCCTACTATTTAGCCATAGCTGGAGGGAGAATAATTGGATTCATACCTTACCCAAGGGTATTAGTGTAATGTGAAATGCAATCAGTCTCGTTCAGGATTTGAACTCGTGTTGCCGTGTCCATTTCCTACGACGATAACCATTACACCACTGGCATCTCCAGTTATACTTTTCTTACCCCACATTATTTTACTGGTTTAACTTCTTGGATATGAAGGCTGTAAAGGAATTATATGAAAGTAGATAGTAAAAGATTGACAAAGATATTTTGCCTTTATTTCTGGGTTCAACAACCATTCAGTGGTTGAGGAAATTCTTCCTGAATACAAATGAAATGGTTGAATCCCCCAGTCAAAGAGTTAAAATGTGTTAGTCATTCTTAGATGGATATATATATATATATATATATATATATATATATATATATATCAGGGGCGGAGACGGGACTAGTGCTACTCGTGCCCGGCACGACCAATAACTCAGTCAATGTTATTCAAAATGGATTAAAAATCATCCATTAATTTCAAGGAAATATACTTAGTCTGATCTCAATTAAATTACGTATCTATTCAAGTTTCGATAACTAAGTAGCCAAAAGTTCATAAATATATCTGGGAATAATACAACGATGCTGTTTTGAACGGATGGTCTTTGTCCGGCCACCGTCAGATTCATTGAACATCCCATAAAATCGGCTATAATGTTGAACACGCACAATCCGTGCCCAGCACTAGACCCTTATAATAACAGTAATGTTAGAGAAATCCGCTTTTGGCTGTAGCCAATAGCAAGAGCAACTCAAAATACAGTGCTCAAAAATATTAGCACATTGTGACTGGTGACAGCTGTCTTGAGAAGAGGGAGAGGGACCGAGAGAGAGAGAGGGGGGATAGCAGATTATAGCCGTCGCCGACGTCATCATTATTGCTATGGTAAATGTTGGTTAAACGGCGTGTTTTAATTCGTTTTTTCACTAACAGATCTCTATTTCTTTAATGAATGTTGCATATATTACATTCTGTAACTAAAATTTGTTTATTTGAATACATTTTCAACAAATAATCTTTATTTTAAGCGAAATTGAAACTACTAGCTGTGTCTGTGTATATTGTCATCAGTTTCTTTATTTTAATAAACATATTTTTCTCGTCATAGTAATGAACATCTTCTCTTTTCTTCTATACTTTTGAAAGGAAAAAAAATTATCTTATCTACTGTATTAACAAGATTACAAATTATATAGTATCTTGATTGTTTAAAAAAAACACCATGCAAGGTACGTTTGTCAATCTGTGCTATACAATGGAGAATCACGCAATAGCAACTATGATGACTTCCTTTGGGTCCACGGACCACGGGTTGGGAACTGAAGTTGACAAAGGGCGGTGGGGGGCACGAGTCGCAAAAATAGGCTAGAGTCGCCACTGATATATATATATATATATATATATATATATATATATATATATGTCCATATTTGGTATTTAAAAACGTTAACAACGTGTTAGACGCTTTTGGGAGATCTGTTTAAATCTGTTGTTTTCAGTTAATCATTAAATCCGTTGTATAGTGTCTTAATTGTGATTCTGATGAATTCATTATTCGGTGTTTTTAGTCGTAAAAGAGGCAGCTGCTACGAGTGGAAAGGTTAGAGGTGGATGTATGGCGCCTTTTACCACTAGCAAGAAAGATTTAGGTGTTGTCACTCCGCTGGTCACAGCTGAACGAGAACGAAATTCTTCCTGTCAGGGGCTTCTGGGAGTTTCTGCATATTTTTAAAAATTATTTTTAATTTAATTTGATTTTTTTATTCTTCTATTCCCTACAATACTGCAAGAGATTTTACAGTATTCTCTGTTCCACTCGCTAAATTGTGTGGAATATTTACAATGATTTACACCAAATGACAATTACAGCAGTTGGTAGTCCTCTGGATACTTCTTATTTTACTGTTGCGTTCAGGTTAGTGAACGCTTGTAATATTAAATAAAGGACAAACCACGATATGAGAGGAAATAAAGATATATTCTCAGGAAAAAGTATATACAATAGAGAGACTATTAGTAGACAAGAACATAGGATTAGTGAATGCTTGTAATATTAAATAAAGGACAAACCACAATATGAGAGGAAATAGAGATATATTCTCAGAAAAAACTATATACAATAGAGAGACTATTAGTAGACAAGAACATAGGATTAGTGAACGCTTGTAATATCAAATAAAGGACAAATCACGATATGAGAGGAAATAGAGATATATTCTCAGAAAAAAGTATATACAATAGAGAGACTATTAGTAGACAAGAACATAGGATTAGTGAACGCTTGTAATATCAAATAAAGGACAAATCACGATATGAGAGGAAATAGAGATATATTCTCAGGAAAAAGTATATACAATAGAGAGACTATTAGTAGACAAGAACATAGGATTAGTGAACGCTTGTAATATCAAATAAAGGACAAATCACGATATGAGAGGAAATAGAGATATATTCTCAGGAAAAAGTATATACAATAGAGAGACTATTAGTAGACAAGAACATAGGATTAGTGAACACTAGTAATATTAAATAAAGGACAAACCACGATATGAGAGGAAATAGAGATATATTCTCAGGAAAAAAGTATATACAATAGAGAGACTATTAGTAGACAAGAACATAGGATTTGTGAATACAGAATAAAGATATAGTCCAACGGTAGTATTGGTTTCCGTTATTACGGTGACAAGTAAGGTGATCTAGTGCGATCTCCAGTCTCCAACGCTCTAATACTATTCCTATAAGAAGCTGCTTTTCACCTTCTAATCTGCTCTTGTATTAGTAGCTTCTGTTATATTTGGCAGATGGACTAGTTCATTGTGTGGGAAAAGGTGGGTGATACCCAACATTTACTATTGAGGAAATAGATGACCTGAATTGTGACCAGAGATCTCTCTTGGAATATGTAGTAGGGATTTCTAGAGAAAAGGTGGACCCTACATTTGCTGGATGGAAAGTTGGACCTCTAAATCAAGCACGATTGTTGACTTTGGCCTTTAAGTTAATGTATTCATGGACTCAAGGTATGCACCTTGAGGTATGTACCTTGAGGCCCACAGGAAATGTCTACAAAACTTCACAGCCTAATTAATGTTTGGTTTGTTTTGTTTTATGGCATATCAACCTTTATAGGTTATTTAACGCCAAATCCATTTTTATGTAAATAATCTGTTCTATTGAAAACAGTTCAGTTTAGCATGAGTACACAGTTTAATTGTCAAAAACATTTACATTTCAAACTATTCAAGCAGTTATATGTAATAATTCAGTTAAGTGTAAATACAGTTTTAATGTCGAAAAACAGTTCTATTTGAAATAATTCAGTTAAGTATAAGCACGCAGTTTAAGTGTAAGTACAGTTTAATTGTCAAAAACGTTTCTATTTCAAGCTATTTAGTTTACTCAATTCATTTTAGCATGTATGCTGTTAGTTCTATTTAACCCATAGATAGGGCCCTATCAGGTGCTACCACTCCGGGCCAGAGTGGATCTGGGAGCAATGGCAATGAAGGGGTACTCCGCATTCCCCAATGCTCCAGCACTGCTGGAACCTCACCATCAGATTGTTTAGTGTCATATCCAGGATACTCATTATGGGGGGGTCTTACCCCTCTGCAGAGGTGCAGTCAGTGTATTCTACAGCTCCAGATGACTGGGCAACACACAGCCTAATTAAGTTGTAGGGTGACATGTTGTTGTTTATGTTGATATTTTCCACGTTTTAGTTCCTCAATTTACGTTGGTTTATCATTGAAAAGGCAAATAAAGTATACGATGTGAATCAACGCGGACAAAAGAACATTTAAAACAAAGCAGTACAAACAAAATTAAATTTATATGTCAAGAAATACAAGAAAAAGGAAACATTACAAATATTCTAATATAGTCCGTTAAATATTCCTCTGTGTGTGTGTGTGTGTGTGTGTGTGTGCTAACACGGACGTTAAGGAAAAAGACTAAATATTGAAAGTGTTCTGTAGACTATAAAATGTATGTGGACTAAGTATTTCATGTAAGGTATCGATATATAGAAATATAGCAACGTGTGCTAGAAGGCATTTGTCTTCTCCCATGTTGGTTGTTCGTCTGTTTCGGGGTTTGACGAAGTTTCTGTGGTTGTGTTCGAGGCTGGAAGAAGTCTAACCGAAAAGGCAGAACAAGAAAGAAAAAGGTTGCAGGATGTATACATTTTCGTGGGGTTGACTGCTGGAAGTCAAAATGTAATAGAGAGAGAAAGAGAGAGAGAGAGAGAGAGAGAGAGAGAGAGTGTGTGTGTGTGTGTGTGTGTGTGTGTTATCTCTGGAAGTCAAAATCGAGAGAGTGTGTTGTTTCTCTAAGTCGCAATGGAGAGAATGAGTTCTGGGAAAACGAGAGTATATATAGACAATCCTTGTCATGCAGTCGGCTCCAAATGTGTGGGATAAAATCAAAGTTACAGATGTAGTTGTGAGCACTAACCACGTGACTTTCCTGACCAATAGGTTCCCGAGACTGAATAGTTTACCGACATCCACCATCTTTGTTTCGGAAACAAGTGGCATCACGGCCATTTTAAAATATAGGAGTGTAAATCCTATAAAGTTCATCTTGAAATCAAAAGGGATAACCAGCAACTGTATATTTTCCATATGATCAAAAGGGTTAAGCAACAGCCACTTGAAATATTATACATTGCATTGAAAAATATTCTGCATAGTGCTTTTTCTCTACTGCCTGAAAATATTTTGTACTGAATGGTGAAGTCAGACGAACTGGAAGTGAGGGAAGAAGCCATGGCGTTCTATACTAGTTGTATAGAACTGTGCCAATACTCATCGCCGGCCAACCCCATTATCTCAGCTTCCTTAAATCATTCATGGCCATCATATCAGATCGTCAAGTGGTTTCTCTCATCTCCGACCAGGGGTATTACATATTTCTTTACGAACAAACAAAACACAACCGAGAGGGTGGAAGAAAAGAACAAACAAACAAACAAACAAACAAACAAACACGGACTTGGGTCAGCTCCAAGCGCAAAAAGGGGGAAGTCTATGTGACACTTTTTGTGCATTTTGTGAGCTAACGCGAACGTGCACTCGAGCGAAGCTCCCACAAAAGCTACTAGCAGTGCTAACATCTTCTCGCGTTGATTAACCCGGCCTCAGTAGGTCAGCAGGTCTTAGCAGTCGTCTTTCTGACTTCTGTTGACTCTCTTCTCTGCCCTGCTTTCATCTTCTCACTACATTATTCTGCCGAGTGTGTCCTTCTCTGGACTGCTATCTCAAGCCGATTGTTCTCTTCTCCTCTCTTCTGCTGACTCTCTTCTTCTGTCTTCTTTCGGACCTTCCTTTCCTCGTCCACTTCCGGTCTCGTGCACGGGCCTTTGTGTGGGTTTCGCGCCAAAACAGACAAAAGGATCGTCCGACTGGCACCCATACACACCAACACGACGAATGCCCAACATCGTGACACAGAACGCCATGAAAGAAGTTATAAAAAATTTTAGTTATAATCTAAGTAAACATTTATTTATATAAAAATGATTATTTTTTAGAATAAGAAGGTCCACGAAGAGATTTGTATTTTTTGAATTTATTTATTTGGTTCTTACGCACGTGTTCGATATATGTATGTTTCCAGCTCGTTGCTTTCGTCAGAGAACGTATATGGCACAAGGCCTTGTTAATGAGACTTGAACTCACACTTGTTTCCAGTTTAAATGACCTTTGGTTGGTCAGGAAGGTTTATATAGGGGTCATTCTCCCTCTTTCCTGGGGTGTGTTTACTTTGGCCTGGTCTGCTTTACTTGCCTTTGATATGTGATATGTTTATAGCTGTGTATGTGTGTGTGTGTGTGTGTGTCTGTTGGAGTTGGAGTGGTTTTTGCTTTCACTAACAGCTATTTCTGTGATGAATGTGAGTGTGTATCTTGGAGTTTTGTGGTTTTAAATTTACCGGTAGTTCTTTTTTTGTATATGTATACACGTCTGTATATATATATATATATATATATATATATATGTGTGTGTGTGTGTATGTGTGTGTGTGTGTGTGTGTGTGTGTGTGTGTGTGTTTTCAGCTTTTTTCTTTCGTCTGAGAACATGTCTGGCATAAGGTCTAGTTAATGGGTATTCAAAGAGATTTTAATTTACTAGTGTTCGTAGTTTGAATGGTTTTTAATTAAATTGATTGTGTTGATGTATAGAATCATTTTAAAGTTCTGTCCTAATTTCCACATAAAAATTACTTAACTCAATAAAAATTACTTAACTCAATAAATCAACTTTTATATTCTTTCAGGAGAGAAGAGCCAGCCAAGAAAAGATTTAAAAAAAAATAACCACGATCAATTTTAGAGATCCAATTTGGTCCAACTTATTTAACCTTTCACAAAATGGAGTTTGAAAACTTGCATTTACTGAAAGGTTTTCAGAAAAGGAACTTCTGGAGTCCTCGATGAATGGTACAAAAACTAGAGTTGCCAGATTAACCCTCACATTCACAAAGTGTAGAAAAGGCAGTTAAGTTAACAACAGAAGCTTCCTAATCGATGTATGAGCTTGAAGCAAGTCACAGGCAAATACTTGCCAATGTTTTGTGTCATAAAACAAGGCCTTCCGTTGACAATATATTTTAATAATCACCAGTCAAAGTTGGTCAAATTTTCCCAATTGGTTTTTCGGAGAATATTCAAAATAAAATGATCCCCCAATTTGTGACCAGCAACATCTATACTTGTTTATTTTTCTTTTGTTTCATTCAAAACATAAAAAAATCATCTGTTTTTTCAATCTTTTAAAATGTTATCACATTTACAGCTTAATGAGGTAAAAAGCAGAATGGTGGATGTGTCAATGGTGAAGGGGGGTGCATATTCACAATTTAAATTCTAATTTCGCGTTAAATTACCTACAATGTTTGATAAAAACAAACAAAACCAGATCATACATATTTATGTATATGTCTAAAGAAGATTTGGTATTAAATAACCTACAAGGGTTGATATGCCATAAAACCCAAACAAATCAAATCATATATATTCAATATATATGTCTAAAGAAGATTTGGCATTAAATAACCTACAAGGGTTGATACGCCATAAAAGACAACCAAACCATATCATATATATTTAATATATATGTATAAAGAGGATTTGGTATTAAATAACCTACAATGGTTGATACGCCAAAAATCCCGACCAAATCAAACCATATATATTCAATATATATGTATGAAGAGGACATGGCATTAAATAACCTACAAGGGTTGATATGCCATAAAACCCAACCAAACCAAATCATATATATTTAATATATATGTATAAAGAGGATTTGGCATTAAATAACCTACTATGGTTGATACGCCATAAAAGCCAACCAAACCAAATCATATATATTTAATATATATGTCTAAAGAAGATTTGGCATTAAATAACCTACAAGGGTTGATATGCCATAAAACCCAACCAAACCAAATCATATATGTTTGATATATATGTATAAAGAGCATTTGGCATTAAATAACCTACAATGCCTGATATGCCATAAAACCCAACCAAACCAAATCATATATATTTAATATATATGTATAAAGAGGATTTGGAATTAAATAACCTACAATGGTTGATATGCCATAAAACCAAAACAAACCAAATCATATATATCTAAAATATATGTATAAAGAGGATTTGGCATTAAATGACCTACAATCGTTAGTATGCCATAAAACCCAACCAAACCAAATCATATATTTCTTATACATATGTAGAAACCTGATTTGGCATTAAATAACCTACAACTGTTGATATGTCATAAAACCCAGCCAAGCAACAAATTATATATATATATATATATATATATATATATATATATATATATATATATATATATATAAACAGGATTTGACATTAAATAATCTTCAAGGGTTGATATGCCATAAATCTCAACCAACTAATTTTTTATAGTCCCATCCAACACACTGTTTAGCACTTTCTAATAAAAGAACTGCTTAGACGAAGTTGGTTCTGCCTAATTCTGTTGCTGTCATGACAAGAGACCTACGCCCTGCAATCATGAGACATAAAAAAAAAGGTATGTGAAGTGAACAAATTTTATTCCTCTCCAAGAATACAGGATCAAATTTCCTCAGAGGTATGACACATGGTTATTGTGCCATCTAGTCTTTGGTTTGGTTTTTCTCTCCACCTACATTGATTTTGATCTGAAGAAAATCCCTAAGGGGAGTTAGTTAAAATGCTAGCTTAAACCTAGGGATTTCAGTTGCAATGAAAAAAAAATCGTGTAAACCACAAGATGAAACACTCACTTACTCCCTCACACACACATACACTCACACACATACACATATACACTAAAACACACACACACACTCTCACTCACTCACACACACACATATACACTAAAACACACACACACATATACACTAAAACACACACACACACACACTCTCTCACTCACTCACACATACATACACTCACATACATACACATATGCACTAAAACACACACACACACACTCTCTCACTCACTCACACACACATATACACTAAAACACACACACACACATACACTCATACACATACACATTAAAACACACACACACTCTCTCACTCACTCACACACACATACACTCACACACATACACATATACACTAAAACACACACACACACACACTCTCTCTCTCACTCATACGCACATACTTTCTTACGCGCGCACAGACATGCTCTCTCTCTCTCTCTCTCTCTCTCTCTCTCTCTCTCTCTCTCTCTCTCTCTCTCTCTCTCTCACGTAGACATACAAACTAAATACATGGGTTAATTACCAAATTTTCTATATATAGGGAAAATCTTTTTCGGGGTTCTTTAGTGAGTAATTTCAAAAAATATGTCCCACAGTTTTCTAGTTCAGATATTGATTCAAAAAGGTAATACAGATGACAAAGTTTTAGAAAACAAACTTTATATTAGAGAAACAAAAGAAAAGAAAAGAAAAGAAAAGAAAAGAAAAGAAAAAGTGTTGCAAATTCATTGTTATTTGCGGGATATATCTCTGAGAGAGTGTCCAGTAAACAAAGTTCTTTGAATCTAAATAGTTTTTGTGCTTTCGTTGAAATTTGGTTGATTTTTCAGCTTTCGTTTAATTTTTGTTGAATTTTCTGTTAAGTCAACTTTTAATCGAATTCTTAGATTTTGTTGTTCGGTCGAATTTAAGGGAATTTTCTGTTTCATAAACTTTTAATCGAATTTCTCGGATAGCTCATTGCCAATTTACATACTTTTTATAGGTTAAAAGTAGCAAGTGACAAATACATTTCTAATGGCTCTCTTTTTTACTGCTTCACAGGACAGCATCTGAGCATATTCAAAAGTTTAGGAGTTCCGGCCGAAGAAATGGTGGGGTTGGTTGGTTATGTTACGGGTTTCCACCCGTATTTTTAATTTTTCGAGATATGGTCGATGTCCTATGTGTGGGTTACTAAGACCACGGACGAATGAGGGTGTTTCAAGGTTAAAGAGGTCGACGTGATATGAATGAAAACGTGGGGAATTCTGAACCGGACAAACAATATAACGCGTAGCTGGTTTTCTCCTTTTCTTTATACATGTATCATTCTTACATTTTTTTTATTTTAAAGAAAGCACAACTGTAACAACAGACAAACAAAGAGCAAAACGAATACAACAAAAAATATACTGAAATGTGGAGGACAAGTTGCTCCCAATAGTATCTGACTATGTCCTTCCAATAAGACAAAGTTCTCCTTTTTCTTTTACTTGTTTTAAAATTATATCCGTATCTTGTTTTTTCCCTTTACAATTAAGGGGAGGGAACTTCCCTGTTCTTTCTTTTTTTTTTTTTCTTCTTTTACCGAAGTCTGTTTGAAATAAATTTTTATAACACACACACAAACGCAAAATAAACAATACCTGTTTATTACTTTAACAGAAAATAGGCAGTTTATTTTTTTTTTTTTTTTTCAGTGAGGCTAAAAAAATTATCTGGAAAGTTCCTGCAGCATCGTGGCTAATGTGCTGGACTCAAAGATTGTAGTATGCGAGTTCAAACTCTAGTCGCACTATTACGTTCACTTTCAGACAAATAACCTTGGAAAAAGTATGATCCTCCCTTATCTCCCCCAGTATGGGTTGAACGATATCACTACTGATCTTCCACAAGGATGGCTTTGGCATTAAATAATCCACGAAATTTGATATACCATTAAACAAAGAAAACAGAAACCAACCCTTATCTCCCCCAGCTATGGGTCAAATAATATGACTGTTGTTCTTCAACAAGGATGGCGTTGGTATAAAAAAAACCAAGAAAATTTGATATGCCATTAAACAAAGACATCGTACCCTCCACCAGCTAGGGGTTAAATAATACGAAATTTGATATACCATTAAATAAAGAAAACAGAAACCAACCCTTATCTCCTCCAGCTTTGGGTCAAATAATATGACTGTTGTTCTTCAACATGGATGGCTTTGGCATGAAAAAAAAAATCCCACAAAAATTTGATATGACATTAAACAAAGAAATCGTACCCCCCACCAGCTATGGGTTGAATAATACTACGGCTGTTCTTTAAGAAAGGATGACTTTGTCATCAGATAACCCATAAAGATTGATATGCCATTAAACCAAGAAATCAGAAATCACTCCTATCCCCCACCAGCTATGGGTAAGATAATATCACTATTGTTCTTCTATAAGAATGGCTTTAGCATTAAATAACCAACAAATCTTGATGTGCCATTAAACAAAGAAACCAGAAATCAATCCTACCCCCAGCTATGGGTAAAGTAATACCGCTGCTCTTCTTCAACAATGATGACTTTGGTATAAAATAACCCCGCAAAAGTTGATTTGTCATTAAAAACAAAGGAACCAAAGCTAGAAACCAAACAAAGTTTATATTAAATCTTCGCATCTCTGTGCTCCCAACCCACGTGAGCCCCTAAATCAAAAAAATAGAAAAAGGCCCACGGGTGTCATAATTTACAAAAATGACCTTTTCTTATTTTGCCATTACAAAATTAGTGGTTCTGAATACCAGGATCCAACATGCTGGTCAGTAGCAGTCCAATAGTTGAAGAAGTCAGACATTAAATGCTCTACCCAAATTTCACGACGACAACAAAGTTTTATCCTGAAGAAATTCAGGACTGACACCCAAGAAAACAAAACAATTATATACACTGAGGACATAGAAAAAAATTAATATTCACGCAAAAACATTTTGTGTAAATTATTACTTATTACCAAAATTATACATAAAAAGACAATATCTATTCAACTCAACCTTCTCTTATTTGTTTTGACTGAATGTTTACAAATCATGTATTCGCTTACAATTCATGTGTATAACTATTTAAGTATGTGCGGGCAGATTATTGACGTTTGGTTGAATTGTTGATGTTGTATAGCAGCAATGCTTGGAGCCATTAGTTTTGTGTGCAGGCAGGTGGGCTCTGGCTCATTTGGAATATTATCTACTAAGTATTTGTAAATCTTTGGTTTAATATGTGTATGAACGAAGTTTGGCATTGTGTGGCCTGTAGGGTTTTTTATGCCATAAAATCAACTAAACTTGAGAACATTTTAAGTCTTCCAAAAAACCTCACCTTTTCACTGAAATCTGACCAAATCAACCTTTTCACCAATATCTGGCCAAATAGAATCAAGAACTATTGGAAAACAAAATAACAAACAAATAAAACATGCCCTAAAACCCGCATAGAAGACAAAACCAACCTAACCTTTCTTGGCATAAAATGACCTACAGAGGTTGATATGCTGTTAAACAAAACTCAAACTCAAACTTATTTGTTTTGATGCTTGCTTGTTTTAGTTATAATTCATTTTTGTCCAAGTACCCGGAAGTCACCGATATGAAGTCACCTAGTACCCGGAAGTCTCCTCTGCAACAATATTAAGCTACATTTTGTTAGAAACTCTTTATGAAATTTGAGTAACTCACGCTACCCACATAACAGTGTTCCCCCAGAGAACTTACCAAATGCGAAGGCCAGTTGGGATGAATGGCGAGGGAGAGAGAGAGTTAAAGGAACAGTGATGATGATGATGATGATATAAAAATATTTTCGATATCTTAATTAGTTTATATACTTGAACAATAAAAAAAATCTAAATTGGTCTTCAGTATTGTTTTCATTAACACAAACCTTTGGTATTTGTAAAATCTAAAATCGTCACACTTGTCACAGAATATTTTATATCAGGGGAATCCTTTCAAAAATTAACCAAAAAAAAAAAGAGGAAAAAAAAGAAATGTATCTATCCAACCTCTCCTACAGGCAGGATGCGATACAAGGGTCAATTTACCTTCTCTTTGATTGGTTACCTAACCAAGGCTTAAGAATCCATTCTGTTTTATTAACCTATAGCAAGGGAGAGAAGAGATGGATTTGTGGGGATCGAATAAGAAATTTTTTAAAAATAACATGAAAAAATGAAAATAAAATAAATACGAAATTAAATAAATAAATAAATACAAGAATAACAACCTCCCAGGAGGCCTCTGACAGAAAACACAATCCGCACATGCCTAAAAAGGTGGGCATCCTGGTACAAAAAAAGAAACACTTCCTCAGCTCCCTTGACACATATCGACCGAACGGACATCACTTTTCTCTCGGTCGCCGGCTAGAAGACACGCGTCTGCTAGGCCTCTGACCAAGCAACACATGGTGTCTCCTCCTGGTAGCAGCGTTAGCTAAACACGCTGACTGATCACAGACACACATGGCGAACCCTCAAATCGATTATACACCATAGATTTGTTGCGGGATCGATAAATACGTCAATCCAACAAATTTTGTAAATGAAGTGAATGACAACAAATTAGGCAAGGATGACAAAAGACATGAGAGTTAATTCAAAGTACCAAGGTTTTATTTGGCGAATCTATAACAAGGAAATGGTAGTTTGTCTGCTCGTGAACCAAAGTGCTCTCTGAATTGCCGTGTGCGACTGGTCAGCTTCCGGAGCAAACGCCGTTATTTGTCTGGAGGTATCAGCGTGCTGAGGTACAGGAACTGGTTTACCGGAGGTTTGGAAATGTAGGAACTGGTTTGGTGATGCTGGAACTGGTCTGCTACAAAATAAACTGGTCTGCTGCAGGTCTGGCTGGCTGCTGCATCGTCCTGTGGTATCAGCAAGGGGTGTAAGTGAAGAGGACCAGAAGAGATCCTCAAGAGACTTTCTGAAATAGAAAATATCTCTTAAAAGGGCTGGATATGACTTTCGTAAATTAGTTCTAATAAGAACTGTTTAAGACAGCTACTGTGATTGATTGGATCCTATATCATCTGCTGGCTGGTGTTAAAATATCTGCTGCTGGGTTGGCTGAAAGCTATGCATCGCCGACTGCTGCTGATAAATCCTTGGTCGGTGTGCTATGACCAGAGAGTGGTCATATATATATATATATATATATATATATATATATATATATATATCGCCCCACGGCTGTCTTGCAGCTGAATGGCTATTTGTTTGACATCCCACCATGCCAAAGTGGGACACAGGGCCTTTTAACGTTGGAGCCGGAACAGGGCTATAGCTCAGACACATCCGGTGGCTCCAAAAATACCCTGGGTCCTGTCGGCATTCTTCTAAAAATTGGGCGCCGAAGTAAATGAGAGTCTGGGGAGACAGTCCTGTTATATCAGCGTATGATTGCGAGGAAAGAACAAAAACACAGTTGCAAAAACAAAGAACACGAAGGCACGTAAAAATTTTAACAGTTGTATTGAAAAACAAATAATAAAACGTTCAAATAACTGGGTTTGTATAAACGTGTTGATATGGAATTGAAACGTGGGAAAATGTCCAATGCTTAGTACTGATAGGATTGTTAGACTTACGCGCACGCAGTCAATCAGATGTTACAAGTGTGGAGAGGAGAGGAGTGTTTAGTGATTTACGGCTTAGTCGCTTCCTTAAAAGCGGAGAAGAGGAAAGTCAGTGCGGGTGATGAGCAGTTTCCAGTTACGCCTCTCTCTCTCTCTCTCTCTCTCTCTCTCTCTCTCTCAGAGTTTAGGGTTCTAGTCTGCGGGGTCGTCTGCCTTCTTCTGATCTTCTCCGCTGTCGAAAAATTTGTCTTTTATATCGTTTTTCTCTTCTGATCGGATCAAATTGGGTTTTCTTTGTTTTTTACCGCAAAGGTCACGGATTGGCTAAAAAATTACTTTTGATTATTTTTATTTTTTGACAAATTTCATCGAAATTTCGCTATGCGCTGAAGCCCCTTTTTCCATTTTGAAGAAAGTCTCGGCATCGATAACATCTGGTGAATGCTCTCGTAGGCGCTAATTGCAATCATTATTTTGTGTGTGCGATAAATTAGAAAGCGATCTCTTTCGGTCATATAACAGTCCCCTGGAGCCCAATGAACGTCGGTCTAAGCCGCGCGGGACGAATGCTGAGCTTACCCAGTACCCATGTCAGGCAGCTTCTACCGATATCCTTTCAGCAAAGAGGAAGTGTGTTAAATGGTTTACTGTGCGTGAACGTTGTGAAAACTCTGTGTTGTCAAAGACAGGAAGTCTTTCTTTTAAATATGAGTAATAATGAAATATCTCATTAGACCGACGAGAGAAGTTTACAAATCCCATTTGTCTTATTCTGCGTTTAGAATTCACCTTCGTGATGTTCTGCTGAATTAATTTAAAAAAAAATAGTTTTCGTATTGATAACCGAAAATTCCACTCGTCAACAAAGGGGTCACGTTAATTGTTGATACAGGGGCTCGTCGTTTCCGGTTAGGGGTGGCTGTCATTTAGACTTTGCATTTTTCAACAGAGATTTTTTTATTTGAATAGCCGATGTAGGGGGTATGTTGGTTTTTATGTTTGGTCCCCCATTTTGTTGTAGTTTGTGTATTTGAAAAAGACAAAGGAGGCAACTGATGTGTAAACTACTGACTCTAAACTCATCACCCACCGAAAAATGACCAATATATTTCAACGCCTTGTTTGGGAAACACGACCACGTCTATTAGTTCAGGAAAATATCTCCACGCTACGGAATAACTGTTTTAAACCCGAAAATAAATCTAAAATTCAAAAGGTATCTTCGTCTCTTTTCTTCCTTCCTTCAGTAATTCTTTTGCAGCCTTCTACAGACAAAGACGCCAACAAGTTAAATAGGGTAAGAAGAGGACAATGGGGCCAGACACAACAACAACCTACGAACCACGAATAACCCACGAATAACCCCCAAACATTCTTAAGCCCTGTAGACCTCCATATGAGAACATTTCGTGGTTCCTCATATAAATACAAAGGGTATCTCAAGGACTCTCATATAAATAAAAAAAGGGTTCTCGTGGACCCCATATAAATAAAACGAGAAATTTATCAAAATTTATCAATATTTGTACTATGTAATGAAAATTTTGGCACAAATTGTCTATTTTTGGAGATAATTTTTTTTACAATTATAGGATTTACACTCCTATATTTTAAAATGGCCGTGATGCCACTTGTTCCCGAAACAAAGATAGTGGACGTCGGTAAACTAATCAGTCTCGGTAACCTATTGGTCAGGAAAGTAACGTGATTAGTGCTCACAACTACGTCCGCAACTTTGATTTTTGTCCTGCGCATTTGGAACCTACGGCATGACAAGGATTGTATATATATACTCTCCTCTTCAAAGATCTCACTCTCTCCATTTCGACTCATAGAGACGGCACACACTCTATCACATTTTCACTTACAGAGACAGCACACACAAACACACACACACACTCACTCTCTCTCTCTCTCTTTCTCTCTCACTCTTACATTTTGACTTCCAGCAGTCGACCCCACGAAAATGTATACATTCTGCAACTTTTTTTTTCTTGTTCTGCCTTTTCGTTTAGACTTCTTCCAGCCTCGAACACAACCTCAGAAATTTCGTCCAACCCCGAAAGAGTCAAACAACCAACATTAGGAGAAGACACATGCCTTCTAGCACATGTTGCTATATTTCTATATATCGATACTGTAGGAGGAGTGAGTGAATGTATTTATGCTATTTATGGTCCCCGACTATTTTGATGTTGAGTTTATGTATATTGAATAAGGTTGAATAAGGCATATAATATAGGCACCTGGAAAAAGTAGTAACTGAAGGAAGCCAATGAATGAAGAATATGCAACAAAATGAGTAAAAGATATGAAACAAATAAAAGTTGTAAAATGGCGTGGACAAAATGAACCTTTTAACAAGGCGACGAACAAAAACAAATTTATATACTATAATAATAAAACTTACATTGATGCATAAAAGAAATTACAAACTCTACTAACAAAATGATAGTGTGTGTATATGTGTGAGTTTGTGTGTGTGTGTGTGTCTAACACAACTAAGCTATAAAAGAATTACGTGTTTAAAATGTCCTTTTTTATGGTTAGAAACGGGCAGTTTTACCGAGACTGGAAAGGGTCTCATAGTCATTGTATATGAATGTCTGCGAGGCCCATCCATGTTGTTACTTCGCTCTCCTGTTGATTCACGCTGGAGGGAGTATATTGCTGCTGCGAAGAAATTTGGTAAAAGAGATCAAGGATCATTGAAGACGACGTATTTATAGAAAATACGCGTCTTGCAGTGGCTCCGAACGCAGGACTCAAATTTACGCGCCGACGTAGTTTTAAGCATGTCACGTGGTCCTCCTGGCCAATGGTTTCCCGAGACTGAATATGTGAGCGTCCGCCATCTTTGTGGGAACAAGTAGCATACCGCCCAAAATAATTTATAGGAGTGTAAAGTCCTATATGCCCCCCCCTGCAGATTGATAAATATTGAAAATATTTTTCAATATGTTCTCTAACGTGGAGGCAAATTTGTGTGACTGTTGACTCTGTGGTGGTGATGAATGCAAGTGTATTTTTTTTAGCGTGGGAGTTAGTTCGCACTTTTTTTTGGCATTCCTTGTGGGCACAAGGTGAAATTTTAGTGCTATTTTCTGTGTAGAACAGCAAGTACGCAGTGTTTAACTCAATTCGCTGTAATAATGTCTTACATATCTTGTGTTAGGCTCCTTTTAGGATGTGTTGATAATTGAAGTTGTGGAAACTGTCTTTTGTTTGAGCATTCCATGAAGGTTGTGTTGTGTGTAGTTGAATGAAGTGACAGGTGAATTTATGTTAAATTTTGTTTTTGGTTGAAACGATTATTCATCGTTGAATTTAGTCTAGCTAGGTTTTTTGTGTTTCTCCATAAATTCGGTGTTTAGCGTGGCTCGTGGGCACGTATTGACCACGCCTCGAATTTTCTTGTTGGTGTGCACAATTATGTAGCTATCATAATTCCTGTTGTGCTGAAAATTTTCGCAGTTGAATGTTGTATAATGGAATGTAGCGTCAGCTTGGAACAAGTTTCCTTCAGAGTTTTTAGTTGTTGGACGTCTGAGTATTAGTTTCGATTTTTTTTTTTTTTTTTTTTTTGAAGATTTGCTTGTCTTCGTTTTCGTAAAATCAAACTTTCAGGTGTCTGAGTAGTTTTTGTGATTTGTTTGCTAACATTGTATCCGGTCTTTAGTGGGTGCTTTTTGGCTTCGTCACTCTGGCACTCACGGATAGTTTGTCGAATTATGAAGATAGTAAGTGAATTGGCTTGCATTTTGTTGGTATTTGTTCAGAAAATGTCGGGATTTTTTTTTTTTTGACGAACAAAAACAAATTTATATACTATAATAATAAAACTGACATTGATGCATAAAAGAAATTACTAACTCTACTAACAAAATAATAGTGTGTGTATATGTGTGAGTTTGTGTGTGTGTGTGTGTGTGTGTGTGTCTAACACAACTAAGCTATAAAAGAATTACGTGTTTAAAATGTCCTTTTTTATGATTAGAAACGGGCAGTTTCATTGAGACTGGAAAGGGTCTCATAGTCATTGTATATGAATGTCTGCGAGGCCCATCCATGTTGTTACTTCGCTCTCCTGTTGATTCACGCTGGAGGGAGTGTGTTGCTGCTGCGAAGAAATTTGGTAAAAGAGAACAAGGGTGTTTGAAGACGACGTATTTATAGAAAATACGCGTCTTGTAGGGAGGCTCCGAACGCAGGACTTGAATTTACGCGCCGACGTAGTTTTAAGCATGTCACGTGGTCCTCCTGGCCAATGGTTTCCCGAGACTGAATATGTGAACGTCCGCCATCTTTGTAGGAACAAGTAGCATATCGCCCAAAATAATTTATAGGAGTGTAAAGTCCTATAATACCTTGCATGAAATACTTAGTCCTCATACATTTTATAGTCTACAGGATACTTTCAATATTTAGTTTTTATTCATAATATCCGTGTTAGCACACACACACACACACACACATACAGAGGAATATTCAATAGACTATATTAGAATATTTGTAATGTTTCCTTTTTCATGTACTTGTTGATATATAAATTTAATTTTGTTTGTACTGCTTTGTTTTGAATGTTCTTTTGTACGCGTCGTTTCACTTTGTGTACTTCATTTACTTTTAAATAATGAGCCAACATAAATTTGTGGGGAACCAAACGACTTTACCCCCCACAAAATGAGGGACAAAAATATTCACCAAACAACTGTACCCCAACACAATTTACTTTGCACAAATCTAAATTTGTGCAGGTCAGTCTACCCGGATTAAAAGATAAAATTTATATCCGAGTATCCCGTCCACAAATACTACACAATTTTTTTTAAACGACGCGAAGAAATAATAAGAAAACCAGACTGAATTAGTTAAACATTTATATTCATATAAACAATTATATTTCTTTTTTCAGCGATTTGATGTGTTGAATTCGGAAGAGACCAAAAGTTCAAAAGTTCAAAAATGTGTGTGGATGTGTGCGTGGGAGTGAAAGCATATATGAATAGTGTACATGAGTTAACTGCTGATGGAAAATGTATGAGAAGATCAAGACATATGAAATCTGACGTCATAAGAAAATAAGCAAATAGGAAAATGATAACTTTACTTTCGCCACGACTATCAAGGTTGGTTGGTTGGTTGTGTTTGAGTTTTCATTTCAAACAATTCAGTTTACGCAGTTTAAATGTAAGTACACTGTTTAATTGTCAAAAACATTTCTATTTCAAGCTATTCAGTTTAGTCAAACAGTTCTAATTCAAACAATTCAGTTTAGTATAAGTATAGTTTTTGTCTACACACAGTTAAATGTCAAAACAGTTATATTTCAAACAATTCAGTTTAATGTTAGTACAGTTTCAATGTCAAAAACAGTTCCAATTCCAACAATTCAGTTTTGCATAAGTACACAATTTACATGTCAAAACATTTCCATTTCAAGCAGTTCACTTTAGTATTAGTACGCAGTTTAAATATCAAAACAGTTCTATCTCAAGCAATTCAGTTTAGCATAAATACACAGTTTAGTTCTACTTGAACCATAGATAGGACCCTATCAGGTGCTACTACTCCGGGCAGGGTGGAACAGGGAGTAATGGCAATGAAGTGGTTCTCCGCATTCCCCAAAATTCCATGATTACTGGAACTTCAACCTTGGCTTGTTTAGTGTCGTATCCAGGACTCTGTTGAGGAGTGGGTCTTACCCCTCAGTACAGGTGCAGTCGGTGTAGCCTACATCCCCAGCCGACTGGGCAAGACTGTCAATGTTTTTTTTTTTTTTAGTTTTTTCTTATATGTGGACTAGTTGTTATTGTAATGCAGGTGAATTTTGTTGGTGATCGAATGAATGATATAACCGTCAGTGAATCCTCATGTTAGTAAAATACATCAAATCTCTTCTGATTCACCCACTTAACTCTTCACACACCTAACAACTAAAACACACAAAACACAGACCCACAGGCATCGACACCGTAGAAGAAAATAACAGCTACCGGATGTTGACCCAACAACGGCGAGTGTCAAACTGAGAAAATCATGGCTTCTGCGCATAGGCTCCGTGCATAGCCTATCCAAAATCCCCAGAAAATTCTCAGTTATTAAAAAAAAGGTCTATTTTTCAACCAATCATTTTTTCCACAAGTAGTATTTTCTGGAGCCGGTGTTTGAAATTGGGAACATATAAATCGGCCAAGCAGAGGTCACACGCCAGTTAAATCATCGGCCGCCCGAAGAGCGTCACCCGACAACACCGTCCGACCAGATCAAAGCAACCGCTCGTCGCCGAATAGACAAACCCTCGTCAGCCGGCCAGATATTTCATCCGCTTATTTTATTTATTCAATAAACAAAATAAACTAAATCTTCTCGTCAGTCTTATTTTTCTTGCAACCACACGCTTGTATATAACATTCATTACCATGTTGTGCAAATATTAGTATGTGTTGTTTACTGACAGTATGTTGCTGTGTGAGAAGTTCTCGTGTGTTCGGCTGTGTGATGTTTTGTGTCGCTGTCTGTGGTTATGCGTAGCTGGGCAATGCTGTCTGAGAGACCTGGAGGTTTGTCTGTTGCCAACGATATTGGGCGCATAAACCGCAACCAGACGAAACTTGAAACTTTTCACGGCAACATCGGCCACAACCAGTCGGTCCCCGTCATCTGCAAAAACAACGTCAACGTCAGCATCAAGGCTGCGTCCAACTAGCAAAGAAACCCCAACGCTGGTACGGCTGCCGTATGCTGAGAAAACGTTAAAATCGCTTTCCAGCACACGACAGTCGGCACCGCAAGTGAAGTGGGTTTCCTGCACTGCAGCAACATCTACACCGAGAGTTTTAAGTTCACCAAGCAAGCACGTACACTTGCCCGGATCCCTCAATCCCCTCACATTCAAAGTAGCAAGGTTTAGAGCCATCAATCCCACTTACCTTACTCAGTGTCGACTACGGGCCGGAAATCCTTCGGGGTAAGGATGCCGACGGCCTGACGCAGGGATCCGGTGCCGAGCTCAGTACTTACTCGGTTGTCCCTGGTAATTCCCCCGACATCCACGGGGTACCGCAACTTTAGGGACCTATAGAAGGACGGGTGAACTAAAATCGGGACCCTGCCCGAACAAAAAGGAAGCAATGTTTTCAAACTTTGGTGGCGCAAATCCGTCAACATTACGTCCGCTCGACTGGCCCCCTCAAGAAAGTGCCAGAGCTCTTTGGTTCGGGGTCCAGCCGAACGGACGAATGTGGTCACCATTGCTGCACTCTTGAATAGATACGGGTTGGTAATGTCCTTGCCATTTATGTTTTTTAGGGATGATAAGGGTTTTAATGTTTTTTTTTAGAACATGGTCCATATGTTGTGGTTCTAGGATGTCTTGGCAATAGTGGTATGCCGTGAAGGCACGTTGGGCTTCGTTTGAAGCCGACAGTGACCTTGGTTTTTGATGTGTTGATAGAAATGATGATGTTGCTGCTTCCTTTGTCGTCGACTCCCTGGTCAACGAGTGTGACCTTACAAGTTGTCTGGGTGTTTTGATAGGTAACAGTGAAGGTGATTTGGGGGAATGTGGGAAGTCAGAAAAATGTGCTGGGGTATTTTGAGGTTTTTGTGGGGGAGGAATGATTTGGGCTGGTCTTTCAATTTTTTCGCCCTTTTGTTGAGGTTGGGAGGGTGTTTGGGACAGTGTTTGTGTTTCTTGTGTTGGTCCCTTAATATGTTTTTTCTCCCCCTCCCCAGCTACCGAGTCCCCACTATCTCTTCGCCGTTTTAAATTGCTTCAATTTCATTTTTTTCTGTTTTTTCTTTGTTTCTTTTTTGTTGATGATGATGATGATGATGATGGTTTTGTAGATGACGATGATGATGATGATGTTTTGGCTGTGCTGATTGTATTAGTAGCAATAGAGTTAGTTTTCGCTGTCGTGGTCATTGTTGACTTGGTGTAATCTGTTTTTGTTGCTGGTTCTTTGATGGGGGTCTTCTTCTTTTTTCCCCCCTTAGCCACCTGGGTCCAGCCCTCTTCTTTGTCGGGGCTGTCCCCGGTTTTAGCTTTAGGGGTTTCATTTTTTTTTCCTTCGGTCGCTGCTGTTGATTCTGCTGCTATAGTTGTCGTTGTGTTCGTTGTCGTTTCTGTTGTTGTTGTTGTGGCCGGAGTTGTTTTGGTGGTTTTTTGAGGGCAGGATTTTGAAAAGTGCCCCAGCTGCTTGCAATTCCAGCACTGGGGCTTCCTGCCCTCAACAACGACTGTCATGATCTGATGTTCATATTCGATTACGTGAGGTATGGCTGTGAACCCCCCTCTGTCCAGGCACATGGTGAAGATATAATCACCGTGCGCTGTCCCGTTAACAGATTTTGCTTTGGTGATTTCCTCTATTTCGCCATGTTTTACGAGGTAGGCAGCCAGGACCTCCTCATTTAGCTGTATCGGGACATTACACTCGGTGATTCGGATTTTACGTCTTCCCATGTACTCTGGCTGAAGCCGGAAGTACTTGGAGATGACGTTTTCGCCGGCCAGCTTGGCTGCAAGGTCTTCTGATGGCAGCAGCACATCCCATGTTGCAAAGCTACGTCTACGGTAGTACTTTGCGGGAATGTCTGCTGCTTTTAGCAAGCCTTCAAAAGTATCTTTTTTGATACCTGCCAGCCTCTTTGTTTTCAAGTCTGTGACTACGAACGAGATTATTTTGGGTTGTACTTCCTGTACAAGTTCGGGAATAGGAAGTATCCTATTCCCTTGGAAGTACTTCTCGTATTTTTCTCTTATTTTAGTATAGTCTTTCGGGCTTGGTTTTATTTTTGTTGTCCAAGAGGCTGGCAGTGAAGGTACCTTTTGCGCCGGTTGGATTGAACTGGCCGACGAAGATGGCTGCGAGAGTGCAGGCCATCTTTCTTCCGGCTTTGAGGGGGGACTTTGATCTTTAAATATGTCTGGTGATGATGACACTGGTGAAGTTGGGGCCTCTGCCATCGCTGCTTATGAGGCAACTAGGAGAGGATGACCGTCGAATGTTCTTGTTTGTGTGTAGGTGAAAATACTTTGGATGATGATGGAATAAGTCGTTATGTTTTTTCAAAAATGATCCGAGGATAACAAGCGTTAGCCCCCTCAACAAACAAAATAACAATTGTTTGGGAGAGGGGCAGTCAACGATAACAGTTCAAAACAATAACAAACGGGTTTCAAAAATTCCAACAAATAACAATATTTTTTAAAACAAGAACAACTTTAACAATCAAAAAAACACTTACTCGTCAATAGTAATTTTAGCAACACAAGAAAATGAACGTTCTAGTCTGCTTTATTTCTGTATGAAATATACAGAAGGCACAAGGCCTTGAAGTTTTGGGGGAGGGGAAGGGAGCGGTCATACTTTTCTATATAAACTAAGGAGACCTAGCTAGCCACATTCGCCGACCCATTCAACAATACGATATAAATCCATTCATCCATCGCCTTTTGCGCTGCAATCACCAAAATACCACATTTGCTCTATGAAGAAGTCCTACTTAAAATCCCGAGATTGATGAATGATTTTATTTACAAGTATGATTTATTTACAATGAATGTGATGGGAATGGGAGAAAAAACCCCGAAATATATACAAAAACAAAGGAAAAATCCCCCGTTTGGTTGCCCTCCCATCCCCCCGTCTATAAAATTGGAGGCCGACTGTTTTCCGGGACGAAAGAACCGGAAACAAGCCGAACCTACCCTAGGTGGGACAGGAGTCCTAATCTACCGGGGTAAAAGAAATAAGGGGTCGGGCGCGGTGTGGGTTGATACAAGCAGGTGATATGATTTTTATTCATATGAATGTTCAAGATCTTCAGTAAACGTGGACTGGGATACGGGTTGAGGTCGAAAAATAATGGGGATGGGGAAGATCTTGAGAACTAACGACTAGATGACGGGGACAATGCCTCACAACATACTGCTAATTAGGTACCTAGGTACCAAAAGAAAAAGGGAACAGTTCTACTCACCAGGGATGGGGTCCCTAAGGACCCGTACCGTAGACGCCATGAGCCGGCAGAGGAGGGAAGGATGACTCCAACGTTGCCCCCTTTCGCACGACCAGGCTCGCTGCATTCACCCACCTTTCGCTGAATGTTATGCGATCCAAGCGTTTTCTATCGCATCTGATTTTGACCCTCAGCTGATGCCGAAAATACAAAACCAGATCGCGATGAGAAAAGTTTGCATCGTCATACAATCCCTTGTTTCGCGTCGTCCAAATCACCATTCTAGCTACAGCTAGGATCGCGAGAAACACCACACGCTTCTCACCCTGATACGGAGGAAGAACGTTGTCCACGACGTAACCAACGTCGAGCAGCACGAGCTGTTTGGGTTCGATGCGAGCCGTCCACTCGCCGACGTGATCCCAAAACGGGCGAACTCGCTCGCAGTAGTAGAAGGCGTGCTCAGCCGTTTCTTCCAAGCCACTGCCGCAGCGAGCGCAATCGGGCATGTCTGCCAGGCCCGCTTTGTAGTTCAAGCCGACAAGGGGTAACGCATTTCGAACAAGTCGCCAGGTGAGCGAGAACTCGGAGTTGTTCAAGAAGCTCGATCCTGGCGCCCAGTTCCAGTGAGAGCGAATCTCCTCCGTCGTCCAGCCGCGCCGCTCGCTGAGAGGATCAGAAGCGGAACCCACCACTAGCTCCCGATATAGTTCTTTTCGAGGCCGTGAAAGGTCACTGGACCCAAGAAGGTTACGAAGGGCCGTTCGGCACTCGCGGACAAACAGTGTTTCGCCCAAAGGCCTACGTCGACCTTCAGCCTTTGGGTCTGACTTTAGGCGAGGAAAAGTCCGACTCGCCTTCAATCTCCACACTGCGTCCCCCGTCAAGGCTCTGCCCAAGTATGCAAGTCTTTCAGCAAGCCAGTAGCTCTCCAGATCAGGCATACCTAGACCCCCGTTGCGTGTACGTTGGATACAGACCTGCCTACGGACCATCGGCCTTGCACCTCCCCAGAGCAATCTGGAAAGGGATCGTTGCAGCGCCAACCGATTTACCTTAGGCAGAGGAAGTACAGCCAATCGGTAAAGGATCAAGGGGAAGACGTACACGGCGCACGCTTCCGCCCTGCCCTTTAAGGACAACCTCCTTGAAAGCCAGATTCCCACCTGAGCATTCACCTTGGCTTGTATTTCCGACCAATTTCACTCCAGTTGGAGGTCGGGCCCGAACCACACCCCGAGGACGCGGACGGGTCCGTCACTCCAGCGGAAGGGCCCCGGAAGAGTATTGCTACCCCTCCAAGCACCGAGCCGCAAACCTTCGCTTTTGTCAAAATTGACCTTGGCTCCTGCAATCCGCTCGTACTCGCTAACCGCCTTCTTCACAGCCTTTATATCCAGGCGGCGGGATACAAACACTGTGATATCATCGGCGAACGCGGAAACCCTTGCCGTAAGAGGGCCAGCAAAAGGGACACCGCGCAGGGCCGGATTTGTCGTCCTATCCCTAAGCCTACGGAGCAGGGGCTCCAAAGCTAGGACATAGAGAAGAGGAGACAACAGACCGCGAACACCCTCGAACGCCTTCCGTTCACCTGCACCACTGCCTGGGGGTTGTGGTACATCATGCTAATCCATCTGCTGAACTCCGGTTTGAATCCGGCAGTCTCCAAAACAGTCGCCAAAAACCGATGGTCAACCCTATCGAAGGCCTTGGACTGATCTAAACTGATCAGCGCGGCCTCGGTGCCGTCTTCTATACCCTCTAGGACCTCGCGAATCAAGTGCAGGTTGTCCTGGATCGATCTTCCCTTCACAGCAAAGGTCTGCTCAGAGCCGATCAGATCGCTAATGACAAGCTGTAAACGATTCGCTAAGACCCGGGCCAAAATCTTTAACTCTGTGTTAAGCAGAGTTATGGGCCTGTAATCATCTAAACCCTCCCAAACATGCCTGCCACCTTTCTTCAGCAATGTGATCACGCCCTTGGTAAAGCTACCAGGGATGGCTCCCTGGGCGAACCAATGGTTGAACATATCCGTCAGAATAGGCACAAACATGTGCGACATCCTCAAGTACACTTCGTAGGGCAAACCATCTAGTCCTGGCGACTTGTTGAGGCCGACCTGCTTCAACGCGTCACGGACTTCGCATTCAGTAACCACACCCTCGCAGCTAGCCGCTTCAGCCACCCCAAGGCGGGGGAAGTCGGCAAGATAGCTACGAAACTCCCGGAGCGGGAGATCAGTACAGCGGGCAAAGCGATCCCGAAAGTGCGCCCGAAAGGCGTCACGAATCTCGCGACCCGATCGCAGCAGTCGCCCATCCGGGGCCTTGACAGAACCGATATACCGATCGGGGAACCTTCGCACTTCTTCACGCGCAGTCGCGTTCGTTTTCACAGCTTCGTTGAGAACTCTCTTTAACCTAGATCTAACTACTTATCCCTTGTAGGGCTCGCTACTCTCGCGCTCAAGGTCCCTCCTAGCTAGCTCTACGTTTAGGGAGTCCCCCCCAGCCACCGCCCGGGAAAGTCTATCGTCTATAGATTTCGCTTCCGCGGTCCTATCTAAGTTGAGCTGTCGACCGTACTTGGTAGCGAAATCTCTAATCCTATGTTTAAGAGATCCCCACCACCTATTCCCGGTAACCGCCCCCACTAACGCCCGCTGAATTAGGGATTCTAGCCGATCCCGGAAGTCCCGTATCTCCAGTAAGGAGGTATTGAACTTCCAGTAAACGGCCAGACTAGGCCTATTTGCTAACCGTAGACTGACTCTAACAAGTTTATGGTCAGTCCACGCTATCAAGTGGAACGTGGGACAACTAACAAAATTAATGTCAGCTCGTCTCACTAACACTCTGTCCAAGTAGGAAGCTACTTTGGCTGAGGGCGAACTATCTAGCTACGTCCACATCTCCCGCCCTGGGTGATCCAGACGAAACCTGTCGACGAGGTCATGACGAGTCATGAGGCCGGCAAGGCTGCTTTCACACCTTCCCACACGCCTAGCTCCCCGCCCGACCTTATCTATCTTGGGATCAAGGATCGCATTCCAATCACCCATTAAAACTAGCCGCTTCGTATCGTCCAGGAACGGCGCCAACCGACGAAAAAAGGAAACCCTCTCCACAACGATATTGGGCGCATAAACCGCAACCAGACGAAACTTGAAACTTTTCACGGCAACATCGGCCACAACCAGTCGGTCCCCGTCATCTGCAAAAACAACGTCAACGTCAGCATCAAGGCTGCGTCCAACTAGCAAAGAAACCCTAACGCTGGTACGGCTGCCGTATGCTGAGAAAACGTTAAAATCGCTTTCCAGCACACGACAGTCGGCACCGCAAGTGAAGTGGGTTTCCTGCACTGCAGCAACATCTACACCGAGAGTTTTAAGTTCACCAAGCAAGCACGTACACTTGCCCGGATCCCTCAATCCCCTCACATTCAAAGTAGCAAGGTTTAGAGCCATCAATCCCACTTACCTTACTCAGTGTCGACTACGGGCCGGAAATCCTTCGGGGTGAGGATGCCGACGGCCTGACGCAGGGATCCGGTGCCGAGCTCAGTACTTACTCGGTTGTCCCTGGTAATTCCCCCGACATCCACGGGGTACCGCAACTTTAGGGACCTATAGAAGGACGGGTGAACTAAAATCGGGACCCTGCCCGCACAAAAGGGAAGCATTTTTCTTAACATGGAGTTTTTTGTGTCCGCCAACATTACGTCCGTCCGACTGGCATCGTTGATAAATCGCCAGAGCTCTTTAGTCCGATTGCCAGCCGTACGGACGAATGTGGTTAACATTGGTGCGTCCTTGAATAAGTAAGGGTTTGTGATATCCAGCTTGTCCACAGTCCTTAATTACAGTAGTGGTTTCAAGGACTTTTTGACCACGTGCCTAAATTCTGGGGCTGAAGTATGTCTTCACAAAAATGATATGCAGTCAGTGCACGGCGAACTTCGTTTGAAGTCGACCGTGACCGCTGCTTTTGTACACTGGATGATGATAATGATGATGCTGGTGGCGTTGATTCTCTTGTCGCCGACTGGGAACGAAGGAGTAAGTCGGGGGTTGTGATAGGTGAGAGTGAGGGAGTTTTAGGGGAAAGTGGGAAGTCTGAGAGGTGTGCTGGGGTACTTTGTTGGGGAGGGATGATTTGAGCTGGTCGAATGTTTTTCTTTCCCTTTGGTTGGGGCGAAGAGGGTGTTTGGGATTGTTTTGCTTTTACTTGGGGTGGCTTTTTTATATGTTTTTCCCCCTTCCTCAGTTATTGAGTCCCCACTATCCCTACGTCTTTTTAAATTTATGGAGTAATCCATCGCTTCAATTTCTTTAGTTTTTTCTTTAGTTT
Source organism: Sepioteuthis lessoniana (assembly GCA_963585895.1). Lineage (NCBI taxonomy): Eukaryota > Metazoa > Mollusca > Cephalopoda > Myopsida > Loliginidae > Sepioteuthis > Sepioteuthis lessoniana. Next base: position 34,832,672 of record OY757947.1, on the reverse strand, counting down.
TTTCTTTGATTTTCTTTGCTGTAGTAGACGGTGATGCTGCTGCTTTTTTCGTTGTTGTAGTAGTAACAGTAGTTACAGTATCAGCACTAATGGCTGCAATTGGTGCCTCACTATCCGATGTTTTGACTGGGCTCTTCTTTTTTTTCCGCCCCTTTGTACTTGGGTCCACCCCTCTTCTTTGTCGGGGTGGTCCCCAGTGTCTTGTTTGGGGCTTTCGCCTGTTGGCTTCGTCATTGTATTCGTTGTTGCTGCTGCTGCTTTTGCAGTTACGGCCGTAGCATTTGTTTTTGTCGTCTTGTTGGTTTTTTGAGGGCAGGATTTAGAGAAGTGCCCCAGTTGTTTGTAGTTCCAACACTGGGGCTTCCTACCCTCTACAACTACCGTCATTGTCTGGCTCTCATATTCCATGGTGTGGGGTATAGCCATAAACCCCCCTCTGTCCATGCAAATGGTGAACAAATAATCACCGTGCGCAGTCCCGCTTGGTGATTTTGCCTTGGCTGCATCTTCGATGTTCCCATAGTTACTCAGAAATGCAGCCAACACCTCCTCATTTAATTCAATCGGGACATTACACACAGTGATCTTTATTCGCCTTCTTCCCAGATACTCGGGCTGAAGCCGGAAGTACTTGGATGTAATATTATTCCCGACCAGTTTCTTTGCTAGTTCTTCCGTAGGCAGCAGCACATCCCAAGTTGCAAAGCTTCGTCTGCAATAATATTTTGCAGGGATGCCTGCTCCTTTCAGTAACTCTTCAAAACATTCTTTCTTTATACCAGCCAGCCTTCTGGTTTTTAAGTCTGTAATAACAAAAGATATTTTCTTGGGCTAGACCTCTTGGACTAATTCGGGAATAGGGAGTATTCTATTTCCGTGAAAATATTTTTCATATTTTTCCCTAATTTGGACATAGTTTTTAGGGCATTTCTTTTGGGTTATTTTTTCTGTCCAAGAGGCTTGTATGGATGGTACTTTTTGAGCCGGTTGTATTGTACTGGCCGGGGTAGATGACTGTGAGGGTACTGGCCCTCTGTCTTCCGGCTTTGAGGGGGGGGGGCTTAGGCCGTCAAATATGTCCGATGTCGAATCGGATGATTCTGCCATAGTTGCTTTTTATGGCAACTTGGCGAGAAAAATAACGAATGTTCTTGAGAAAATGAGACGATGTTGGAGATGAAAAAGATGAGTCGTGTTTTGTTTTTTTGTTTTTTTTTTCCCCACAAAAGTTAACAGGAGTTAACCCCCCTCAACAAACAAAATAACAATTGTTTGGGGGAGGGGCAGTCAACGATAACAGTTCAAAACAGTAACAAACGGGTTTCAAAAATTCCAACAAATAACAATATTTTTTTAAAAACAAGAACAACTTTAACAATCAAAATAACACTTACTCGTCAATAGTATTTTAGCAACACAAGAAAATGAACCTTCTAGTCTTCCCTGGTATTAGTAGCTACTGCTATATATGGCAGATGAACTAGTTCATTGTGTGGAAAAGGTGGGTGATACCAAACAATATATATTTGGTCATCATCTTGGTAAGTACTGAAAATGCTGTTTCCCAAAATGTAGCAGAATTTTGACTGCTTTTTGAGACAATAATTTTCATAGGTGTGTACAAGTAAGTAGAAAATTGAATTTGTGGTTCTATCACTAATCAGTATGTCCCAGTCGGTTGGGGTTATAGAATACACCGACTGCATATCTGCAGAGGAGTAAGACTCACCCAACGAGTGTCCTGGATATGACACTAAACAATCTGATAGTGAAGCGGCAGTAATGCTGGAGCTTTAGGAAATGCGGAGTACCTCTTTATTGCCATCGCTCCCAGGTCCACTCTATCCCGGAGTGGTAGCACCTAATAGGGTCCTATCTATCGGTTAAATAGAACTAATCAGTGTATTTATGTTGCGTAGCCATATACACGAATATGGCCATGTGCGAAATAGACATGTAATGTTCATAACAATAGAATATATAAAGAACATAGGAATCTCGGAATTCGAAAACACGTAACGACTTCTTGTTCAGGTACGAAACCTTTTTATTAACTTTGAGTTAAAGGTTTCGACGTAAGGAGGAGAGACACAATCTTCTATGCTGTCTTATTCATTTGGCCCCCAACTTGAGCGGCCCCCATCGGGCGCACGTTCGCCTCGCGCCTGCGAGCTCCAAAATCGATCCTTCTCGTTTGGCGTCTAAAACCCGACTCTTATTTTCTTCAAATTCTCACACAAACTTCCGCGTGCTTCCGGTGCGTGACGGCACCCGCACCTTGTCACCCAGTATCGTCTCGGACTGTTATGACATCTGAGTGACACCTCCATCCGCTCGCTCGCACCCACGTTAACACCTGCTTCAATCTTACACCCAACCAACCCATGTGCTGAGCCGAAAGGTTCTCAGCCTAACTAAACTCAAAGGCATGAACCGAAATCCCTCGGCTATTTCATAACATTTATGCTAAACTGAATTGTTTAAAATAGAACTGTTTATATGTATAAAAAAATGAATTTGGCATTAAATAACATGCAATGATATGTCATAAAACTAAACCAAACCAAAACAAGATAAAAAGTAATATAAATTTTTAAAACACCCTTGCAGCATCTGGGAATCCCTACTATTGATATTGCTGATCCCCGTGATCCCTAAATCCCAGTTTAAAAACAACTGTTCTAGATTATTTTAAATTTCTGCAATACTTCTTCATTTTTTTTTTCTTTGTATATTAGCATATTAGACCTAACCTTGGTTTTACTAAAACAGAGAAATGTAAAATAACAACAAAAAGGACAAATTAAAGGATTTACACTCCTATATATTTTAAATGGCCGGCCATATGACCACGTGGAGCAGAAGCATTCAGAAAATAGGGTCCAAGATTCATTTCTTCTCGAAACAAAAGTAGAGACGTCAGTAAATTAAATAGTTTCGGGGACCTGATAAAACAAAGAAGTCACGTGCCATGTGCTTCCAACTTCGTCAGCGCATTGGGAATTTTTCCAGGGCAAAATTAAATCTTGCATTTGGAGCCGGTCACGTAACATATATATATATATATATTCCACGCTTTCAGAAACAACTTTCTTTTACTTACGAGTCTCCGGCCTTTTGGTGAATCACTCTCAGCGTGACAGTTTCTCTCAGACACACACGCCGCTCTTTTCGTATTTTGGTTTCTCTAGCATACATACATGCACCCACATATACGGAAGTAAGGACTGTGACATCATAACCCTCAGTTTTAACAACGAACACACGTACACACAAAAACACACTTACATTCACATATTTGTATCTGTCACACCCGCACACATACACGAGTATCTAACGAACAATATTCGAACATTCTTTCTACTTTGTATTATTGTTTTGTTTAACTGTTAGTACACAAAATTGTCTGTTAAATGTTATCATGTTGTGAATTTTAACTGTCTGCGTTGTTCATTTCTTTGTGTTCAAGATTATTGAACGGCTCTCGAAGTTTTGTTTCTAACAAAACTTAGAGAGAACTAAACGACTTATTCAATCCACCACAAAATATTCTTCTTTCTTATGATAAAATTGAATTATCAAAAGGATCTGTGCTGCCTTTTTTATTTACATTCCGAACTTGAGGATTTAGTAACAAAGGCAAAATGGTTGTCTTTCCCTGTTACATTAAGAAAGGAGTAAAACAAATGAGTAGACGAGAATATTGATGAGTTATAGCGATGGGGATAACATTATTATTATTATTATTATTGGGGTTTTAGGTTTAAGGTTTAAGTTGGTTTTGCGTTGATTATGTTGGTATTACGTTGGTATTTCGTTGGTAGTTATCCCCTCGCTAAACGTTGATGGAAAATAAAGGTAGTGGAGAAGAACGAAGACGTCGTTAGGTTTTAAAGGTATATTTTAATGGCAGCATGAAGTAAAGGGTTTTAGGCTGGTATGCTGCGAGCCTCGTCGTAAAGAAAGAAGGTAAGAAGTTGTTAGAGTGTATCATCTAATTTGTTTTTAACTAGAATCCCTTGGTCTAGAAGAATAGACCCGAGGGATCCATAAACTAGATGGCTCTCCTCATGATGGTTGACGAGGCTACTACTATTCGGGAACAGACGTTAAGACGTCCGTTCCCTTTGAGGATTTCTGAGCGAGAAAGAGAGATTCGCGGGCTTTCTTCAACTTTTGGTGCTGCTAGGAAATATGGTTCGGGCTGAATAGGACAAGTCATCCTGATTGGGTGAAAATGTTCGGCGACTCTAATGATCAAATTAGATTACGCGCCAAACAAAAATTCAAGTTTTCTTTCTGCTACAGAGTTTCCAAAACTTTTATGTCAGCTTGAGAGAGAACCCTGTACTGTGAGTCGTACAAAGGGAAGAAAGCAGTTGTGGATGTTAGAGCAGGAATAAAGCATCCACATTGAAGCTTTGAGGACCAGTTGGCTTAGAAGGAATGAATAAATGATAAAGGAATGATCTTCTAGAAAAAACAATCGTCCAAAAATTGAATGCGCTCTCTTCATGTTGATGTTGGTCTGTTCTGCAGCTAGAATAAGGGAGGAAGAGAGTCAGAGAGCGTTTGCGCGGCCTTTTATACTACCCAGGAAAGTCATCCGAGTAGAGTGGCATAAATCATCCTCATTGGTCGAAAATATAAATCGAAACTTCAACGGCCAAAATAATTCCCGCGATAGACAATAAATTTGAAATTATTTCTTTCTGCTACAAGAGATAATTTTGATTGATTGATTGATGATTTTAACGGCATGTCAAAATGTCTCGTGCTATTTTAAACCTAGAGATTAAGGAATTCTACATCTTTTGTGAATTTTCGAGATTTTCTAAAACGTATTTTCGAGATTTTTTTGAGTATTTTCGAGATTATTTTTTGCGCACAGTCATATCGAATATGAGTAATTTTTAAACAGATCTTTTTGACTCATAGATAGGACAGGTGTTACTTCTCCGGGCCAAAGTAGACCTAGGAGTAATGCCAATGAAGGGATGACTCCATACTTCACACTGCTCCAGAATGCAGTTTAGTGTCATAACTAGGACCCCACATTTGGGGGGGGTCCTACCCCTCTGTAGGGGAAGCAGTCAGCATGCTCTAAGCCCCGTCGGCAGGGCTAAGATCTTTCTGGGAGCAAGGTTTTGGATGATATTGTCTTAAAAACAAAGTAATGATATTAAGAAAACAAAATAGGACTTGCATGATGGTTAGCGTGTTCGTCAATGGTCTGGGAGATTTGGGTTCAATCCTAGGCCGAATCATACCAGGTACGGATCAAGTGTAAGTGAAGCAATTCAAGGAAAAGAGTTGCGCCCTTCCCTACACCTTGGGGAAGCAACTATTGAAAACGAAACCTTCGGGTCACCCTCGACAACGATCAGACAACTTACTTACAGTAAGATGGAATTTTTAATTCGATTTTAGCAAAAACGCAAATTGTGGTCTGCCCTGTTACATTAAGAAGAAAGGAAAATACAGGAATGTGGACGAGAATATTGATGAGTTTCAACAACTTTAATGACAGCCAGAAAGATAACCCATGAACTATCAGTCGTACAAATGGAAGAAAACATTAAGCATTCAACCTGAAGTTTCTAGGTCCAGTGGGTCTAGGAGGAATGAATAAAGGATAAAGGAATAGTCTCCAAAAGGAACAATGGGTCATGGTTGAATGTGCTCTCCTCATTTTGCTGTTGTCTGGTCTGCTGCTAAAGTGAGTGAGGAAGAGAGTGAGTGAGGAAGAGAGTGAGAAAGTGTTTTCGCGACATTTTATTCTACCCGGGAAAGTCATCCGAAGAAAATGGCTTAAATCATCCTCATTGGACGAAAATATAAAATCCAAACCTCAACGGGCAAAATAATCCCCGCACTAAATGATAATTTGAAATTCTTTCTTTCTGCTACTGGATCTATATTGCCTTTCGTATTTAGTTTACATTCCGAAACAGATTATTATAACAATCTTTCTGCTACAGGATCTATATTGCCTTTCGTATTTAGTTTACATTCCGAAACAGATTATTATAACAATCTTTCTGCTACAGGACCTATATTGCCTTTCGTATTTAGTTTACATTCCGAAACAGATTATAATAACAATCTTTCTGCTACAGGACCTATATTGCCTTTCGTATTTAGTTTACATTCCGAAACAGATTAATATAACAATCTTTCTGCTACAGGATCTATATTGCCTTTCGTATTTAGTTTACATTCCGAAACAGATTATTATAACAATCAGTACTTCTGACTTTTATTCAATACGATAATCACATTATCTACCAAGCAATATTTTTCATGCAGACATAATGTTGGTTGTTAAAATAAATTCTATTAATTTGTAACGTAAAATATTCAGTTACATTCAAAGTATGTCAGAGAAATTTACGTCATTTCCGGTTATAACTTGATGAAGCTTCGTGTGCAATATTTTTCTGTGTTATTTTTCGGACATTTGTCCTCATTTCTAGTGTTGTTATTTGTAACTCAACGTTTTGGCCGCTGTATCCTCCGATCAAACTTTAAAAATGATTTAAGTTGAATCATTTCCATACCCAGATAAACAATGGACACCTGAAGAAGGCCGGAGGATACAGCAGCCGAAACGTTGTGTTACTAATAATAATAGTCAGAAAAATTACACACAAAATATTGATCAATTCTCATTCAAATGATCTATAATTTTAACAGCATGTTGAAAAACAACGTAAGATTCCATGTTTGTTTTTTGTTTTGGTTGTTGTTGTTTTTTTTCTTCAGATCTATAAATGTCGTTTATAGGAAAAGTAAAAGACGTTTAAGCATAGAATATAGAGTCGTTTCTACGCATCTTTTGGGCGAAAATTGATCAAGTTTATAGATCAGGAAATAGTATCAACTTTTTTGAAACACCCTGTACATCTCAAATGATATAATTTTTTAAAACACCGTATATTAACTAGAGAAAGAAACTCGTTAACCTTATAAAGAAACATACATTGTGTACAACAAAGAGCAAATAACTCTCTACAGAGTTACTGTTCTTTGTTTTACATTCCGTGAACCATATATAATTTTTTATTTTCTCTTCCACATTTCCCTTGCAGTACTGTCGACTTAGATAAACCAAATTCTGATCGTGATACCAACTTAGTATCCATGTTTTAGTGTCAGAATAACAGCTATGAAAATTTTTAAATGTATGGAAAATTCACTGACAAATTTTAAATGATTCGGCCCCCTTTAGCACAAGCCGACAGGACAAGGAAAGGAATGAATTCTCTGTCCCTGCCCAACTATGGGTAAATATTAGGGCAAACCAAGCTCTTTAACCTTAGTATGGTAACTAGTTTAGGAGAAGGAAAACTGAATTCAAACTAGTTGTCGACCTTATGTCATATGATTGTGACAGAGGGGTTGGCTGAATACAACCTTGTTTTGAAATTACTTTTACTGCAAGAAATCACAAAAAGGACTATTGTGAATGGTAGAACACTAAAGAAATATAAGCTCAGTTGGTTATAGTTGTTTTGAGGAATGTGGAGTACCCCTACATTGCCATTAATCCCAGGTCCACTCTGACCCAAAGCGGTAGTACCTGATAGGGTCCCAACTATGGATCAAATAAATCTGTATAAAAATTATTTGTATCTGAGATCACCAAAGGAATCCAATGACATCTTACATACACAACACTCAGTGTAAACATTGAAGTAATCTCTAGTGAATTAAGAATGAAAATAAATAAAATTCGATTTAAATGGGGATACAGGGCTGTAGAATACACCAATTGCATCCGTGGAATAGTGAAATCCCACCAAGTGTCCTGATTATGCCATTAAACAATCTGATGATAAGGCTCTGATTCTGAAGCTTTGGAGAATGTGGAGTACCACTTCATTGCCATTACTCCCAAGTCCACCCTGACCCAGAGTGGTAGTACCTGATAGGATCCCATTTATGGGTCAAACAGAACTCTTTGACCATTTAACTGTGAGTAAACAAACAAGATATTTAATTGAATTGTTAGTGCTACATAGAAATACTTGAAACCATATAACTGTGTACAAAAATTGAACTATTAGTACTACACAGCAATACTTGGTACAATTTTACTGTGTACAAATGAATGAATAGTGTTGAATAGAATTATTAGTGTTAGATAGCAATACTTGAAACCATTTAACTCTATGCAAACAATAGAAACACTTAATTGTGTGCAAATAAACTAGCTCTAAGCCATGTAAGCCATAAAACCAAACCAAACAAAATCATATATATTTAATGCATATGGAATTCAATTTACAATATGATTCCTCTACTCAAGAAAGAAAACGTAGACTTACTGAATGCAGTCATCATTTTTTTCAATTATTGTATTAACACACATTTGAAATGATTTACATGCCTTAAAATAAATTCTTCAGACATTTTATTCCATTCCTCCTCAATAGCAGTCTTAAGCGAACCAATATTTGGATGAGAAGTCACATTTGTTTTGTTTTCTAAAATGCCCCACATAGTGTAATCAAGGGGGTTAAGGTCTGGGCTTAAATCTTCTGTCCTCGGTTTTCTCGTGGACTTTCAATTCATTAGCATGTTTTCTTATTGACATTGTGGGGTCCTTCTGAATTGTTACAACGAGAGCAGTTAAAAGGCCTTCTTTTCATTTTTTTGTTCAATCCTCCCCTCTTTTTCCTTAAAAAGCTCTTTTTCTGTAAAAATTTTTTTCTTAGCTTTGTATACGGTAGACAAGAAACTTTAGCTTGGTTTCAGTGTTAAGCAAATCATAGATTCTTTGTTGTTTCTTTTCTTGCTCACTCATATTCAGCTGAATTTTTATAAAAAGTCCATTTCCTACAATTATAACCATTACACTACAAGTATATCAACCATTGTAGGTTATTACTCTTTATACATGTATATTAATTATATATGATTTAGTTTGGTTGGGTTTTATGGCATATCAACCTTTGTAGGTTATTTAATGCCGATTACTCTTTATACATGTATATTAATTATATATGATTTAGTTTGGTTGGGTTTTATGGCATATCAACCTTTGTAGGTTATTTAATGCCGATTACTCTTTATACATGTATATTAATTATATATGATTTAGTTTGGTTGGGTTTTATGGCATATCAACCCTTGTAGGTTATTTAATGCCAAATCCTCTTTATCCATATCTATTAAATATATATGATTTAGTTTGGTTGGGTTTTATGGCATATCAACCTTTGTAGGTTATTTAATGCCGATTACTCTTTATACATGTATATTAATTATATATGATTTAGTTTGGTTGGGTTTTATGGCATATCAACGCTTGTAGGTTATTTAATGCCAAATCCTCTTTATCCATATATATTAAATATATATGATTTGGTTTGGTTGGGTTTTATGGCATATCAACCATTGTAGGTTATTTAATGCAAAAACGTCTTTATACATATATATTGATTATATAGGATTTAGTTTGGTTGGGTTTTATGGCATATCGACCATTGTAGGTTATTTAATGCAAAAACCTCTTTATACATATATATTGATTATATAGGATTTGGTTTGGTTGGCTTTTATGGCATATCAACCATGGTTGATTTATACAATGCCAAATCCTCTTTTTATATATATATTAATTATATAGGATTTGTTTATCACATTTTGTAGATAAAATTCTTAAATGATCTTAAAGTCATTTTTGCACACAGTTAAATCATTTCAAGTATTTGTATTTAATAGTTACTATTTAACATCAGTCATTTGTTTACAGTTTGTTCTACTTGACCCCTAGATAAGACCCTATCAGGTGCTACCACTCTGGGTCAGAGTGGATCTGGGAGCAATGTCAATGAAGGGGTACTCAACATTCCCCAAATCACCAATACTGGAGCCTCACCATTAATTGGTTTAATGTCATACCAGGACACTCATTGAAGTGTTCTTAGCCTTCTTCGGAGATGCAGTTGGTATATTCTACAGTCCCATTTAACTGGACTTTTTCATTTTCTTAAACTATGCATAGTCTTTTTTATATACAAGGCCACAAGTAGAGAGCACCCAAAGAAGATTGGACTTAATACTCAGTGCATAATATTCAATTAAACCACAACCAGGCGCCCTAAACATTATCAGTGTCAGGCGATGGTAAACCCAGCCATCAAGAAACATGCAAAATTTGTGAGTGAATATATCCATAATTTATCTACCTATGTAGCAAAGGTCCACCTACCGTCTTGTGAGAGTTAATATTTCCCAGTATACATATTACTGTTTGTTTGCTTTTTAAATCATATTTTTATTGTCAACAACTACCAAAGAAAAAATTATTCTATAGATATATACAACTTTCATATACATTGCTCAAGTGACGCTGTTAAATATACTTATTGTATCTCCAACAAAGGAGTAGACTCCGTCCACAAAAGGGGTGTCTTGTATATAATACCAAACTGCATCTGATGGTGAGGTTCCAGCTATTAGAAGTGTAGATTTATATTCAATAGGTATACATGATACCATATACCTAAATCATTTGTATTAAGAATAGTTACTTGAAGCTCTAATTGTTTATTAAGGATTATTATTATTATTAGTTACTTGAAAGCATATAACTGTAAATTATTTGTATTAAGAATAGTTACTTGAAGCTCAAATTGTTTACTCAGGATTATTATTATTATTAGTTACTTGAAAGCATATAACTGTAAATTATTTGTATTAAGAATAGTTACTTGAAGCTCTAATTGTTTACTAAGGATTACTATTATTATTAGTTACTTGAAAGCATATAACTGTAAATTATTTGTATTAAGAATAGTTACTTGAAGCTCTAATTGTTTATTAAGGATTATTATTATTATTAGTTACTTGAAAGCATATAACTGTAAATTATTTGTATTAAGAATAGTTACTTGAAGCTCTAATTGTTTATTAAGGATTATTATTATTATTAGTTACTTGAAAGCATATAACTGTAAATTATTTGTATTAAGAATAGTTACTTGAAGCACGAATTGTTTACTAAGGATTACTATTATTATTAGTTACTTGAAAGCATATAACTGTAAATTATTTGTATTAAGAATAGTTAATTGAAGCTCTAATTGTTTACTAAGGATTATTATTATTATTATTAGTTACTTGAAAGCATATAACTGTAAATTATTTGTATTAAGAATAGTTACTTGAAGCTCTAATTGTTTACTAAGGATTATTATCATTAGTTACTTGAAACCATGTAACTGTTTGCAAACAAATGAATATTACTAAATAGAAATTATTTGAAACCATATAATTATTAGGATTGGATAAGAATACTTGAAACAGTACAACTGTGTATGAATTATTTGTATCACATAGGAATACTTAATATCTGTTAGCAAAAACTCTGAAGGTACTACACAAAAAATAAACATACCAAAAACACAATTCCTTAACCTCTAGGCATAAAATAACCCCTGACAGGTGTACAGGTATTAGGTCGGAATACTTGATACTCGACAGTGCAAAATATAAATGTAACATACACTGTATGCAATTCCCTAACCTCTGGCTTAAGATCAGTTCATACATCAGATAACAAATATTCTCACTTGGTTTTCTTCATACACAGAACATACCGTAATTATTTGTATATAAGACACACTGAACACCTTGCCATCCTTTGCAACCACTGCTACTTTACTTGACTGTCCCTAGCAACATTAGTTTGCTCAAAACGGACTCAAAGCTAACTGTTATTGTCAATCAACTTATTTCCTAACTAAAAGCCCTTGTTGTTGTACATGATTTTTTTATTATCATTGTATAATGTTATTTACAACTGTTATCAAGCGTTCCTGACCTATTGAAGTAATTGATCAGCTAACAGCACCGGTAAAGTTGGCTGTCTTCTGACCCAGCCTGAACCAAGAGAAGTCTGAATCAGCTTTTCTCTGACTTTCTGGTGGGACAAACAATGCAACATGGACACGGAAATCTGAACAAGCAGATCCACCAGAAACTTCGACCTATAAGTGGCTCGCAGTGCGACATGCACATATAGGACCACACACTATTTTTCCAAATTTTTCAGCCCAAATGTAATACACAAAAACAATATACTGTAATTCTCTGTATGTAAGACGCACTGTTTTTCTAGATTTTTCAGTCCAAAAGTTAAAAATGCATATTATACACCAAAACTATATAATTAACTTTCTTCTGGCCACATGCCTCACCATCTCCAAGACAAGATGACCGAAAGTAAGTTATATCTGTAGTCCAAACTAAAGTGTTTTCTGTAGTTACAGAAAAATATAAACTGGAATATGTGTTTGTAATTTTGTCTCTCCTAAAATAAACTTATTTTTACTGCAAGCTTTTATATTTTTGTGTGAACATACCCATAAGAAGGAAATTACTCAATAATTAATAGATACTCACTCAAAAAGCAAACGGACAGTCAGCTGCTACTCATGCCATTATAATTCAACCGAATAATTCAACACAATTGGATTTTCTTTGTTGAATGAAGGTTTTAGCCTTATGTAATATAATGGCTGAGGGATTTTGTTTTATATATCTTGCCTTTGGGTTTAGTTAGGCTGAGAACCTTTCAGCTCAGTGCATGGGTTAGGTGCAAACATGGGCTGAGATTTGAAAAGTCAGAGTTGAGTTCCTGGCTCGGAAGAAGACGGTTGACTTTCGGGGCTGCACGTGTTGGGGGGGAGCAGATGGAAAAGTCAGCATAGAAAGATTGTGCCTCTCTCCTTACGTTGAAAAACCTTTAAACTCAAAGGTAATAAAAAGTCTCGTACCTGAACTAAGAAGTCGTAAGTGTTTTTCGTGTTTCGGGATTCCTATGTTATTTATATATGTGCGTTATGGACATTATGAACGTTTTGCGTACCAGTATGAATAAGTCTATTTCCCATATTCATGTATGACCATGTTACACTTATTCCTTTTTCTTATTCAATAAATAGTATTGGGCTCATCAAGAGAGAATGTGCATCATTTTGGGGCCTTCCTCTCAATCATGAAGGCCCTATTGTTGTGCAGACTCAGAAGTGTAATGGTGAAATGTGATTTGAAAAAGTATCTGTGTATGAGTATAGTGTCTAAATCTTGTTAGGCATTTGCGATAAGGTGTTGGTTTAATGAACTTTATTTTGAATTGTTCCAAGGGATAATTCTTTTGTTTGATATCCACATAGAATTATTTTCCGTCACTTCTATGATGCGTCTTATACATTTGATTCTATTACGCCCTTTGATTCTGATTTGAATAAATACTATATAAATTGTGTTTCTAAACAATTTAAACTCTATAAATTTTTATAATTAGTACAAGTTGATAAAAACTTGAACTAAAGTTAGATTTAGCTGCTACAAATTCTAAAAAGTCAGAGTATATTATATATGATATATTAGTCACTGCCTCCCACCAGACAGGACTTGATGCAAGGTCAATGACCCGGAGGTCGATTATAGTGGGGGTTTAGAGGAGGTGAAGGTCGGACATGAGCTGAGGCTCGAGGTCTGCTGGACTATAATGCAGCTTGCCCACCCGAAGGTGGCCCAGCCAAAAACCCAGGCCTTACACCCTCAAGTCTGCCTTTGTTGGACTGTGCCCATACCAGCATATTACATATGAGAATTATTATTATTATTTTTTTAACTTTTTTTTTTTTTATACAATTACGTAATCCAAAGTTGGGTTACAAGCAAGTTTATTTACAAATAATTACAGTAACTGAAAATTATAATTACTTTAAAACATAATTTGTTTTAAAGTAATTATTATTTCTAGTTACTTGGGCTTTCTCTGGCCTTTTTGGCCAGAGCAAGGCTCTGAAAAGGAACAATTACAGACTTGAAGCCGTTTCGGCTGGGCTACCTTTGGGTAGGCGAGCAGCATTATTGACTCCTTTGGACCCCATGTATAGCACTAGACCTTGCAGTCTAGTTTAAGCTATAACCCAGTATCCGTGTCTGGACCCAGATTAGGGTCCAAGAAACAGCTTGGCTCATTAGACTCACATTGCACTTAGTGAGTCAATGAGCTACACAGACCAGCAGGATTCGAGTCTCAGCTCGTTCCCGACCTACCCATCCCCTTAATCCCCACTTTAATTGGCCTTTGGCTCATTGACCTTGTGTCAAGCCCTGTCTGGTGGGAGGCAGAGGCAAACACATTACTTTAAAACATAACCGTGTACAAATAAGTATTAGACAAAAATATTTGAATTCATACAACTGTGTGCAAATTATTTGTATTAGATAGGAATACTTGAAACCATATAACTGTGCAAGAAACTCTTAAACACATACACAATGTGATTATGAACACTGAATACGACGCTCTAACCTCTAGACATAAAATAAGTCTAGACATGTTGACATGACATTAAAAACAATTAAAGAATCAAAAGTGATCTTTCAACCAAAGTTAATAACTTTAATGGTGTGACAAGGTGGTTCAAGACAATTTAAAAGTTGACAAGGAAAGATTTGAAACTGGGAATTTCTGAAAGCGCACACACAAAATCTACAAGTACTGCTTGTCTCTTTCTTTTGAGGGTCAGAATAATGAGATATTGTGGGAATATCCAGGCGGCCAAGTGTCCAATGCACTTGGGTAAACTTTTGTGTGCAGTTCATTTGCAGCTACATTTTGCATCTTAGTGGCTGACTATCTAGTGAGGACTGTCGTAAATTCTTAAACCTGGCTGAGTAGAGTATTCCCATGTCAAACAAAAAACAGTGGGAAGAAAGAAAAATGAACTAGAGACAACAAAACTATAAGAAGCCTGTGACATCTACTATGTATATGGCTATTGCAAGAGCCCTAGCGAAAATCCTATCAGCTATAAAAAATGCTGACTCATCTGCCCCTCTTCAGCTATCTACCCTTAGACTTACTTGCCCAATATCTACAGGTCAACTGTCCAGTTTTCCCTAACTCCTCATTGATCAACTCCCTCGGTTCTTTCCATCCACACTTCTTGTCTTGGGCCTTCACACCAAAATTCCATAGATTCATGCGGGAGTATCTCCTTGTCTATTTTTGCACAAAGACCACAAGACTGATTGACACCGTCCAGATATGCTGAAGATAAAATCCTTTTGATTTAGATATCTATCCACAAACATACATCCATCCATCAATATATATACATGGATGCACATTATTGAGCCGCAATATAATTATGAGTCCACTTGAACGCATTCTTTTGCAAAGAAGGGAATATGAAAAAGAAGTTGTTCACAAAGATATGGTGTTAAGCTAGCAGCCTGTATCTTCAGCCCCAGACAGGATAAAACTTACCTCAGGTGAGAAAGAGAGAAGGTAGGAGAAATACAGACACTCTGAGTAAGGGTAAGAGATATAGATTAAAGTAAATTGGAGTTAAGGTTGAACTAACCTTTTAACTACTAAAAAGTGGTTGACCAATTCCCCAAAATATCAAATGATGATGAATTTGCTGAAAATGTGGTTTTGCATGAATTGCTAATCTAGAATAGGGAAATTAACTAAACTCATATCTAATTGGCCCCATGCCAGTTTAAGGCTTGCCTCAATATAAGCCAAAGATTTCGGCAGTTTGAGTCACCTTCAAGCTGCTACCAAACTCCACGTCATTTGAAGAAGCCTCCTGAAGCCGGACCTTGAGCCAGACTTACAGACCAAGAAATTTCATTTTTGGCCAAACTAACAGAAATATTACAAAAGCTATTTCATAATTCAGGTAATGCCTGATGATCTAGCAGGAGAAATTTTAAAATAGTTGAGAAAATAAATTCTTAGAAGGCAAATAAAATCCAATAATTTGGGTGAAAGACACAGATGGAGAATTTGGTGTTTTTCCTTTTATTTTTTAAATTAATTTTTTTGTTTTTACCACTAGTAAGAACATTCAAAAACCACAAGTCCAGTATCATGAAAGATAGTAGCATTGGAAAGCAATTTGCATAAGTGAATTCATATAAACTTTATTTCATATATGGACTGGAGTCTTCTTTTTGAATATACAGTTTTTTTTAAAGAATTATGCTAATAATCATGCAGGCGACAGGCCATATGGCAATCAGCAATACTAATAACAACTGACCTACCTCTCTGTGATCAAAAACGCAATGTGGGTAGGTGTGGATAGTAGTAGAGTAAGGGTTCATTCAAACCAACTCAACATTCACCAACATCATGGACCTGTCTCTGAGCAACTGGAGGGGACAGACCTCGCCTTAACAGCCAAAGTCTTTGGGTGAGATATGGAATCTTTTTGTCAACCTATAATTATTAGATGGGATCATTTTGTTATTATGCCATCTAACAAGAAACTTTTTGGCCAAACTAACAGAAAAAAGCTATTTCATAATTCAGGTAATGCCTGATGATCTAGCAGGAGAAATTTTAAAATAGTTGAGAAAATAAATTCTTATAAGACAAATAAAATACAATAATTTGGGTGAAAGACACAGATGGCGAATTTGTTTTTTTTTTCCTTTTTAATTCTTTTAATTAATTTTTTTGTTTTTACCACTAGTAAGAACATTCAAAAATTGAAGATGAATTATCTTTATTACTTTAAAATTGCCTTTAAAATAATTTTCATCTCATTATTCAGTCCAGGAAATCAGACAAAATTTAACTGACGATAAAGACCTCAAAGCTAAAAAATGATATAATTTCCTTTTTGACTAAATTGAAACGTATTTTTAAATAATCAAGCACAAAATTAAAAAGAGTTTAAATTCAATTTGTAAGACATACATTGAATTATGTTTCCTACAAAGGTGTTTACTCAGCTGAGCCAAATCTTGCACAAGGCCAATGTGTCTTTGAGAGACAAGCTTTTGCCTCAAATTCTATTTCATATAACATTTGCTTAAATCAAGATAACCGATTTTTATGGTGTAAAAGAAAAAAAAAAAAAAAAGAACAGAAAAAAAGCGAATTATTTTCTGTAACCTGTTGAAAATATGAAAATATTGAAGAAGGTGTAGATATCGTGAAGACAAAAAAGTTTTTATTTGTAGAAATACAAGAAGTTAGAAATGAAAAGTAGTTGTCAGTTGTAGAGAGAGACTTCTTCTGTGGATTGAACTGGCATCAAATGTTGCTTTTTTGTGTCAACACAAAAAGACAGAAGAGAGAGAGAGAGAGAGAGAGAGAGGAGCAGCAGGAAGAGGAGGAATTAAAGTATTAAAGAAGAGGGGGGGCTGACAATCCGTCTAGATCAACCATTACCAGGGCCACTTTCTTAAAGCCACCAGCAGTTTTTATGGGAGAAAGAGAGAGAGAAAGAGAGAGAGAGAGAGAGAGGAGGAAACCGGGAAGAGAGAATTAAAAATTTTTGATGGGTATGAAATATCTGTAATAAAAAGTTTAGTTTTCTGCACTTAAACATTCCTTGTTAGTTATATTAAATTAAACCCACCCCACAGCCAGCATGGAAAAAAAAAAAAAAAAAAAAAAAAAAAAAGATTCATTCAAGTCGGACTCACATCCATGTTGAGATTGACAATGCTTTAACCAGCAAGAGTATCACCATGTTCAGGCACTGAAACCGAAACTGCCAATATACAAGACAAACTGAATAAGACATTTCTGGATTGCTTTGACTGTTGCAGTTTGAATGCCCAAGATATTGGGAAACATCAGGCTTTGAAAAGATTGAGGCTATCAACTTGCTTTTGACAGCCAAGTTCTATACTATTCATCCAGATGAAATGCCAGTCAAAATGTTGTCAAATCCCAATCCAAATTGGAACACACAGGCCAGACAAGACAAAAAATTTTTTAAAAATGCTTTATGGCAGTCCTTGCCGAAGGGTGGGAAAAAAGTTTTTTAATGCACTAATTGTATAGCTAAAATACCCAAAAGAAAAAAAACTGTTGAGGAAAAAAAAAAAAAAAAAAAAAAAAAAATTTTTTTTGATAAATATTTGCAGATCCTGTCAAGATTTCTGTCAAAGCAGCCAGAGTGGGGGGAAAAAAAAAAAGAAAAAAAAAAAAGAAGAGTTTTCCCCAAAGTTGCCACAGTTGGCAGCCAAAGGTGTTGGTAGTAGTAGTAGTAAGAGTAGTAATAGTAGAGATATTGGTGGCAGTCGTGACGATGGCAGTGGTGGTGGTGGTGGTGGAGGTGGTGGAGTGAAAAAGTAAAAAGTCAAAGTAGAAAGAAAAAGAAATTGGAAGAGGGTGGCAGGGACTGGGGGGGAGAGCTGAGGTCAAGTCACGTGGTCCCTCGAATTTTCTCTATTGTTCGCTGGCCATACCATTTTTCCAGATCAAAAGGTTTGAAGTCTGAAAGACAAAAGAAAACAAATCAACAAGAGGAAAAAAAATTAAAAAAATAAAGATATCTTTAAATGACATTGGTAGTAACACAAATGAAAGATAAAGAAAAATCTTTTGGGTCCATTGTAGCTAGGACACATTTATAATTAAGAAAGGTTTATTCCTGAAAATTCACTTCTGAAATGGTGCCTCCCCATAGCACTAAAAAGGTACAGGAACAATGGGCTATCTCTGATAAAGATAGCTGATGGGACTGGGCAATTTTTGCTACTAATCATGATTATCAAAGAATGTTGACAGCACAAATTCCTTTTGACTCTTTCTTGCTATCCATCCCTATTATGCTTAGTAGTTCCTCAAGACTGCATCCAGCAACCACATAAAGGTGGTGAATGTAAGTTTTTGCTGGTCAGCTAACACAGGTGTGTCCATGTGTAGGAATCCAGAGAACATCGTTTATAAGTTTGTCTTTATTTCTACAGCACTGTCTAGCATATCTTGATCATCTTGCTTGGATGGTTTGAAAATAGAGTTCGTATGTTTTAATCAAAGTGGTGCCATCTCTTCATTAAATGATAAGCCTGTTCATATACCTTGATAGCTATATTTCATCCGCTGAAAGAGCTGTCAACATACGCCTAACTAAAGCATGGACTGCTATGGACAGTTTATCGATCATTCTCCAATAAAATAAAAAGAGAATTCTTCCAAGCTGTAGTCATGTCAGTACAATTGTATAGCTGAACTACTAGGACTTTTAACTAAACACTTGAAGATAAAGCTAGATGGGAAATTGTCATAGTTTTTTAAAATTTTTATTACAGGTATTTCACCAATTCGTGGACCTAAGACTGGTAAGGAAAGAGTTAAGGACATTCTTTTTTAGAGCCAAAGGAAAGTGCCAAAAGGCTAGAGGAAGCACTTGAAATATAATGGTTAATGTTGTAGGAAATGGTCATATTAACCCAAGTTCAAATCCTGAACCAGGCAGTTTGCATTTCACAGTGCTTATACCTTAGGGAAAGGCATGCATCCAACTATTTTGCCTCCAGCTCTGGGTAAATAGTAGAGCAGACTGGGCTCTTTACGCTTGCTATAGCAACCAATCTAGGAGAAGGAAAACCTGTTAAACTCAGTTTGTAGTAGAGGGGTTGAGTGAATGCATATATTCTGAGTAGCAATAGCAAAAGAAGAGATGAATTCTTTTTTTAGGTGATAGAAAGAAACGGCAACTTACTTTCAACCTGTGGGTTTGGACTCTTTTCTTTGTACCACGTCGGAGTGGAACCTAGAAAGACAATAATAAAAACATTGACTATATAGGAAGAGAAACAGAGTTGGCATATTTATTGGGAAAAGATTGAAATATGCCAATAATATCCACTTTGAGAGTTGGGTGCAGAGAAAAGTGCAAAATAAAAATACTAACCCTTGTTGGCTCGAGCATGTCTGTTGTCCACATCATGAGAGACTCTGTTCCAAGCTGAAATCAAAAAAGAGAGAAGCCATTACTGATTGATATTAATGGCACGTTAACCAGTCTGGGGTTATTTTATGCCCAGAAGTTTAAGAATTATGTTTTTGTTACACATATATCTTTTGTGTAGTTGTTTCTAACAAGTTTTTTTCCATGGTTATATGATATTAAATATTCCTATCATACGTAAATAATTTGAATACACTTTTATTATTTCAAGTATTCCAATTTAATACTAATAATTATTTTGTTTCAAATAATTATTTCTATTTAATAGGAATCATCTGTTTGCACTGAGTTATATGGTTTCAAGTAAATAATAATAATAATAATCCTTAGTAAACAATTAGAGCTTCAAGTAACTATTCTTAAAACAAATAATTTACATTTATATGGTTTCAAGTATTTCTATCGAATACAAATAATTTTAAACATCTATCTTACTCATATATGGGACCTTAAACAGTGCTATCACTGTGGGTCAGTAGACCTGCGAGTGATGGCAATGAAAAGGCACACCACACTCCCCAGATCTCCAGGAAAGGAACCTCAATGTAAGATGCAGTTCAGTATCATAGCTAAGATGCCCCCTTTTTGGCAGGGTCTTACCCCCTGTGTAGGGTATACAATCAACATATTCTAAGCCTTACCAACAGGGTAGCAGAAATTGATAACTCAGTAGTTATTTGCTGCTTCACATTAAAACAATTTTTATTCTATGTTGATAGAGTTGTATTTAATTGTTGTCGATAAATCTTAAAGGCTATTCACAGTCAGTGAAAAGAGGTTTGTTATTCTCAATGAATGGTGTATTTTGTTTATAAAAATAAGCTGGTTGATTTTTTCATTTAATGACATTCTTATAAAAGAACTGGAGTGATACTATTTAATCCATAACTAGGTAATCAAATAATCTTATGCGTATGCGTGTGTGTGTGTGTGTGTGTGTGTGTTAAATAAAATTCTATTGTCAAAAAATAAATTTACATTAATGCATTAATGGCTTGGTTTGGTTTCTTTGTTTAATGGCATATCAACCTTTGTAGGTTATTTAATGCCAAAGCCATTCTCCTAATAAAACAGTAGTGGTACTATTTAACCCATAGCTGGGAGGATAAGAGGGTTCATACCTTTCCCAAGGGTATTTGTCCGAATGTGAACGTAATAGCGTGACTGAAGTTTGAATTCGTTTACTACGATTCCACATTCCAGCGCTTTAACCATTACACCACCGAGAATACCCCCTCCTTTTTTAGAGGGAACAGAATGAAGAAGTGAGAAAATGAAAATTATTTTTAAAAGCAAAAAGTCACAATAAAAAATAGATAAATAAATAAATAAATATTCAATTAGATCAGTTAAGATTATTGATTAATTTCCTTAAACCATTTTTTTGGCAAAAATTCATTGGAGTTTCACAATTACAATTCTGAAAAGCAATTTATGTGTTGAAAGGAAAAAAATTTGGATCTCGTCCAAAGGGAGCTATATTGCATAAATGTGTTTTCAAAGAATTTTTTTATTCACTGAGACTTCTAAAAATGACTGGTTTACTAAAGTTTTAAAATAGGGTAGTTTTTTTTTTAGGGCTGGGGTATATTGAACACAAGGTACTTTCAGGCAGTGGGAGCATATCACACGAGATCCAAAATTTTTAAGTAATGGGGACTAAAGTTGCATCTTGCCCTCACATATCAAATATATTTGGATGACTTAAGTTGCTCTCTGTACTGATTAAGACAAAGTGAATATCAAATTTCTGATGATCATGATTTTTAATGAAAAAGCAAAAATTCCCTACATCAAATTTAGATTGTAAATCATTAATATATCTAATCTATTAAAAAAGTCAGTGTATTTTCATACAATGAGTATTTATACATATATCCTTTATTAGAGTTAGCATCACACAGAAGATTTTAATTAATAGCAGGTAAAGAAGGCATCAATGCTAAATAAACAAGTCCATTGTCTTTTGTTGAGACACCAAAAAAGACTAGCACAAATATCTTTTTATGTTCTAAACAATAAGTGACAAGATTTTTTTTAAGACAGTAAGCATACATTATTGTATAAATTTAAAAAAAAACAAAAAAACCTGAAAATACTGCTATTTTTTTTTATTTATATAATTGCCACAAACTTAGATGTAACTTCAATGGATCAAACAAATATAGAAAGTGATTATTTTCTTTGATTACTGTGGTTTAAGTCACCTAGTAACAAAACGTCATTAGGAAAGGATTAAACACAAATTAAGATATCAAATCAAGGAAAAAAAAAAAAAAAAAAAAAAAAAATTCTAAGAAATTTTTAGAAAACTGACTTTTCGCCATAACAAAGGGAACTCTGACAATGATAATCAAGGAAAATAATCACTTCCTATGTGTGTTTTTTCTATTTTTGTCAATGATAAAACAGGGTTCAATTTCTTTTCTTATCTATCTTTTCTTATCCAAATGGAAAGAATTTTAACATTTATAAGGGTCACATAGCTGAAGAGTTGAATCTAGGAATAAAATGAGTAATCATACCCTTGTTGTCTCGTGGGTGTCTGCTGTTAATATCATGAATAACTCTGTTCCAATCTGGCAGGAGAAAAAAAAGAAGGAATTTAAATAGAGCAGAAAGAAAGAAAAAATGTCTGTGTTGAGAATATTCAATGGTTCAAGTGCTTTCAGCTGAAACTGAAAAAGCTACTAAAATTTGCAAATTCATTTGAATAAGTGTAACATATTTCTTAGGTAGGTTCACTGCCTTAAAAAGAAAACTGACAATAGAATGATCACACAACCTTCTAATTATGTCAAATAAACATTTCCATTTCCATTGTTAAAATCAAGTGACACAAAAAAGATAAATAAAAATAAAATCAATTTTAGCAGAGGCAGAAACTCCCAAAGTTTATTCATATATTTAATTGACTAATATCTTCATCAAAATACTTTTTAGAAATCTTATGACAACTAATGAGTGCTTGTTCAGGATAGATAGATTTTAACATCATGTCAACCCACCTAGGGTTATTTCATGTAATTCAATCATTTAAAATGATCAAATTTGCATAATCAATTTCCAATATAATGATCATATTGTATTCATATTTACCAACACCTCCGCTCGGGCAGGATATGACACAAGGTCAATTTTTAAGCGAAGTCTAACAGGTTTGAATTCAGAGTTTTCCTTCTAGACTAGTTGCCTCACCAAGGCTGAAGAACCTAGTCTGCCCTACTATTGACCCATAGCTGGAGGGAGAATAATTGGATTCATACCTTTCCCAAGGGTATTAGTGATTGTGAAATGCAATCAGTCTCGTCCAGGATTTGAACTCGTGTTGCCATGTTCATTTCCTATGACAATAACCACTGGCACCTCCTTAATGATCATATTGTATTAAACAGGATTTTAAGATTTTCTTAAAATTTTAAATCCTGGTAAGATCTTTAACCCTATAAACCCATAAGCTAAATATTTCAGATTTAATTTGGTTTCTTTTGTTTAATGGCACACCAACTTTCGTGAGTTATTTTATGTCAAAGCAATCCTTGAAGAAGAACAGCAGTGATAACTGGGGGAAGAAGGAGGTTCATGCCTTTCCCAAGGGTATTAGTTGAAAAGTGAATTTGCTTACTTCAAGGCTGCAGTCCAACATATTAGCCATTACGCCATATGGACTCTCCTGGATATTTCAGGTTGAGCAATATTTTACTATACATTCCATATTTCAGACTCGGAGAGATAATAAAAAGTTTAATGTCTTTATTTTAATGTAATATCATAAATCAATGATTGTTATATTGCCTTTTTTTTAACAGCATGTCAACCCATCTACTATTATTTTATGCCAAGAAGTTAGAAAAACAAATTCAATGTATGTTCATTTTTTGTCTACTTATTTCTAAAGAGGATTTTTTATTATTAAATTATATCAAAATAACACATTAAACAATATTTAAATAAATTGTTTTGTATAAAAAATAAATCATTGTGTTTTATAAGTAAATTAATATTTGTTCTATATTCAATAAAATAATTATTCATAATAAAATAAAATTTACATAAAAAAAAAGTTAATTCTTTTCAGTAAGTAAATTTAATCAACTAGCACCTGTATAAGAATTTGCTACATTTCAATGGGGAATGATTGATTGATTTTAATGCCATGTTAATCAATTAGGGGTTATTTCATGCCTAAAAGTTAGGGAATCACATTCACTGTATGTCCCTATTTACATTTTCTCTCAAAGTCTTTTTTTGTTTTTCGTTTTTACACAGACCAATTGAATACAAATGATTTTAAAACAGATCTATTTGAGTCATAGATGGGATCCCCACAGGTCAAAGTGGACCAGGGAGTCTATGCTCTCCAAAGCCCCAAAAGCAGG
Organism: Sepioteuthis lessoniana; assembly: GCA_963585895.1. Classification (NCBI taxonomy): domain Eukaryota; kingdom Metazoa; phylum Mollusca; class Cephalopoda; order Myopsida; family Loliginidae; genus Sepioteuthis; species Sepioteuthis lessoniana. The sequence continues at coordinate 34,808,533 of OY757947.1, read as the reverse complement.
AATCTCACAACCAGATGCAGTTTAACATGATACATAGGACACTTATTTTCAGGGTGGGATCTTACCCATTTGCAGGGGGACAGGGCAGACTTGTTTACAAGTCTATCATAACAGCTACTTTGGAATGAATGCTATGAATAAAACAAAGGATTTTTTTTAACATCTGTGCAAGGATATTGCATATTTAGTGACATTTTTCATGATCCATGTCAGTGAAAAAAAACAACAAAAAAAAAAACAAAAAAAAACAAAAACAGCCAAACAATTTTTGTCTTCAATCAGAACTGTAATGAAGGATTTTACAAATGTCAACATTTTTTGTGCTGTAAAATGGTCACTGACCCCAAAATCGGGTTTGATTGTGGAGGCATTATTCATGTAACCTGTCTTGGACAGAAATAACTAATTGGAACCCATCCCTCTCCAAAACAGGTTTGAATTCAGAATTTCCCTTCTACTAAACTGGTTGCCATACTAAGGTTAAAGAACCCAGTCAACCCAATTATATACCCATAGCTGAAGTTAGACCAAATGGGTACATTGCTTTACCTTTTCCAAGGGTATTAGTATGATGTGAAATACAAACAGTCTTGTTTAGGATTAGAACTTGGACAACCAAGTCCACTTCTAAAGATGAGAACTGTTACACCATGAGTCCCAAAAATCAATATCTTTACCCTTTGAATTATTTCTGATTATGGAAATCAAATAGTTACATTATAAGCGACTACTTACCATCTGTTAAATATTTGACAATCTCCTCAAGTTGTGGAGATTGTGGGTCTGATGAGTAACTGTTAGGCCGATGTACACTGACTGTACGCTTGCCATTAAACACTGACTTGGGAGAGCTTTAAAGAAAATTTTTAAAATGAAATACAATAAAATAAAAAATAACAGCCAATGAATTGAGGATGAGAGACAAGTAAAAACCAATCCATCTTGTAGAGAGAAAAAAAAAAAAAAAAAATGACGACAGTCATTTCTGTCATCAAAGATGTTAGTCATCAGGGGATGCAGAAGCCAAATGCTTATTTAACCCTTACTGTGTGAGTATACTCACTTCTCTCCATGTACACTTGAGATACAGGAAATGAGCAAACTCATTTTTGATAGTGGAGTACTTTCTAGAATTCTCTACATTTCACAATGTAGTACAAACCTTTATTTTTACTAGCCAATAGAAAGAGGTTGCAAGAATTGATTTGCATATGACTAACATGTTATAGCATCTTTTGGGGCATATTTCTAAATTTAGAATAAGAGTGAAACCTCATTTTCAACAACAATGCAAGATGATGAAAGGTAATTTCTGATATATATACTTCAGTAATTCTAATGGTCAATTTGAAGGCTTTGACTCTGAAAACAATTCCATTATGATGTAACTATTTGATGGCAATTTGTTTAATAATATATTTGTATGCAAACCAAAATATATCTGAATACAATAGTGAATATGGTTTTATTAATCAAGTACATAACTTGGGGATGTTAACATCAGCCAATTTTAACTTATTAAAACAATATCTGCAAGTTAGTGTGCAAAAATTTAATCAACACAGTGAAGGTTAAAGTTGGTTACTAAGCAAATGTATGTACATTTATTAGCAGGGAGACATGTCTGTCTTTCAAGATGGACAAACAATAAGATTACATGAAAATAACAGGGGATAGTATTCACAACAAAAATGAATAGAAGTTCTGGGTTTTTTTCTATGGGTTTTATTTTAATTTGACCAATATGTTATTTGAAATTTATTAGGGTAGAAATTACTGTCAGGAAAAAAAAAAAAAAAAAAAAAAGACCTGCAATATACAAACATAAAATTTCACCTTCAGCGGAAAAAAAAAAAAAAGAAAAAAAAAACATTCTTGCTATTAATGTCATAAAATAACCAAGAAAATGTCTAGTCATAATTCAGTCACTTGAAATAATGGCAGCATTTTCAAAGATAAACAAAAATGTCTTTTTTTTTTTTCCCCAAAAAAAGTCACAAAGAAATGAGGTAAAATGTGTTCTACAGTGCTACAAAGTAACTGATGGAATAGTTTCATACAACTTCTTCAATTCATTATCATCAAATCAATAAGTCTTTTGAAATTTGATTGAGTTTAACAGCATGTCAACCCAATCCGGTTATTTTATGCCCAGAGGTTAAAGAATCACATTCACTTAACATTTTATAAGAGGTTTTTGGTACACAGTTATATAATATCAAATATTCCTATCTAATACAAATAATTTGCATACAGTTGTATGGTTTCAAGTATTCCTATCTAATACTAATAATTTTACTATTTTCAATTATTTTTATTTAATGATAGTTTTTTGTTTGCACAATAATACGGTTTCAAATGACAATTAATAATCCATAGTAAACAGTATTAACTTCAAGTAAATATTCTTAATACAAATAATTTACTGTTATATGGTTTCAAGTATTCCTATCTAATACTGATAATTTATACCCAATTAAATGGTTTCAAGAAACAATTCCTATTTGCAAACAGTTATATGGTTTCAAGTAGCTAGTAATAATATATAATAATTGCTTCAAGTAACTATTTTTAAAATACAAATAATCTCAACATCAGATGAAATTTAGTGTCATACCCAGAGCACACCCCTTTTTATTTTGAAGGCAGGAGAGTCTTACTCCTCCACAGGGAATACAGTGTATTCTCAGTCGTGTCGACAAGGTGTATTTTTAATTTGAATAAAGGCAATTACACTCAAGATATATGTAATATATACGAGTAATTGTTAATCTAGTTTATTTTCATTTGAAGAAATTGGTTAGAATAGTCAACTTAATACGGCAAAGTTTGGATAGGAAAAAGGGTATGCAAATGATGTTCCACCAGAAACCTTGCAGCAACAGCAACATAAGGTTGCAATTTAATGTGCATGTGTCAGAAAAAGCAAGCATTCATTAAAACAGAAAACAAACACGATGCACAAAAAGTTAATTATTTGCATGACCAAGTGAATAGAGACAGTTAAAAGAATCAAGCATAGGGAAGATAGATATCTCAATGCCCTCTGTTTAACATATTAACTTGAAAGATGCTCCCTTCAGCAATTCCCCAATGAGGCTCACCTGACAGTAGTCTGCAAATGTCTTGAAATAATTTTCACCTTAATACTCGCTGCAGTATGAAACAGAATAAAGCGGTGTGAAGCACCTAAGAAACTAACTCAAACTGGAAAAAAGCAGATGTTTTTTCATCATATTTGTGTGCAGCTGGCATTGTTTGTGGAGCATTTGAGAAAGTCCATAATTTGCAGTGTTCACTGAGAAAACAAAGATCGCTAAATATTTAAAGCTACTATTTGTTTCTAACAAAATCTAATATTAAAAAAAAACAAAAAAAAAAACACACACACAGATGATGAGAGAAGAAACATGAAACACTGCAGATTACAACAGTAAAAGCGGAAAATAATTGACATGCACCAAGACAGTAACTCCCCACCAGGTCGGATCTCTTTAATATCCACAAAAGATTCTTCTCTCCTAAGTGAGGTGAAATGAAAAGAATAGTAAAATAATCCAAAACTACTATCTTTTAATATTTACTGTAATTATTTGTGAATAAATATTTTTCCAGATTTTTCAACCTAAAACTTGGGGGTGCATATTATACCCAAGAACAATATACTGTAATTCTTTGTGTATAAGATGCACTAGTTTTCCAGAGCTTTCTGCCCAAATGTGAAGAGTTGTGTTATACAAGAAAACTATATACTATAATTCTTTGTATATAAGCGGCACTAGTTTCCCAGATTTTTCAACCTAAAAGTTAGGAGTGCATATTTTATACAAGAACTATATAATTACTTTTTTCCAGCCACATGCCTTACCATATTTGGGACAGGATGAGTGAAAGTAAGTTATCTGCCATCCAAACTAATGTTTGACAATCAACTTCTGTGGGTTATTTAATGCAAAAACCATCCTTGTAGATGAACAGTAGCGATACTAGCTGAGGTTTATAATTAGGTTTCTTCTAATGTGAGCTTATTCTTGAGTATATTGCATAAACATGCCTGTACATTTGTCATGTTACGTAAATTTTGAGTTCTAAGACATGTCATCATGATGAAGTTATACATTATAACATAGATTCTTTTGTCCCTATCAGTATTCACGCTTGGCAACACCTTTAGTCGGCACAAATTGATGAATGTAAGTTTCTGCTGGTTGGCCAACAATAATGTGTCCATATGCAGAAGTCCATAAGTGGACATCACTTATGAGTTCATCCTTTCTTCTGCAGCAAATGTCCAGGATGTCTTACATGGACGATTTGTGAGATGGAAGGTAAGCGCTTGTACAGTGGCTGTTATGACTCAAATTCAAACCACATTACCCTTCACGCAGGCCAACAAGGGGCATGGTCTACTGAGAGAGAAGCTCCAGCTCCAATGTTCACACATAATGTAAACTATATAAATTTTTAGTTAGTATGAACTGATAAAAAATTGAACAAAGATTAAATTCTAAGAAGTTTTTTTTCTTCTAGAATTTTGTAGTCCAAACGTTAAAAGGTGCATGTTATATATATATATATATATATATATATATATATATATATATATATATATATATATATATATATATATATATATAAATAAATAATTATGGTAATCTATTTGTATTCCTTCTTTAATAACACAAAATAAGTAGGGCAGGATAGTCTATAATATTCATTTTATTGATGGGGAATATGTGTCACAATTTGGTGTACCAAGAAAATTAAACAAATTAGCAGTAGTACCATGGGTTTATGACTTAGGTTCTAGATGGAAGAAAACAAAACGGCTGAGAACTACTATGTAATAATATGATAGCATCTTTTATTGACACACAATGCTCTAATTGAAGTTCAAATTAACCCTATTTAATAAGAAATTTTTTTTTTTTCTTTAAATGAGAAAGGTGGCCAGCAAATGAACATCTTGAGGTATCTTGAATAATTTCCTTCCAAGCTGATAATCATTCAACAAATAAGATTGTTCCTTTGTTACTATTAGAGGTGGGCTAAAGACAGTCACATCTTTATCATCAAGTACCATTAGATTTCATCGTTCAACTTTTCTGAGTTCATTACTGAAAGGAGGAAATATTTTTTTAAGTCTGCAGTATTAGGTGACAACTGGGCCATTGGCCTAATGAGTAAAGAGTTTGCCAATGGTCTGGGAGTCCAGGGTTCAAACCCAGGTCAAGTCATACCAAAGACTCAAAAAAAATGGTACTTGATGCTGCCTTGCTTAACATTCAGTATTGTAAGGTAAGGATCAAGGGTAAAATGGAACAATCCAGGGAATGGAGTAGCGCCCTTCCCTACACCTTGGTGTGGTAGTCATTAAAAAGGGAGCCTTTGGGTCACCCTCGACAAAGGTTGCCAACTTTACTTACTTTAAGTAGGGTTGAAATATAAAGTTATATCTTTAAATTCAAGTGAGGAAAATTATTTTAGGTCTATAAAAAAAAAAAGAAAGTTAGATGTGTCTTACATTTATTTATTTTTTTTTTTTTAAATTTCCTTTCTTTTTTTTGAAAAACTATTTGTTGCTAACTAGTATACAACTAGAAAACTTGATACTGCAATTCTGTAGTTTACTAATCAAATTTAGAAAATGTATCTTTTTTTTCAAAATTATTGAACCCTTAATTTCTAGTTACATATTATTAGACAATTCATTGTTAGTTTAAGAGGTCATATGAGGTATAAATTACAAATTCAAATTTTCAAAAAATTTTGTTGATATTTGGGTAAAATTAAGGGTCCTGCACATAAATGATGAGCAGGGTCTCAATTTTAACAGAAAAATTTTATTTTTGTGTTTTTTTATCTTTTAATAAAGGTAACTTCCTTGAAAGAAAAAAAAAAAAAGTCCTCACTTGAATCTGAAGATGAGATTTTAAGAAATAGTCAAGCCTTATTACTATATATAAATTGGATTGAAGACTGTTACCAAAACAACAAGTCAAAGATTCTTTGTTCTTGAAACAAAGTCTGCTCAACACCCCCAGAGAATTAACAAGTCAATCCCTGTGGAAATATTAATCTTATAAAAAAATTACAGCTATTTTGTTTGACTGATTGTTTTTAATGGCACGTCAACCCATCTAGGGTTATTTAATGTCTTCATATTTATGTTTGTGGTGTAGTTGTTTCTTAAAGGTGTTTTTTTTGGGGGTGGGGTTCCCCACACATGGTCCTATCAAATATGAATAATTTTTAAACAGATCTATTTCACCAAAGATGGGACCCTAAAAGGTACTACCAATACAGGTCAGAATGGAACTGGGAGTAATGGCAATGAAAGGGTAATTCACAATTCCCAGATCTACAGAACTGGAGCCTTGTCTTGCCTCACCTCACCACCTTTTTTGGGGGTGGTGGTCTTATCCCTCTGCATATTCTAAGGTCTGCTGACAGGGCCCATTTTGAGTCTTGCAGTTGATTTATATACTATAATTTTTTTCTTAAAAGAGAAAGATGAAAATTTTCAATACAAAAAAAAAAAAAAAAAAAAAAAAAAAAAAAAACCCACTAAAATAAGCAGACAAGCACCAAGATGGAAAATTAAGACAACAACAATAACAAGAAAAACACAGAAAACACACTGCAATGAAATGTATAATATGTATAATATATATGTAAATATATAGATATATATAACACATACTTAAGAGTTTGGGAACACTCCTTCTCGTGTAAGGCTGCCGCATTATGGAACTGCCTAGCAGTATATCTAAGAGAGAGAGAGAGATATATAGAAAGACTCCAATGAAGTCAAACAATAATATCAATTTGTTTTATTTTTTTTAGATGATGATGGCATAAAAAAGTGAACAAATGTAAAAAGATACAATTTCTGTTATACAACTCTGAATATTTCTAAACACGTCAACAAAAACAAACACAAAAGGCAAAATACTGAAAGATGTCAACTAATTTGGAAGAAAAGAGACAAGTGAGAAAAGAAAAAAATTGTGATGCTATTAGTTAGGGAGGAGAAAGGGGCGTAAATTCATCCATATTAGAGTCAAGCTTAATAAAAATAAATGTTAGGAAAAATTCACCATAGAAAATAGGGTATAGCCTATAAATAAGGACACATTGCTACCAACTGTTTTTTTATAAAAGTAAATTTCCTTCTAAACCAATGACAACAAGATTTTATTAATTCTAGTCAGGATAGACTCTATAAGGAGAGTCAAATCTTCTAATTATTTTAGGAAGTTTAATCAACAAGAACTTCAAAAAATACAATATTATTTTTTTTATAAAATCTGAGATAATGCCCACCTGAAATTTTGTAAAAAAAAAAAAAAAAAAAAAAAAAAAAAATTTATTTGTCTAATTCATTTAAAAACATTTTTTTTGGTAATTGGTATGCAACAAGGAAACATGTTTCTGTAATTTATTGAAATTATGTAAAAGTTGGGAGTTTACTCATCTAATTCAAGAAAATCCACCACTTTTCAAAATTATTAGATTATTTTCTAATTAGGTATCAACAGTCAATTTGTTAATTTAAGAAATTCAAATTTTCAAAATATTTTCGTGATTTTTTGATAAGATCAGGAATCCGGCAAATAAATGATAGGTGCTGTCTCAATTTTGACAGAAAAATTGTTTTAGAAGACTAAACTTCCTAAAAGTAAAATACATAAAAATTGTCCTCATTTGATGATATGACCAAAATATGACCTCTATAACTCACCCCTATTACTAGTAGAAATAAAACATTATTAGCTAATGATAATATCCAATAATACTTAATAACATCTGTTTTAATTGTATGGTGTTCCATTTGAAATACTAAGATCCTGATAGCTTTGGTTTAGAAAAAAAATTAACTTTTTATAAAACAAAGGAAAAAATATTGTAGGGTGTCCTTATTCATGGAGCAGTTGCATAACAACTTTATTTTTTAAGTAGTGATATAGAAATCTTATTTCCTTAATCGGCTTATTTTCTTCACCATCTTCTCAAAAAGAAATCAGCTGACAGAAATACAACTTACCTCAAAACATGGAGAAAATAGAAATTCAATGTAACTAATTAAACATTTTTGACATTATTTTTTTTGTAAAAAAAATAAAAAAAAGGATTTAACTTAGAAAAGGATGAAATGAGACAAAGATATTGACAAAATAATAGATTTTAGTTTACTAAATTCTATATATTGTAAATTTTGATATTTTCACTTAGACAATGAATAATGATTTTAAATATTTTGTTGAATTTGTGGGTTTTGTTTTTGGGAGAGTAGGTGCAGAGGAAGGCCTAAATAAAGGTACAGCAAAAGGACAACTTTCTTCTTTACTGTTTTCATCAAATCCAGGTATATATATATATATATATATATATATATATATATTATAAAAAACGAATCTTAAACCAAGTGTTTACTAGATGAATTCTTTACGTTTCTAAAATTAAAATCATACTCCTAACAGGCCACCATAAATTGTGACTTTTTCTTTTGACTTTATTACTGGCCACGTTTTAATCAATTGAAGAAGCAAAATATGTCAACAGCTAGGAAATCACACCTTGTATTTATTTTCTGTAATAGAAGCGAAAAGTGAAAAAAAAAAATTTATTGTGATTTGAAAGTATATATTATCAAGTTTGATTTACTTTCACTTCAAATAGAAAAAGAAAGAAAAAAAGAAAAGGAAAAGACATTTGAGAAAGTGGAGAAAAAAACCTTCCAAATAAAATCATTCATACAAACAGAAATTAAGTAAATAAATCAAAATTTTTTAAAGAAAGGTGGGGGCGGTGCATTACTCAGACTTCACTGACAAAAATAAACCGTCCTTTCGTCGCCTCGTCACATTATTAACCAATTCTTGACCCCACCCCCCTCCACCCCCCAATTGCTCCTCTGTAATTAATTAATTAATCAGACAAAGAAAAACAAAAAGCATTATTTTCTTCTAGCAAGCAAAGATCTTTCTTTTGTTACTACTTTTCGAGGACAAGAAATTGAAGATGGGAAAACATGAACGATGTTTTTTAGTTTGTTTTTTTTTTTTCATTTTTCTTTCGGGGGAGGGGATTTATAAATTATTCTTTGGAGGGAGGTTGCATTATTAAGAATTCGAGGGGGGGACATTTTTTTGTCTTATTTATCTTTTCAGTAAACCAAATTCAGTAACAGTTGAAATAATGAGAAATTTAAAAAAAAAAAAAAAAAAGTATGTATGTTGGGGGGGGGGGGGGGGGGCAGATATTTGTCGTCCACCCAAGCAAGGAAAACAACAACAAAAAAATCTACATGGGAAGATGCGAAGAATAGATCAGATTATTTAATAATAAACGAAAGAAACTGACAGAAAAAAAAACGAAAACAAAAATAACGGGGGTGGGGTAATCAGCGGAGGAAAAAAAAAAAAAAAAAAAAGAGAACGAACGAAAAAAAAAATGTCCAGAGTTGAATGGAAGAACAAGAAGCCTGAACCAAATTTCAAACTAAAGCATTCGCCATCCTTTATTTTATTTTATTTCTAGAAAGCAAACAACAATAATAAACAAAAGGATTTTCTTAAACTTTAAACTATCAACCACCTTATTTGTTTAAAAAAATTATGATTCGATTTCAAAATAAATAAAAATGTTAATAAGAAAAAAAAGAAAGAAAGAAAAGAAAAAAAAGCAACTTGTTCCCTTTGCAGCCATTTTGAATCGAAGTGGCTTCTTCGGTTGGTCACAAAATGGGGGATCGATTACTAATAGAATTGATTAATAAATGCCGTCCCCGATTTTGTGACCGTTTCTTAAGGGAGAGGGGAAGACAAACAAATAAATACACTACGATTGGTGGTGGGGGTGATGAAAATAAAAAATAAAAAAAGGGGGGAAAAATAGAGAAACCGTATGAAGAAACAAATTGTGCATTTTTCAAATCTTTAAAAAGAAAACGAAAAAAAAGAAAAAAAGAGAAACGAGGAATAAATTGGGAAAGATAGAAAGAAAAAAAAAGCCACCCAAGTGTTGTTATTTGTTTGGAGGAGCGGTGGATGAGAAATAAGCAAAAAGTCAATGAAGACGAGAATTTCAATATCGAAAGTGAAAAAGACGAACAGGAAGAAGAAAAAAAAATAGTTTAAATTATTAGGAGGAGGAGGGAGAAAAAATGGTTTTTATTACATCAAGAAAAGAGGACAGAGAGAAAATGGTCAGGGTCGGGCGAAAATAAGTTGAACCTGGTAAAAAGAAAGACAAGTTGTTGGAAGAGAAACTGATCCCTCATTAAATGGCCAGTCACACTTCACTGTACAGGTGCCCGAGGGCCGAGAAGAAAAGCTCATCACTACCTGATTTAAAAAAAAACAAGGTTTATATTGGAACCGATCTTAATGATTAATTAGCTAAGAAGAAACGCTATTTAATTTGCATTTTTCTGCTTCGACGATGGTTTTGTCGCCCCCCACTTCAAACCCACATTTTCCGTCTCTCGTCAAACGGGGCGAGCACTTCGACTTTCTTAATTTTTGTCTACATTCCTTTAATAAGGTTTGAATTATGAGGAAGAAGAGGGAGAAAAATAAGTTAAAAACGAACATTAAAAAATTCAACAAAGTAAAAATAAATGTAACATCTTTTAGCAAATTTAACCCCATTGATTGGTCCATCGGTCGCACTCAGCAGGGGTCAGTGAGTGTAAGTGATGAGAAAGAAGAGGAAGATGACAAAATGTTGTTTTTTGTTTTTTTAATTTTGTTCTTTATAATTAGAAAAAAAAAGACATAATTGAAATTATTGTATTTTCCTTCTCAAGGCAATAAAATAAACAAAAAAAGAGGTTAGAGAAATTTGGCTAACTTAAGTTTTCAATTTTAAGATAAAACAATGAAAACACTAAGATTTGTTGAATAACTACAAAAAAAATCCTTTAGGAAGAAATTAATGTTTTTTTTTTGTGGGAGGATGAGTAGAAAAAGTTAAAATCAACAATGAAAAAACGAAATGATTCTAGTTTTTCATTATATATATATGTGTGTGTGTGTGTGTGTGTGTGTGTGTAAGTAAATAATGGAAATAAATCCGAAAGTATGAAGAAAATAGAAAAACAAATTAATCCAAAAGTGACGAATTTATTATAATAGAAAGTCAACGTTAACACGTTTCGGTTTTAATAAACCTACATCAGGACATTTAGATGGGAAAAATGTTGCTTGAACAATAATAAAACATCCTTCACTGTTCAAGCAACATTTTTCACCATCTTAAATAGTCTTGATGTAGGTTTATTAAAACCGAAACGGTTTCACGTTGACTTTCCCTCCCAATAAATTCATCATTTTTGGATTAATTTGTTTATATATATATATATATATATATATATATATATATATATATATATATATATATATACTTGTCAGTAAACTTCAAATATACATTAGATCTGGAATTACTCCTAGCTATCGAGTACCATGTAACCAGTCACATGTTACTAGGAGAGGAGATAGCCACTGCTAACACCCACTGCCCTGGGAAATGTTATGAAGGGGAAATTATTCAATATGGCACATCAATAAACTAAGAGGTTAAAGGAATCATCAATCCACCCAAAATTAAAATAAAATTAAAATATTGAAAATAAATTACTTTTTTCTTCTTTTCTTTTTATAATGTTATTGTTTTTCAACTGTAAAACTCTAAAATTTATTAATTGACAAAAGAAAAAGACAACAAAAAAATTTGGTGCTAAAGATTTGGAAAATTAACTTAAAAAGACTTTGAAAAAAAAAAATGTTTTAAAATAGAATTGATAAATATTTTTCTGTAAAACATACATCTGAGATAATTTTTTTTTCTTTTGAAGATTAGAAAAATATTTCTTATTGATTTAAATCTTCTAGCCAAGAATCTAAAAACTTTTATCTTTTACTAATGAGAAGCAAATAATATTGATGATAATAATAATAAATAGATAAATAAAACATGTCTTAATTTTTTTAAAGTCTAGTTGAAAACTGTAATGTTAGGGGTCCCAATCATTAGGGAATAAAATCTTTCTGAAATCATTTAGGACAGAGGTGCCCAATGTCAACCTCAATTGGTTGGTAGATTGCAAAGGTAGTGCAGACAGATCCACACACCATTAAAAAAGGAATTCTTTTTTTTTTTTTTTTTTTTTTTAGGTTTGCCTATCATCTATCCTCTCTCCCTTTGGCAGGTGCCACTTGATTTACATACAGGGTGGCAAGTTTGCTGTTACCTAAAACACACACACACTATACATTTATTTATAGTAGATTCAATACATATATAAATAAATATATCTAGCATTTTTTTAGTACAGGTCGACCATTTAGACCTGATCATTTTAAAAGTAGTTAGCAAGCCGAAAAAGTGTGGGTACCCATGTGCTAGTGTTTTGAATGTGTTGGGTCTAATTTCTAAGGGCAAAAAGATTTTTTTTTAATTTTTCATCTCCCAGAGAGGCTCAACAGCAATTTGATATCTTGATGAGGGCAGTGATGAGACGGAGCTGGTGTAAGTAATAATCAAAGTTAGTATGAAAATAAAGGAACAAAAGAACACTGGACAAGTGAGATACTAAAACTACATGACCATCTTTACCTAAATGATAACAAGAGACATCTCCAATTAAGAATAAAATCAAAACTGACTAGGGATATAACAGCTATTAAATATAGCTGGAGTTGGTGGAAGTCAGAAAGACAAAAGGGCATTTATTGAATTTGCTGAACAGTCATGTAATTTTGAATCTGGAGTTAAAGTTTTAAGAACTTCAAAACAGTAAATTTGAAGTTTTTGTTAAATTTAGGGTTTTACTTACTTTGGTAAAAGTCTAAAAATTAAAAAAAAAAAAAAAAAAATAACACATCAAAATAGATAACAAAAGTGTTAAAAGAAAAAAAAATGTATTAATTATAAAAAGCAAGTTAAAAAAATTCAACAAACTTTGACATTTAGAAAGCTTTAAGTTGTTTTTTAAGGTTCAGTTAGGAGTTTTATTGTGCAAGTTTAAAAGAAAATTAATGTGCACATTATTTACACTGGAATACATTCTATGACAGTTTTTGTAATTTGTTTGCTTTGCATAGTGGATATCTCTGGTTAATTTCGACCTAATGGAGTAATCTGAGATGAAAAAGTGCCTTATAACTATTTTATAACAACACAACCAATTTTACACTATATTCAGGACTGGATTAAAACCACTTGATACCATAAGCACAGCCCAACAATGGAGCCTCCTTGTTCCTCTCTCTGATAACAACAAGACTTAAGTTACTGCTTTTCATTTGGTAACACAATAAGGTCATATAGTTAAAATATCTCTCCTTTTATGTTGTAAATAAAAGATAATTTAATCATTTCGGGAATTTGCTACTTTACCCAATCCATATCATAGCATACATTAAAAGAGACACATTTTGTTGATATTGCAAGAGACTGAGGGCTGAGTTTTAGACATCCTGCAGTGTTCTTAAATGTGTATAAAATAAAATCATTATCCATTCGGTTATGTGTCCCTAAATAATAATCCTAACAATATTGAAGTGCAGTATAAATAGTTTAAGAATCCTACAAGAAATATTTAACAAATGAGATTGAATAAATTTTTTTCATATCATTTTTCATGGCAGTTTTACATTAGCCTACTTGGTTTTCCTGTAAATAGGACCTGGTCACTACAAGGCATAAAATCCTCATAAAAAATAAATAAAAAGAAAGAAAGAAAGAACTGTGATACCCTCCCCCATTCTCTTTTGGTGCTTTAAGCACATACTTATTTTGTTAAATAGTTACTCCATCCTGGATTATATATCAGAAATAAAACATTTCACAAGAAATTTTAAAAAGGCAAATTTTTAACAGGGAATTTCAAAATCTCCCGAATGATTTGGCAGAAATGATAAAAGAAAAAAAACAAACTTTTTAATCCTTGGCTAAACTTTGAACCTGAGCATCCATGAATTCCTTGCTTCTACATCACTATTCCCGATAAAAAAGTTGCAATTTTGTATATAATTTATTATTTTTTTAAATATATTTTGAATTATCTACTGAATGTTGTAACTTGTTATTTAACTGCTTGTAAAGCGATTAGATAACCGATTACAGCATTTTACATTTTCAAAATTTTTTATGTCAGGAGCCCCAGGATACAAGGTCAAGTGTTGTGGGAGGTTCAGGGTTCTAAGGATTAAGCATAAAAAAAAAAAAAAAAAAAAAAAAAAAAAGAGTGATTATATATCACTGATTCCTGTTTTTCTGTATTATTTCAAAAGTTAAAAGTAGCTCTAAAGAATAATACCAAAGAAAAATTAACATTCTTTAAAGTTCAACAGGTCCCAGTGAAATAACTTTTGAAATAATGAGTCAAATAAAAAATGAAAAATTGTTAGCAAGAATCGTCATAACAGATGATAGAGAGGGGAAATGATTTTAAAAGGGAAAAACAAGCAGCAAATTTCATAGCATTTTCCGCAGCAAATACAATTAATTTCAAAAGCAAATCAGATGCAAGAGAAATTCCATAAAAAAAGTTTTACAAAAATGGACTCAAAGGAAAATGTTTTATGTGAATAAAGCATTTAGCAGTGAAAATCATTAGCAAGGAAGTTGTGGAAGGCCATGATTGCCAGTTATTAGAAAGCTATATAATCTTACTACAGATTGGTTGCAGTAATTATCTATTGGTGGTGGAAACAGGATTAATCTCTTTAGCAACAGGAAAGAACCTTTTAACCGAGTCTTTATCTATTTCAAAATGGACTTAACACTTTTGGTGCATGTTAGGCAACAAATTTAATGAGTTGAACACACTTGTGACCATTATATAATAAAAAAACTCCTAAATAAAAAAATGAATTGGGGTTTCACAATTACAATAGATTCCGAAAACCAAAACATTAAAGGATAAAACTTTGGATTTTGCACAACAGTGGTATTTTGTACAAGTGTGCTTATAAGAGAAATTTTTGATTCACTGATGCTTCTAAAAATGACTATTTTACTAAAGTTTTATAAGTAATAAAGCATTTTTATTTCTAGGGTGCGAGATATCAAACAAGAGTCATTTTCGGAGGAGGAGTATATTGCATATGATTCAACATTTTTAAGTCGTGAACTGAAGTTCCATCTGCCCTCACACATTAAGTATATTTGGGCAACTTGAGTTGCTCTCTATAAAAAAGGGGTGAACATTTTTTCCAACTGAAGAAAAAAAAAAAAATACCCAATTGCCATTTTTCTCTCTATTTCATCTTTAATAAGCAGACAGCAACAAAATTAAATTAAAATTTAACTACATAAATAATTTCTTTGGCGTTTTAGCTTTCATAATTTGGTAGTTTTAATGAAATGATTTTTTTTTTTGTTATTTCTAATAAGAACTTAATTTTTGTGTCAGGCCTTCACTCAAATCTGAATGATCAGTAGAAGCACAATGCCTGGTAAAAGTTTGTTCAAATACCTTGAACAAACACTGATTCTAATGTCAAGTCATACAAGAATTGACAGGGTTGTTGATAGAAGAATAACCTTTAAAAAAATTATCAAAAAATCAGACAAATTATTAGGAGCATGTAAGGTTAGTGCTTTTAATTTGGTAGCACATTAGTCATGTAGTTTAAATATCTGACCCTATATGTTATCAAGAAAAATAATTTAAGTAATGACCAAGTCACATAATTCATATCATAGCAAATGTTAAAATAGACACATTTTGTTGATACTGCAAGGGATTGAGTACAGACTGAGTAGTCTTAGTTTGATCAATGATTTCTCTCGAAAGAGAGAGAAATTAAATTCATGTTGTTTGGCAGAACAAATTTGAAACGGGGTTCTCTCAACTGGGCAAAGACTCCATTAAAATCCCCTTAATTTATAGAAGATCTTGTCTCAACTAAGAAATCATTTGGTGTAATATTCAATCAATGACAAGTGGAGTTTGTGAAAAGCTTTTTAAAAGGGTCAATTTGATATCAACAATTTTTAATTTTGCTTAAACCCTCATGAGCAGAGACAATTTCTGCAGTTTATGAAATGCTAAACAAAAACATTGATAACAATTTCATAATTGTAACAAATAAAATAGGGAAAAATTAATTTTTCTCAAGTCATCAGCAATTTGAATTGATCAACTAAGAGATATGGAAGAATCTGTTGACACTCGTGAAATTAAAGGATTTCTCACCAAATGAACATGTATTTTCCAGGACAAGTGAAATTAAAGAGAGAGAAATGTAATGGTTTTAAAATCAATATAACTTCAAGTTCCATGTCAATCTGTCACATTTTTTGTTTAAACCTAGATGAATTTTAGTTAATCATTGAGCCCATTACACCGGTGGTAATTTTTATATCTTCCTACACTGTAACACCAGTTTACCGGTGCAAAGATCACAGTAGTTTAATTTTTGCAAATTTAGGCTCAAGAGCTCAAGGCTCAAAGAGTTAAGCAAACAAGACTGTCATCTGATTCATCCATTAGCCTGATCTTTTTTTGAATAGCATATGTCTTATTTGTGCCAATCATGTGACCTGTGCTTCAGTTGGGTTGAGTTGAACAGAAGCATAATCCTGTTGCTGCTAGAACATTTTCTTAGAATATACATATCCACATAATCGATGGTTTTGTTCTTAATAGTTTGTGTTTTTTTCTAGGACTTTCAGCACTAAAGGCAAGCTATGTCCAAAGTGAATCAATTACAAGAATATGGACCCTGAGCTAAAAGAGAAAAACTTTTTTAGCCATAAAAAAGACCCTATGAATTTGACTGTCTGATGAAAATGAGGTGGCTTTATTAGGTAAGTAGAGTCAAATTCTCAAATAAATGTATAAAACAAAATTAACAAGTCAGGATTTTAAGGGTGAACGTATAACATGATCAGCACCCTTTCAAATTGGTCAATCACTATGGTTTATCAAGGATCTCTCTTGCTAGAAAGATTAGGTTCCTCTTGTTTGGTGAAACCTATTTGACATGAGGTTCTCTCAATTGAGCAAAGATTCCATTAAAACCTCTTCCATTTATAGAAGATTTTGTCTCAACTATGAAGTATTCATTCAAAGTAGTATTTTACTCAGTGCACAACAATCTGAAACTTTATCTTTTTCTAGTTCGAATCCACTGTTTACAATTTATATATTGCAAAAAACAAAGAATGCATCCCAAATGGTAAAGAAAGTAAAGTAATGTTTACTTTGTAATGGGGGGTAAAAAAAAGGATTTCTTAATGGAAACTAACCTCATAGCCGTGGTGTGATGACCAACGGTCGTCCTCTTTGTTGTGTTACTACTATCACCACGTCCTTCTATGTGATCTAATGAATTATGAGGACCTGAAAAAGAAAAGGAACCAAGACAATGATCAAAAATAGCAAATAAAGTAGGGCAGTGACATCAGTTGCTTTTTGGGTTTTGACTTTCTTACATTTTTTTTATTTTATTTTGGTTTTGAAGACACTTGATAGCAACATTGGAACCAGCTTTTATTTTCTATCAAAAGAAAAGACTTTAAAAAAAAAGTGCTAATAATCAACTCTGAATATTAAATGATTGTTGATCTCAAAAGATATCAAGTTCTTATAGACAGGATTGTTTGTTTTTTAAATCTCAGTTAAACTACAACAAAAGGTGATAAGTTAAAAATGTGAATGAAGGGTTTTCATTTTCAGAGGCATCTATGACAACACAGAATCTGCAGCACATTTAAAAACCAACAAAATAAACGTATCAATAATATAAACAAATCATTCATCTGATGATAAAATAGCCAATTTCTTTTATTATCATTTTTGATGAATAAATAATATGAAAACTGGAGATGGGGGTTATTCCTTCATAATGTCAAAACCTCCCAGGTAATTGCAAAATGTGGAATTTTAGAAATGTCATTTTAGGGGGAGTTCATCTCTCCTATCAGTTAATAGAAAATTTAATATGAATCTGAATTGAACTTTACTGACCAAGACGGAATCCTTTAAAGAATCGTAAAAACATATATCATTTAATTTTTTTAAGTTAATGGGTTTTTTTTTCTCCTCCAAATCATAAGGCAAAATATTTTTGTTATGATTTTTATGTACATAAAAATATTTTTGGTTTTAATAATTAAATCAATGAATCAACTAATAAGAAAATCTAATTTTCAAAAATCTTAAGAAAAAGATATA
Organism: Sepioteuthis lessoniana; assembly: GCA_963585895.1. Lineage (NCBI taxonomy): Eukaryota > Metazoa > Mollusca > Cephalopoda > Myopsida > Loliginidae > Sepioteuthis > Sepioteuthis lessoniana. Next base: position 34,790,340 of record OY757947.1, on the reverse strand, counting down.
AAAAAATTGTTTAAACATTTTTAACCAAACGTTTCTGTAAATAAACTAAAATTCCTGAACAGAAATAATTCAATGCAATCGTCTTATTTAAAAGTATTTGACGTAAAATCTATTTAGTTAAAAATAAAATATATATTTTGAATGAAAACTTTTTCGTTATATATTTTATTTAACAGAATTTTAAAAGAAATCCAAAATTAATCTTAGTAGAAAACATCTATTTTTTGAAAGCTGAATAACTTAAGGTTGGATTTCTTATTACACAGGATGAATTTTAAAGGCTTATAATAATAATAATAAAAAAACAACAAACAAACCATAAAGATTAGAAATTAAGATTATATATATATATATATATATATATATATATATATATATATATATATATATATATAGAAAACCTAAGTAATCCAAAAGAGATGAATTTATTATAAAGGAAAGTCAACGTTAAAACGTTTCGGTTTTAGTAAATCTTCATCAGGACTTTAAGATGGTGAAACAAGTGTTGATAGAAAAATGATGGATGTTTTAATCTATCAACATGTTTTGTTCTTAACACTTGTTTCACCATCTTAAAGTCCTGATGAAGATTTACTAAAACCGAAACGTTTTAACGTTGACTTTCCTTTATAATAAATTCATCTCTTTTGGATTACTTTGGTTTTCTATTTTCTCCATACTGTCGGATTCATTTCCATTATTTACACACACAAACACATACACTTTATATATATATATATATATATATAAGAAATTAATTTACAACAACCCAAGTTGAGATGATATTTACTATGTTCATTCAGTGATGATTTGATCCAATTTCGTCATTTTTGTGGGGGTCCTTTTCAGTTTTAAAATGAAGAAAATAAGCTTTAGAAATTTTATTTTAAATATTTTGTCTCGACTAGAAAAACAAAATAATTTCATATGTAAAAACCGATTTTAAAAATAAATTTGAGGTCATTTTTTTAAGACATTAAAATACCTATATTAGTTCAACTTGTTTTTGCTTTTAAAAACAAAATTGTTTTAGGATTTTAGAAATTATTATTTCATTACAGAAATTGGAATTTGAAAATTAAAACTAAAACTTTTTTTTTTTTTAACTTCAGAAAGGAATATTCACATTTTGATAAAATTACAAAATCTAACAGCAAAACAATTTTTTGGATACTAAGTGAACAATCTACCTTTGAAAAGATACAATTTTCTTTTTAAATCCATAAAGGAATTATCAGAAATGAATAGAAAAATAATAATATTTTACAATGTTTTCTTAATTTGAAAAAAATATAAAACAAATGAATAAAAAGTAAATTTAAAATTGAATAAAAAAAACATTTATAAATCAAGTCAATCATTTTTTTGAACGACGATATTATCACTTTTTCTTTTAACATAAAATTAATTTAAGGATTTTAAAATAAATTAAGGATTTTAAAATATTTGAAATTGTTAATTTCTATTAAATTTCTTTCAAATAAAGATTTAAATAAATTCAAGAATCGTTATTTTTTATTAATAAAAATCATCCCATCATTAAAAGGAAAAAGATGAATGAAATCGATCAATTCTCGGGTTTATTTTAAATCACGAATTACTCACAAATAAAAATAAATCAACAATTTAAAAATAAATTGATGATTTTAATTTCTTTTTTCTATTCTTGTTTTTAAAGAAAATTTAAAGTAAAAATGATTTTTTTTGAAGAAACAGACATAAAAAAAGAAAGCGTTCTTATATCGAAGGGGAGGAGAACTAAAAATCAAAGTGTAAAGACAGAGGGGGAAAAGTAAATCAAATAATAATGACTGAGGGGGGAATAAACGAAAGAGAGAGAGAGGGGGGGAGCTTTCTTCGTATCTCAACTCTCGACTTTTAGGTTTCTGGGCTTTTTACGGGAGAGAAGATTCTTGTTAAAGGACCGAGGAAGCCCAAACCCAAACGAATTCTACCAAAAGGGCCACAGTTTCTGATTGAAAACAAAGAAATTGCTTACCTCGGCTATTTGTTATAATATTTTTATTTCTTCTTGATGCATTTGTATACATCGCCTCCGTCCACAGCAGCTTCGGACTTTAGTTAAGGCGCTTGCGCACTGACAACTGCCGAACTGAAAAGCAAGAGAGGAAAAAGGACTAAGACAGAGAGGAATGGTGAAGGGGAGGAAGTGGAGGTGACGAGGAGAAAGCAAAATGTGGACGAAAGGAGAAATAAAACGGAAAACGAAATCGAGTTTCGAAGTGTTTTTTTTTTCTTTATTTTGAAAACTTAACGTTTTCTTATTGTGTGTTTGAATAGCAAAATGACTAAAATATTCATATATATATATATATATATATATATATATATATATATATATATATATATATATATATATATATATATATATACTCCAACCTCTATATCTATATATATGTGTATATATATATTTATATTTATATACATATATATATAAATATATATATATATATATATATATATATATATATATATATATTTATATTTATATATATATGTATATATATTAATATTAATATATATATAAACATATAGATTGATAGATAGATTAATAGATATACGCACACACATACATACACTTATATATACACATATATACAGAGACACACAATGTAGAGACCTGATACACTCTAGCCTACATATGGGTGTGTGTGTGTGTGCGTACATAGATTTGCTCCACCATATATATATATATATATATATATATATGTGTGTGTGTGTGTGTGTGTGTGTGTGTGTGTGTGTGTGTGCATATATATTATAGATAAATAGATGCACTTCACCCACCTTACACACACACACACACGCAGATATATATGTGTGTATATACACATGCATAAACTACTTTATTCATATATATATATATATATATATATATATATATATATATGTACATTCATATGCATAATGTATACACACTCATGCCACATGCGAACACTAAATAATCTGATGGTGAGGCTCCAGGAATGTGGAGTACCACTTTATTGCCATCACTTCAAGGACCACTCTGTCAAGGAGTAGTAACAACTGATAGGGTCCTATCTATGGGTCAAATTGAACTAAACAGTGTAATAATGCTAAACTGAATTGCTTGAAATAGAACTATTTTGACATTTAAACTGTGTACTTATGAGGAATGAAATTGTTTGAAATAGAAATGTTTTGACATTTAAGCTGTGTACCTATGTTAAACTGAATTGGCAGGGAAAAAAAAACTGTTTATACATATAAAAATGGATTTGGCATTAAATAACCTACAATGGTAGATATGCCATAAAACCAAAGCCAAATCCTGTATATTTAATATGTATGTATAAAGAGGATTTTGCATTAAATAACCTATAATGGTTGATAGGCCATAAAACCTAACCAAACCCTATATATTTAATATATATGTATAAAGGGGATTTGGCATTAAATAACCTACAAAGGTTGAT